>CM038679.1:652909803-653249165 GCA_021605205.1 Aegilops longissima | reverse complement strand
CGAGGAGTTGCAACTTAGAAGACTTAATTATGGGGTGGTTACTCTGATTCCTAAAACGAAAGATGCTGCAACTATTAAGCAATATCGGCCAATATATTTATATTATGTTTGTTAGAAAATTGTGACTAAAGTACTGACAAACTGCTGTGCCAGCTTTTGACACAAGAGCAACTTCGTCTGCACCTGCTACAGCCTCAGTGCCACCAGCTCCAGCACCTACATCAGCTCCAGCTCCATCTACATCAACTGAAGTCTTCGTCCAAGGAGCCATCTCTACACCACCACCTGAAGATCAAGCCTGAGAGTCGATCTAGCACTATGCATTTTCTATGAACTTTTTGGTAACTTGTTGCCAAAGGGGGAGAAAAATGTATAGATCATAGGCTTCGAGAGAGAGTGTGTTGCTTTTGTTCTCTCTTGCTTTATTTCGTGGTTTTTCAAACTTTGTTTGATTTTGGTTGAGATACTATGCTTGTGAGACATTGATGATCATGTGTTTGATCATAAGCTACACTTATGCATGCTTGATATTATCCTATCTATCTTATGTGATCACTCACTTTGCTTGGTGATGAGTGCATGTATTCATTGTTTATTATTTTGAGCGTTCTACCAAGATGTTTGTGACATGGAAGAGTAACCCATGAGCCTAATTCATTGTGCATTTGCAGTCCAAAGCAAATCTAAAACTATGCACAGATTTAGGGGGAGCTCTTGCTTATCACATACTTCTCAAAGCGACGATGTTATTCAAATTTTATTATCATTTGCCGAAGCTTTGATCTATATGTTGTCATCAATTACCAAAAAGGGGGAGATTGAAAGTGCAACTATCCCTAGGTGGTTTCGGTAATTTATAACAACATATAGCTCATTGAGCTAATGCTATTCCAAGACTATTATTTCAGGAAAGCTCAATGAATGGCATGGCATGGATGATGAGAGTGGATCCCTCAAAATACTAAGGACAAAGGATTAGCTCAAGCTCAAAAGCTCAAGACTCTTCATTTTACATTTTAGTGATCCAAGATCACATTGAGTCTATAGGAAAAGCCAATACTATTAAGAAGGGATGAGGTGTTGCTTAATGAGCCTTTTTGCTTCATGTGCTTAGTGATATGCTCCAAAACCCTCAACTACTTTCCCACATCCACAAATGACCTAAACCTAAAGCCAAAATGGGTCACACCGATTCTTTTTATCCGGCGCCACCGATTCCAAAAGTCATATCCACTGCCACAAACCCTAAGCAAATCGGTCTTACCGATAGGGATCTCGGTCTCACCGAGATGGGGTTACAATCTCTCTGTTTCCTTCAGTAACGTTCGGTCCAACCGAAGTGAGCGATCGGTCCCACCGAGATTGCAATGTAAACTCTCTGTTTCCTTTTTGTAACATTTCGGTCTCACCGAAAAGAGCAAATCGGTCCCACCGAGTTTACCTGACCAACTCTCTGGTTAGCTAATTACCAAAATCGGTCCCACTGAGTTTGTGTAATCGGTCTCACCGAGATCACGTTATGCCCTAACCCTAACCGAATCGGCCTCACCGAGATGCATGTCAGTCCCACCGAAAATCACTAATGGTCACTAGGTTTACTAAATCGGTCCGACCGAGTTTAACTATTCGGTCCCACCAAGTTTGGTAAATTGTGTGTAATGGTTAGATTTTGTGTGGAGGCTATATATACCCCTCCACCTCCTCTTCATTCATGGAGAGAGCCATCAAACTAAACCTACACTTCCAACTTACCATTTCTGAGAGAGAACCACCTACCCTTGTGTTGAGGCCAAGATATTCCATTCCTACCATATGAATCTTGATCTCTAGCCTTCCCAAGTTGCTTTCCACTCAAATCATCTTTCCACCAGATCCAAATCCTATGATAGAGAGTTGAGTGTTGGGGAGACTATCATTTGAAGCACAAGAGCAAGGAGTTCATCATCAACACACCATTTGTTACTTCTTGGAGAGTGGTGTCTCCTAGATTGGCTAGGTGTCACTTGGGAGCCTCCGACAAGATTGTGGAGTTGAACCAAGGAGTTTGTAAGGGCAAGGAGATCGCCTACTTCGTGAAGATCTACCGCTAGTGAGGCAAGTCCTTCGTGGGCGACGGCCATGGTGGGATAGACAAGGTTGCTACTTCGTGGACCCTTCGTGGGTGGAGCCCTCCGTAGACTCACGCAACCGTTACCCTTCGTGGTTTGAAGTCTCCATCAACGTGGATGTACGATAGCACCACCTATCGGAACCACGACAAAAACATCCGTGTCTCCAATTGCGTTTGAATCCTCTAAACCCTTCCCCTTACTTTCTTGCACGTTGCATGCTTTAATTTCCACTGCCAATATACTCTTTGCATGCTTTCTTGAATTGTGTCATGATTGCTTGACTTGTCCTAAAATAGCTAAAATCTGCCAAACTATAAAATTGGGAAAAGGTTATGTTTTTTATTGGTCAAGTAGTCTAATCACCCCCCCCCCTCTAGACATACTTCAAGGTCCTCCAGGGGTGCCGTGTCTCACCCTGGCTCTACGCAATGTGCGGTTACCCAAGGATTTCAAGGGCCCGCATAAGGTACCTAATTACACCGCTGATTTACCCCTCGAGTCATGGGTTGAGAGTTATGAGATGGCAATGGAGATGCTGGATGTGGACGAAGCAGCGTGTGCGAAGTACTTCACCATGATGTTGGACGGAACGGCTCGCACTTGATTAAAGAGTCTGCCCGTTAATTCTGTCGGTTCATGGGACGAGTTGAAGGCCCGGTTCATAGCAAACTTCAAAGACACGTGCAAGCAACCCATGTCAATCGTGGATCTGGCCGCTTGTGTCCAAGGACAAGGCGAATCAACAACTCTTTGGGTGTGCTGGGTTTCGGAAATCCTGCATTCGTTGGACCGCATCAATGCTGATTCGGCAATCATAACATTGGAGGGCAATTGCCGGTTTAAGCCGCTGAAGTTGAAGTTGGGACGGCTCAAGCGTCACTGCAATGACATGGGAACGCTTATGCCGATTCTGATAGTACCAAGGATCCCGAGTCTGACGATGAGAAGCCGGAGAAGGGAAAGAAAAATGTCGGCGCAAAAGGACAGCAGCATAACCAGGCAAGCCATGGGAATAAGGGTAAGCGCAAAGTGGACAATAATTCCGATTTTGTGGCTAACACCAACGTACAGGGTAAAAATCAGCGTCGTAAGGGTAAACCGTCCCCGCAGGGCAGAGGATCAGGTATGAATCTGGAGCGCTTGTTGAACCAGCCCTGCCCAAAGCACGGGACGCAAGAGAAGCCAGCTACGCACATGTGGAAGGATTGCTTTATTATGCGAGAGTTCAAAATCTCAGATCTCTTCCGGTATGATCATGGACCATCTTGCTGTTCAGGACCCGGGTTTCACGGGCCGGGTTATGGTGGAGGTAACTCCGGTTCAAGTTTTCAGGGTAATCAAGGTGGACAGGGCAATCAAGGCAATCAGGGCAATCAAGGTGTTTATAATCAACAGGGGAATCAACAGCAGCAACAGTCGGGTTATTAGAGTAATCCGAAGCAATTAAATGGTGGATAGTATCAAGTCTTCACAACTAGCCTGTGCAAGCGCGATCAGAAGCTTCATAAGATGGCAGTAAACTCCGTTGAACCGGCAGTGCCCCGTTATTTGCGCTGGTCTAAACAGCCTATTGTGTGGAGTCTAGAAGATCATCCGCCCTGGATTGATAATCCGGGTCATCTGGCGGTTGTGATAGCATCGCAGGCTGGAGGTTATAAGTTCACCACGGTGCTCATGGATGGAGGGAGCAGTATCAACATCTTTTATTATGAAATGTTCCGGCGTATGGGGTTAACGGATAAGAATCTTAAACCGTCGAACACCGTTTTTCACGGTGTGGTGCCTGGTAAATCGGCCTACCCGGTCAGTAAGATAGCTCCGGAGGTCGCTTTTGGAGATGATCATGATTCAAGGTCAGAGACATTGACTTTTGAAGTGGTAAAAATCAGAAGTCCGTACCATGCCCTATTTGGACGGCCGGCTTATGCTAAGTTCATGGCAAGGCCGTGTTATGTTTATCTACAGCTCAAGATGCCGGGTCATAAGGGGACCATCACGGTTCATGGCAGCCGCAAGATTTTTTGGAGTGCGAGGAAGGTGATGCGGCTTATGCTGAGTCGGTTTGTGCAACAAAGGAGTTAAAATTCTATAAAGATAATGTTGATCCCGCGGATATGACTTCTCTGAAGAAACCCACTACAGAGCATGATCCGACTTTGAAGTTTAAATCGACTGATGAGACTAAGTTGGTTGATTTTGTTCCTGGCGATTTATCCAAGCAGTTTAGCATCAGCGTTAACTTGGATCCGAAATAGGAAAGCGCGCTCATCGAGTTCATCCGTGAGAACCGGGACATCTTTGCATGGAAACTGTAAGTGCATCTAGTGCCACCCCTAGTTGGTTTTGGAGTATTGACGACAAATGTGGTTGAGGGACTAATGCGTTTGTGAGAATTGCAGGATAACGCAGGTGGTGTCCCCCATTGATTCGGTTTACCTACCGGAGATGACCCTAAAATGTATGAAGACATTGGCGACAATGGTGGTATGTGAAGATATTCACATTGAAGACTATGACATGAGAAGACATTGAGTGAAGACTATGGGCGCCAAGACCGTGTCGTTTCGTTGTTTCCTTTTCTTCTTTGTTGAGTCATAGGAACCCTTTGTAATGTTAAGTGGGGTCCAAGTGATCATAGTCGAGAATGACCAAGTGATGCTCAACCCAAATCCTATGTCTTGACGAAGACAATGAGAGAAAAACTTATCCAGAGCTGGATGAGTCAGCTTTGCTTGTAGCCCAAGTAAAGTTGCCGTGTGTGTTTGAAATCGACCGTTGGAACACGTGTCGGTTCCTTAGTGACCCAGGTCATTTCGGACATATCAGGTCGGGTTGCCTAGTGGCTATAAATATCCCACCCCTACACCATAAATTGGTGGCTGCTCGGAGTTAGTGCACGGCTTTTATCGTTTGAGAGCAACCCACCTCGAAGCCTTTGAGAGAGAAATCCTTGCGAGGACAAAGCCCAAACACCCAGAGCCAAAGAGTGTTAGGCATCATGAAGTCTTTCTGTCATGTGACTGAAGACTTATTACACTTGAGGACTGTGAATCCTCCGGCCGGTTAGGCGTCGCGTTCGAGCATCCAAGAGTCATTGTGGATTGCGGTGAACATGATCTGTGAAGGTTGGAAGTCTACCTTGAAGACTTACAGAGTGATTGGGCGAGGACTGTGTGTCCTTAGCTCAAGGGAATAAGGTGAAGACTTGGTCTTGAGTTGAATCTCAGCCTCCCTAACCAGATGTACAGTTGTCACAAAGAATCTGGAACTGGTCCAACAAATCTTGTGTCTTCAACAAGTGGTGGTTCTATCTTCTCCTCACCTTACTTAGAGTTTGTCTTCGTGAAGTCATTGCCTATTTGTCATACCTGTTTGACTTCATTGCTTGACTACTTTTGTTGATTGGCTTCTCACTATCTTCCATCTTGATCCTACTACCAAGCTGCTATTAGTCTTGTACTTTCACGTTATTGCATACTAGACTATGGTTTGCTTGTTGTAGTTTATCTTCCGCTGCATATCAATTAGGTCATTTCTATTGTTTGTCTTGAAACATCCGTGTTTTGAAGACTTTCCTAAAATCACCTATTCACCCCCTCTAGTCGATAACTAACACTTTCAATTGGTATCGAGCAAGGTACTCCTTGTTACGTGTGATTGGTTTAACCACCTAGACTTTTAGCTATGTCATTGCAGGATAATCAAAGTCTCCGCTGCTTGCCCGTGTTCGATGGGCCGACTATCCCTCTTGGAAGAATAAGATGCGCATGCATCTTGAAGCCATTGATGTCGACCTACGGTATGTCGTCAAAACGGCGTTCCCAAAACTGTTGAAGGTGTCACCCCTGCTGATGTCAAGAAGTTCATTCAAGCTGGACTCTCTGCAAAGAACATCATCTGTGGTCATCGACCAAAGGACAGTATGGCCGTGTGAGTGCTCTGGAAGCGTCGAAGCTAGTCAGGACTGGCTATCCAAGGTCAACGAAGCGTCTCAACCCGGAGAGATCAAAGGATCACTGTTCTTGTAACCTCTTCAACCGCTTCAAGAGAAGCGACAATGAAAATGTCCAGCTCACGTTTGATCGCCTCACCGACATCACAAATGAGCTTCATGCTCTCGGCGCCTTGAGATCACCAAGCATGAAATCGTAAAGACACTACGGAGATCACTTGACAGCTCTTTTGACACCCTTGCCCTCATGATACAAGAACGTCCTGACTTCAAGACACTCGATCCGTCTGATATACTTGAGAGGCTCAACACACATGAGTTCCAGATTTACGAGAAAAGAGATATCTATGGTCCCAACTATGGCGAACTTGCGCTTTGAAGGCAAAAGTTGTTTCCTCATCGAAGAAGAATCATTGCAGTTCGATGATCCCGAAGACATTGGAAAGGAACTTGCTATGCTTGTGAAGAAGTTCGAAGTTCACTAGGAAGAAAGGCTTCGAAAGTCTTCACGATCCAGCTCAAGAAATGATGAAGCTTCCACTCATGACTACAAGAAGAGAACTTGTCACAAGTGCAAGAAAAGCTGGACACTATATCTACGAGTGTCCACGGTGGGACAATGAGAAGAAGAAGAAGAAGAGCAAGGAATATGATTACGATGACAAGAAGAAGAAGAAATCTTCAAAGTCTTCTTCCAAGTCCTCATCAAAGTCTTCATCTCATAAGAAGAGCTCATCCGGCAAGGCTCGTGCTTTTGTGGCAAGGAAATGGATTCAGAGGAGTAGTCTGCTTCTAAGGAGGTGGAGGTGGAGTCTGAAGAGGAGTCCGACCCTGGCGTTGCAAGTCTGGCTTTAGCCACAGCCTATGTTGCCAAGTCCATCTTCAACACTGAAGACAATGACTTCTACACCGACGCTGAAGCTGATGACAAGGATGACCCTGCTCCCACCTACTGCTTCATGGCACGCGGTGCCAAGGTAAAATCACGTGATGCTTACTTTCAAACATCAAGTGAAGATGACTCTGATTGTGAATCCAAACCCAGCTACAAAACACTTGCTAAAATTGCAACCGAACAACAAAGAGCTATGGAACATACTCAAAAACTGTTAGACAAAAGCGATGACCTGTTGGACGCGAAAATGACATGTTCACAGTCCTTAGTTAAAGACATTAAAAATCTTCATGCTAAGTACCAAGAACTTGAAAGTCTTCATGAAACGCTCTCAACTACTCATGAAAAGCTCTCCTATGATTATCTTCAAAGGAAGCAAGAGCTTGAGAAATTGAGAGCGGCTCATGAAGATCTTCAAAAAGAGAATGAGTCACTTCGCTCAACAGATCAGTTCCGCTCGGGATGGATTTGAACCACCATGTCTAAAATGTCTTGGCGTGATATCGCTACCTCTGTTGCTGAATGTTCAACTGCTGCTACTGTTGCATTGTCTTCAACTACTAATGTGGTAACTAACCCTCTGCGGAGGATACCACTGCTATTCTTGATGAAAATGCTAGGTTGAAGACATTGCTTGAAATAGGGATGTATAAAAGTGCGAAAGGGCATCGGACACTTTGCGATGTCCTCAAAAGCGAGATCTTGAACCGAAACCCTAGGAAAGAGGGTGTTGGGTTCGAGAGGAAAATGAATGTTGATGGTTCCTCTTCGAAGCTTTGGCGGTATCCCAAAACCACATGGGTTCTTGCAAAGGACCTTGATGGATCCATCCACCTTATCTGGCTTTACTGTGCTAAACCTATTATCATTGATGAATCCTTTGATGCAAACTATAAGCTGTTCAAGAATCGAATGGTGAAGTGTTTGCGGTATATTGGTACTAAGCTGCAGGAATGGACAACCTATGAAGAAGATCTGGGTTCCCAAAAGCTGTCTTGAGAATCTTCCGGTGAATGTCATCATGACACCACACAGGAAGAAGACAAACCAGACCTAAGGCGTCATATGGTCCAAAGGCTTCATATGACAGAGGACTCACGAGTCACCCTAAGGCCAATGTTTTGCGGGAAACCGTACTCAAATTTATGAATATGCGTGTGTCTTCAAACCGCTATGTTCATAGAACTAAGAACTTTTCTACTTATTCATATGAGTATCATTCATCTCCTGCAAGGCTATTTGCTAGGGCACCAAAGCCGAAATTCTCAGATGCTGCACTTAGACTCATTGCTTCTAAGCCACCCCTGAAGATGTGGGTGGTTAAGAAGAATTAACTCTCTTTTGCAGGAAAGGGTCTCCAGCCGAAAATCAAAGGCGTGTGATGCTATAGCTGGGGACCTAAAACATCTTGTAGGGCACAAGATCAAATGCCCAAATGGTCTCACTATGTATTTTGTTCCTGAATCGTTTGCCATTCATCCTATCAGTCCTAATCTTGATTTAAGCTTCAATAATCCACTTGCCCGTCAAATGTTTATGCTTCACAATGCTCTTGGTGAAGCCTATCCCCCTAACTGTACTGTAGGGTATGACACCTCATGCTTCAGAATGGATTATGGACAGTGGATGCACTAATCATATGATTGGTGATCAAGTCTTCTCATGGACTCAACCTTACGTCTATCAGACAAGAGTCACATCACATTTGCTGACATTGGTAAAAGCAAGGTATTGGGTCTAGGTAGAGTTGCAATCTCAAAGGATCAACACATGGATAAAGTGATGCTTGTTGAATCCCTTGGTTTCAACTTGATGTCATCTCAATGCTTTGTGACTTGAACATGATTGTGATATTCGGAAAATATCGTTGCCTTGTACTAATGGAATCGACAAGTCTCTAGTCTTTGAAGGGTATAGGAAAGATGATCTATACATGGTAGATTTCTCAGCAGGTCCACAGACTTGCCATATGTCTTCTTGCAAAAGCTTGAATCTTGGCTCTGGCATCGGAGGTGGGGCATCTTGGCATGAGGAACTTACACACACTCGCCAAGAAGAAGCATGTCATAGGCATCGAAGGTGTCAAGTTCAAGAAGGATCATTTGTGTGGTGCTGCGAAAGTGGAAAGATGACTAGGGCAAAGCACCCTCGAAGACAATCATGACGACATCTCAACCCTTGAGCTGTTACACATGGATTTGTTTGGCCCTACTCATTACTCTACCCTCACAACAACTGCTTGTCTCTATGGCCGTCATTGTTGATGACTACTCAAGATACACATGGGTGCACATAATTCTCTACAAGACTGAAGTGCAAGATGTCTTGGACGCCGCCAATCGAGCAATGAACAATTATGGCGTCAAGATCAAGCATATCGAAGTGATAACGGACCTTGAATTCAAGAACACCGGACTTGATCTTTATCTGGATACCATGGGAATCACTCATGAGTTCTCTGCTCCATACACACCTCGGAAAAATGGCATCGTGGAGCGCAAGAACAGAACCCTCATTGAGATGGCTCAAACAATGCTCGGCGAGTACAAGACACCAAGAAAGTTCGGCACGAAGCTATTGATACAGCTTGTCACGTCATCAACCGTGTTTATATCCATAAGCTTCGAACAAAACATCCTATGAGCTCCTTCTTGGCAAGAAGCCAAATGTCGACTACTTGAGTATTTGGGGCTAAGTCTTGGATCAAGGATCCCCATCACAAGTCAAAATTTGAACCTAAAGCTCACGAAGGCTTCATGCTCGATTCTGGAAAGGACTCGCACTCCTCTGAGTCTTCAACCTTTATCTCTACAAAATCGTCGAAGCTGTAGAAGTGCGATTTGATGAAACCAATGGTTCACAAAGAGAGTTCCTGCCAAGTACACTAGACGAAGCTCCGCCCAAAGAAATCTATCAAGCTGATGGGAACTGGTGAAATCATGCCTTCGAAGCACAGCTGAAGAGGAACTTATCATTTCGCACCTAACCAACGAGAAGACAATGCTCACTGAAGACAATCCTCCCAATGATGACAATGATCAGCAAGAGCAAAGTCTTCGTCCGATTCATCCTCGAGTTGCAAATGAAGTACAAATTGAGAAGATAATTGATAGCATCAATGCACTGGTCCGCTTACTCGCTCAAGAGCAACACACACTAGCAAATTTCTGTGGGCACTTTTCTTTTGTGTCAATATCGAACCCAAGAAAGTTGAAGCCTTTATGGAACCAGAATGGATACAAGCTATGCAAGAAGAACTAGCAGTTCAAGCTAAACAATGTTTGGGAACTTGTCAAGCGCCCGACCCGCATAAGCATAACATTATTGGCACCAAATGGATATATCGAAACAAGCAAGATGAGCATGGTCAAGTCATCGAGAAACAAAGCACGGCTTGTGGCTCAAGGATATACTCAAGTTGAAGGAATTGACTTGATGAAACATTTGCTCCTGTAGCTAGGCTTGAAGCTATTCGCATACTACTAGCCTATGCTAACCACCACAACATCTTGCTCTATCAAATGGATGTGAAGAGTGCATTTCTCAACGGCAAGATTGAAGAAGAAGTATATGTCGCTCAACCCACGGCTTTGAAGATCCAAAACATCCCGATATGGTGTACAAGCTAAATAAAGCCTTTGTATGGCCTCAAACAAGCTCCTCGCTTTGGTATGATACGATCAAAGACTTCACGAAGAGCAAAGGCTTCAAACCTGGATCCCTTGATCCCACACTCTTCACGAAGACATATGATGGTGAACTGTTTGTATGCCAAATATATGTGGATGACATTATCTTGGCTGCACCAACCGAAGTATAGTGATGAATTTGGATACATGATGCAAGAACAATATCAGATGTCCATGATGGGAGAGCTCAAGTTCTTCCTTGGTCTTCAAATTAAATCGACAAAGGAATGGCATCTTTATATCTCAAGAAAAATACCTCCAAGATTATCGAAGAAGTTTGGAATGCAAGAGTGCAAAGGATACAGCGCCAATGCCAACCAAACACCATCCGGGTCCCGACGACAATGGTAAAGAGTTCGATCAAAAGGTATACCGCTCCATGATTGGTTCCTTACTTTACCTATGTGCATCTAGGCAGATATTATGCTTAGTGTTTGCATGTGTGCTCGATTCCAAGCGGCACCAAAGGAATCGCATCACTTAGCGTGAAGCGAATTCTTGATATTTGGCTCACACCCCAACACTCGGATTATGGTATCCAAAGGGCTCAAAATTTGATTTGGTTGGATTTTGGATGCTGATTATCTGGTGACAAGGTGGATCGCAAGTCTACATCAGGCACATGTCACTTTCGGGACGATCACTTGTCATTGGTCTTCAAAGAAGCGAAGCGTGTATCACTCTCAAGCTGCTGAATCTGAATACATTGCTGCTGGATCTTGTTGCGCTCGGCTTCTATGGATGAAGCAAACTCTCAAGGACTATGGCATCAATCTGACACAAGTACCTCTCTTCTGCGACAACGAAAGCGCCATCAAGATTGCCAACAATCCAGTCCAGCACTCGAAGACAAAGCACATTGAAATTCGTCATCATTTTCTCAGGGATCATGTCATGAAGAAAGATATTGACATCATTCACGTCAACACTGAAGAGCAACTGGCAGATATCTTCACAAAGCCCTTGGATGAGAAAAGGTTTTGCAAGTTACGGTGTGAGCTAAATATCTTGGAATCCTCAAATGTCATGTGATCAAGCACACATCCTAACACTTATGCATGTTGATGACTTAGATGTGCAACACATGAAGTAACGTATATCTTCAATCAATGAAGACTTACATTACGAGTGTGAATACATTAACGTGGAATTTGACTTGGGCGCCACGATAATTGTGCGCCGTGTTTGGGTCTAATACTTCCTATCGGTGGGTAGCATACCACCAAATTTCTCTGTTTGAAGTGTTTCACTCATGGCATTATTTCGCAATATCTTAGCATTTGATTTGTCTTCAACTTCAACCTATCTTCATGATTTTCTTCACTATGTTGATTTGGTATATGTATATATATATATATATATATATATATATATATATATATATATATATATATATATATATATATATATATATATTATTCTCATCCTCTGACATTCACTTATAGCTATGTCTTCCAAGTTGAATCTTTTGAACTAAGTGAATGTGATGGGACCCCAATCTCTCTATGCTTTCTATCTCAAACTCTATCTGTCCAAATCATATGCATTCTATTGAAACTGTCGAATGTCTTCTCTGCGTCCTTGTCGTGAAGACACGAGACAAACTTTAAGTCTGTTTTAAATGATTCATCCTTCTTGTTGAAATCCGGAGAAGCCGAGCGACCATCAAACAAACTGGCGGGCGTGGGAGCGATGGGACAACTCGAGTATGTTGCATGCTTGCCACGTGCCCCTCGATGTGAACCGCCAGGCACCTTCGTAATTGCGCTTGTGCCGCACACCTCCTTATAAATACATGTCCCTGCGGTAAGAAAATCTTCTTCCACCTCTCCACCTCGTCAAAACCGTAGCGCCACCACTAGCTCTCGACGACGCCGGCGACGAAGCGCTTAGCTGCGACTTCTCCGGCGCCGTCCTCACGCCGCCGCGAACATCGTCATCTCCGCCGCGCCGTAGGTGTCCTCCGTCGCCAAGTTAGGGCACGGTGGATTGAACTTCTCGGCTTCCTTTTCTTCCGTCTAGCAGTTCTTGAGTGGTAAATATAACTCTATTTTACCATCTTTTGATCTTCAAGATTCATCCTACTTACCAAAATTGGTTTCTGCCCATACAATGTTAGATCTATTTTATGCAGATCTCATACTGCCTAGTATATTCACTTAAGCTTCACAACTAGTTAGATTCCTCACTTGTACTTATTCACGGATTCGTACAAATCTGGAACCAACTCTCGGCGTATAAGTGAATGTCTTAGCATCATGAGGTCAATGTCTTCAAACTGATTTATCTTCAAAATCTTACGAGAATGCATATGACCTCTTCCCTTCCTCGCATCTCTAATGCTGTCACGGTACATGTCCGTGGGAGAATCCCTTGGTTCTCATAGTCGCATTCGTTTGCAGAATTCTTACTGACATCAAACTAACTCTCCGAAGCAGTTCTGTTTGTCCAGCAAATGCAAGCCTTTGAAGCCTTTGAGCGTGTTGAAGCCATTCAGTTTGAAGTTCATGGCTGCAGATAAATCAGTCAGAAGAGGCGGCGGACAGCGTCGTGGGGAACCTCAAAAGATCTTCTGATGACCTCGCGAGCTTTACAAGAGCAGATCCGAAGAGAATTACAATCAGCGAAGACGCGAATCCAATGGATTCGACGATATTGGGCTGAACAATGGTTCAAGTACAATTTCGTGACCCAGGAATATGCCGAGAAGAATGCTATCGAAGCCCTTGGGGTGATATTCTCTTCGAGGCCTTCCACCCAAGAACATGGCTGAAGCTATTGCACAAGGTTTCTATCCTTGTATGGTCCGTGGACCTCAGCACGAAAATGCCGACCAACGTCATTGCTCGGTGTCGTGGCGATAATCTCTTCAAGCGCAACTTCCGGCGCAAAGGCTTCGCCAAGGAAAACAAGAAGTCATTGGGATTAGACTTCAACCCTGGTCCCTCTGCTCCCGTCTTGATGGCTCACGTGATCTTGAACCCAATGTCATCGGTCCTTTTCAAACCTTGATGGCCTCATCACTTACATCTTGGTCCAAGGTGCCAAAGTGGATCACTCGATAGCGATCTGAGTCGATGAAGCCCAGCTCCAGCTCCTGCTCCTGCTCCAAAGCGCGAAGCAAAAGAAAGTCAAGGCTTCAAAGTCAGCTGCTCCTCCAAAAGCTTCACGTGTGAAGCCAGCAGCTCTTGCACCTCCACGAAGCCGTGTGCGATCTGAAGATCAATCTCGTATCTCCAAGAAGGCGGAGAAGAGAAAGAAAATTGTCAAGAATCTTGAACGCATCGACTCCTGCTGCCATTCTGCGTGAAGAGCACATTGATCATCGATGATGAAGATCTTGCAGATGATGCTCTTGAGCAACTTATCAAGAGCAAAGAAGAAGCAGAAATCTTCAACAATTTGCCTCTCTTTGATGTGGCAATCATCCATCACTTCATTGATGAGTGGTTTGACACCCCAAACATCAGCTTTGAAGATCTGCAACTTCCTATTGGCCTCAGCGTCTCCTTCAATGGAGCCATTGCTTCTGAGCTAGCTCTTGCTCGGCGCATCATTGAACTGAAGAACAAAATCGACTATGAAAAAGCTCAGTTCAAGAAGCATATGGCTGCACTCAGCGTGCAGGATGTCAAAAACTTCAAGGTCATGCTGCACGAGCTCAAAGAAGCCTTTCTCAAGAAGCGAGAAGAAGCCAGAGGCTCTCGTGAGCGCATGAAGAGTCTGGCTAACAAGTGTGTGCTAGCCTACAATGAAATTTGAGAAGCGCAAGGCTCTTGGCCGTCTGGCATTGACCCTAGAATGGCTGCAAAGAGAAAGAAGTCTTCAATGACCAAGCTGCACCTTCAAGGCAGGAAGAACCCGCATAGTCTTCCCAAGCAGCATGGTGGCTCGAAGCCAAAGGTCGGATCAACCGCTTACGAGCAGAAGAAGGCGAGGGCTGCGAGGCTGAAGCGAGAAAAAGGAAAATCCTGAAGCCTCGATGCTGCTCCTCCAAGAAGAAGCTCAAGACCAAGAAGAATCGGGCTGCTCCCACAGAGCCCTTGGTTGTTGAACCCATTTCAGTGGTTCGTCCCGCGTCTGCAACCCAAGAACTTCGCATGACTGTTCATGAGCCTGCTTCCACAGAGGCTCCTGAAGCTGAAGAGATTCCAGCAGTTGATCCCATCACTGCTAAAGACATTGGTCACCATGACAATGTTGAAGATGATGAAGTTCTTCCTCAAATTGAATACAATGTGGTATCATCGCTTTGTTAAATGCGAACAGCGAACTCATCGACATTGGTCGTCCTCGGCGCCAATTGCTCAGATGCTTCATGGGCTGATCGCCCGCAACAAGAAGACTCCCCTAGTACTCCCCAACAACAAGTCACTCCCCAACAACAACAGCAAGAAGAAGAGGAAGGCTTTGAGGCCCAGACAACCCCATCTCCAAAGGCGTCGCCAGCATTTCGTAGGCTTCGCAAAGGTCAAAGGCCTCAAGTGCCTCTCTCGGCGTTCGAAGGAGAAGTGCACCACCAACCTGTTGCCGTCAAGTGTTTCGAAGCCACTCCAACTGTGGATGTCTCCAGTGCGAAGCCAAAGCTGCTGAAGACAATCCGCTGCATCACGAAGACACCCAAGAAGAAGAACGTGTCCCTACACCCCAGAATTGAAGAAGTTATTCCTGATATCAAGCGTGCGATGCCCGACCCTCCGGCTCCTCAAGTGGAGGTTGAAAACATTGAGGCTGCCACCTCCAACACCAATGAAGCCAATGGCGTGGTCATGAGTGAAGCAAATGTGGAGTCTGCACCAACAGCTCCTGAAGCCAATGAAGGAAATGTGCCTGAAGCCAATGAGGCAACTGCTCCCGAAGCATCTGCTGAGCAGCCTGAAGCCTCAATTGTTGCCACTGCTCTAGTTCCGCCACCAAGGCCCTACACAATTGAGCAAGCATACAACTATGGTCAGCTAATCACAGTAAGATGGCATGTTCTGGTCCCTCCGCATCATGCCTCTGGTCCTCAGTTTGAATATCATATTGCGCATAGGCCTCAGGTCCAGAAGCCGAAGCCAAGACTGCCAAGGTTTCCAGGCACTGCCACCTCTATCGGTTCTTTCAATGCAAATGGCTTCAAAGCCCACAACACTTTCTTTGTGAGCAAAGAACCCTACACAAGGCCAAGGATATCATCGACCATTTCGGAGCTATCGGCAATGAAGCTATTACTCATGCGTTACAGTATGATCAAGGCGCATTTTCCCTCATATCGCCTCGACTTTGAAGCCATTGCGGACTGCCGTGCTTAGAAGAAGCACTTGATTGCTTTCGTGATGCAGGTCTGCTCGGCCGTTATGAAAAAGAACACCTTGGAATGAAGAACTTGTGCTTCAATTCTATGCTACCCTCCACATCATGGCTACTATAGAATACGAAGACATGGGTTCTTGAGTGGATGACAGGAAATGTTCATCATGAAGCCAAAGCTCTTGACGTCATTGAGCTTACAGGCCTACCCACTCCTGGAGAGCTGTTTGAACCTGGTTGTCAACTCCACCGCGATGCACTGGAGAGCATATTTCATAAGCCAGAACCCAACATGAGTCAGATGTTGAGCATGATGAAGCCACTGCCGCATGATGCTGAATACCCTCAGGACTTCTTTGTTGATGACCTTGAGTATCTACCTCGTACAATATATCACATCATCAGGCGAACTACATGGCCTATCAAAGGGCATTCATCGTCTGCAAAACTTGAAGGAGCAATGAAGACATTGGTCTTTTACATCCTCAATGGCATCAGCTTCAATACGCAAGAATTCTTCATCCGACAATTGGCTGCGTCTGGATCTGATCTGTTTGGTCTGAAATTTTATGCTCCATGGGTCATGCGCCTTATCAAGATGCACTCTGCTATCAACTATCAGCCATCCGCCGCAATCATCGATATTTCTACGAGAGGTTGATATATCGATTGAAGCCATTACCACGAGCCTGCCAAAACGCCACTTTGTCTTCAGAATGCCGATCACCATAGCTTCTCTCAACCCATGGAAGGCATCCCAGCAGTATCTCGTGTCTATCCTCTAGCTGGGAACACACGTATGCCTCACCGTGCGCGGACTGAAGCCACTGAGAGCACAATTGGCCAAAGGCCTCGGAAGCGCTCTCGAGTCCTCAATGATCGAGAACTTCTTATCGCACTGCATCAGAAACAAGATAAGCATCACTCTTGGCTCAAGCGACAAATGCAAAGCCTCTTGGTGGACGTCAATCGCATTCGAAACCTTGCCACCAAGAATGCTTTTGTCACTCACGAGAACTGTCGGCGATCATGGAAGAGTTTGACCCTGCTCGATCTTTGAAGCAGATCTTCAAGGCGATGGCTTCCTTGAGCGCTTCAAGTTTGACTCCACTCCTCCACGGAATGCAGTCCTCTGACGAACTCCATCACTTGAAGACTCGAATATTCTTCCTCGCGGCAAGCTGTCAATGCAGAGTGATCGATGATGAAGATGATGCTACTTCACCGCCCCTACTTATGCGAATCGACCTTTGCACCAAGTTAAATCGCACGCCAACCAACAACGACAACCCTGCTGCATCATCAACTTCAAGAAAGCGAGTAGGCGCTCTATGTCTTCAAACCTTTTGGTCCTTCTTGACAAAGGGGAGAAGCATATGAGTTTGATAGTCTTCAAGCGGGTTCATAAGGCGGTTGCATAATATTTTGCCTAGTGTTTACAACTCTCGCTTTTGATACATTTGGTTCTTTGAGTTATAACACTTAAACTCGATGGTAAATCGCTACTTATTTGCTTTACTCAGTGCGATGATAAATTCCGCATGTGCGACGATAACTTCCGCACTTAGATCATTTTGCAGACGTCCATTTTTCATTATGCATGTCATTCTTTTAGTTCTATCATTTCATGCACGATGAATTATCTTCATAAGTTGAAGAGGATCTCCACAAGTACAACCTGCCATGTGCATTTGCATTCCAAAAGCAAACTACTTATATGCACATCTTCAGGGGGAGCCTCTGCCACTTATGAAGACAATTCCCTATCCTTTACAATTTCACATATTTTATCCCCGTTGAAAACTTCAACCAGTTTGTCATAAATCACCAAAAGGGGGAGATTGTAAGTGCATCTAGTGCCACCCCTAGTTGGTTTTGGAGTATTGACGACAAATGTGGTTGAGAGACTAATGCGTTTGTGAGAATTGCAGGATAACGCAGGTGGTGTCCCCATTGATTCGGTTTACCTACGAAGATGACCCTAAAATGTATGAAGACATTGACGACAATGGTGGTATGTGAAGATATTCACATTGAAGACTATGACATGAGAAGACATTGAGTGAAGACTATGGAGCGCGAAGACTGTGTCGTTTCGTTGTTTCCTTTTCTTCTTTGTTGAGTCATAGGAACCACCGTACTGTTAGGTGGGTTCCAAGTGATCCTAGTCAGAATGACTAAAGTGATGCTCAAACCAAATCCTATGTCTTCGAGCGAAGACAATGAGAGCAAAACTTATCCAGAGCTGGATGAGTCAGCTTTGCTTGTAGCCCAAGTAAAGTTGCCGTGTGTGTTTGAAATCTGACCGTTGGAACACCTGTCAGTTCCTTAGTGACCCAGGGTCATTTCGGACATATCAGGTCGGGTTGCCTAGTGGCTATAAATATCCCACCCCCTACACCATAAATTGGTGGCTGCTCAGAGTTAGTGCACGGCTTTTATCGTTTGAGAGCAACCCACCTCGAAGCCTTTGAGAGAGAGAAATCCTTGCGAGGACAAAGCCCAAACACCCAGAGCCAAAGAGTGTTAGGCATCATGAAGTCTTTACATGCATGTGACTGAAGACTTATTACACTTGAGGACCTGTGAATCCTCCGGCCGGTTAGGCGTCGCGTTCGAGCATCCAAGAGTCATTGTGGATTGCGGTCAGCGCTGATCTGTGAAGGTTGAAGTCTACCTTGAAGACTTACGAGTGATTGGGTGAGGACTGTGTCCTTAGCTCAAGGGAATAAGGTGAAGACACGGTCTTCTGAGTTGAATCTCAGCCTCCCTAACCAGATGTACAGTTGTCACAGCAACCTGGAACTGGTCCAACAAATCATGTGTCTTCAACAAGTGACTGGTTCTATCTTCTCCTCACCTTACTTAGAGTTTGTCTTCGTGAAGTCATTGCCTATTTGTCATACCTGTTTGACTTCATTGCTTGACTACTTTTGTTGATTGGCTTCTCACTATCTTCCATCTTGATCCTACTACCAAGCTGCTATTAGTCTTGTACTTTCACGTTATTGCATACTAGACTATGGTTTGCTTGTTGTAGTTTATCTTCCGTTGCATATCAATTAGGTCATTTCTATTGTTTGTCTTTGAAACATCCGTGTTTTGAAGACTTTCCTAAAAATCGCCTATTCACCCCCCTCTAGTCGATAACTAGCACTTTCAGAAACCTTCTGACATGCTAGGTGTAACGAGGGAGCTCGCTGAGCACATTCTTAATATTGGTCCCAAGTTTAAACCGGTCAAGCAGTTTCTTCGCCGCTTTAATGAAGAGAGACGCAAGGC
The DNA here is from genome assembly GCA_021605205.1 of Aegilops longissima. NCBI lineage: Eukaryota > Viridiplantae > Streptophyta > Magnoliopsida > Poales > Poaceae > Aegilops > Aegilops longissima. The sequence goes on along the minus strand of CM038679.1, from coordinate 653,229,944 downwards.
CATTGGTGAGGAGGTAGCTCGGCTCCTGGCAGCAGGGTTTATTGTGGAGGTATTTCACCCTGAGTTGTTGGCTAACCCGGTGCTGCTACTCAAGAAGAACGGCACTTGGCGTATGTGCGTGGACTACACAGATTTGAACAAGGCTTGTCCAGCTGATCCCTTTGCCCTCCCTCATATTGATCAAATCATTGATGCTACGGCGGGTTGTGAGCATTTGAGTTTTCTGGATGCTTATTCGGGTTATCATCAGATCAAAATGGCGGTTAAGGACCAGGATAAGACGGCTTTTATAAACCCCTTTGGAGCCTTCTGCTATGTATCTATGCGTTTTGGGCTCAAGAGTGCCCAGGCAACTTATCAGCGGTGTTTGTAGAATTGCCTTCATAGTCAGATTGGGCGCAATGTTCACGCTTATGTGGATGATATCGTGGTGAAATCCAGGAAGGCGCAGACACTAATATCTGATTTAAAGGAGACCTTTGAGAACCTCCGGGTTTATAAGATGATGCTTAATCCGGCCAAATGCGTTTTTGATGTGCCAGCAGGCAAGCTCTTGGGTTTTCTGGTGTCTAACAGAGGCATTGAAGCTAATCTGGAGAAGATCAAGGCTATTACATCCCTGGCTAAACCGGCATGTATCAATGATGTTCAACAACTGGCGGGTCGTATTGCAGCGCTGAGCCGGTTTATTAGTCGATTGGGAGAGAAGGCCATCCCTCTGTATCAGATGATAAAGAAGACAGACAATTTTGTCTGGAGTGATGCTGCTGATGCGACGTTTGAGGATCTGAAGAAGCAGTTAGCCGAACTGCCCGTCCTTGCTGCCCCTATTGATAAAGAACCATTGCTGTTATACGTGGCTGCTAACGCCCGGGCTGTCAGCGTGGCTATTGTGGTGGAGCGCAAAGAGGCTGGTAAGGAGTATCCGGTTCAACTGTTGGTTTATTATATCAGTGAGGTACTTATCGAGTCCAAACAGAGATATCCCCATTGGCAGAAGCTGGTGTATAGAGTGTTTATGGTGAGCTGGAAGCTTAAGCAATACTTTCAAGGCCATCCCATCACTGTAGTCAGTTCCGCTCCATTGGGAGATATCATTCAGAACAGGGAGGCGACAGGCCAGGTTGCTAAGTGGGCTATTGAGCTTGGACCTCACGGGTTAAAATATATGCCTTGCCCTGCTATCAAGTCCCAAGCGCTCGTGGATTTCATCAATGACTGGACAGAGTTACAGGCACCGGAGGATAAACCGGATAACACATACTGGACTATTCACTTCGATGGATCCAAACAATTGGAGGGCTCGGGGGCTGGAGTGGTTCTTACTTCCCCTCGAGGTGACAAATTTTGTTATGTTCTCCGCTTAATGTTTCCTTGTACTAACAGTGCAGCTGAGTATGAGGCCTTGCTCCACGGTCTTCAGCCAATTTTTCCCTACTACAAAGGAATAAATTTATTTAACTATCATGGTGGTTGTAAAACATTTAGAATGGTTGACAGCATTCTCAATCCCAATTAAAAGTAATCATTAACAATCCAACAAATTATTTAAGTAACATGATGAGATCAACAGGATAATCCAAGAACTAGATACTCAAGACGTCCATAACCAGGGACACGGCTAATCATGATTTGTTTATACACTCTGTAGAGGTTGCGCACTTTTCCCCACATGACTCGATATCCTCCGTTGGTTTTCTTGCACTACATGGTGTTTGAGAAACGAATGACCGAGACATAGTCTTTCAGAAGCGCTAGCACCTTACGATGGGTAGACCGGTACACCTACTTTCCCCTACATCTACTAGTCTACCACTATAAGAGTTCGCACGACTTAATCAACTATGCTAGAGCCCATAATAGCATGTGGCTGCACACGGAAGTTTCTAGTATGAATAATCTCATGATCCCTTTGAGCCTGGGTGGCGGTCCATAAAAAAACAGGCAATCCTGGTCTACCCAGGTGCCTAGACAGGCAATCCTGGAATAACCAGGTACCTCAATCCACCCAGATGTGTATTAATGGTGCCACCTTAAATAAACCATTAATTAACAATCTCACATCTGTCATGGAAAATTACTCACCCAATACACGTCTACTTGCATAGCATGGAAAAATAAGCAAACGTAGAAGTAACTCCCAAGGGTTTGATAATAAAATAGGTAATAGGTACTACCTCAATCTACTTCCCAAAACCTACATATTAAATAGATCCTAATCATGCAATTGTTTGAGGATTGAAACTAATGCATAAAAACTGGGTAGTAAGGGATATGATCAAAGTGTGAACTTGCCTGCAATGTTGATGAAGATGATTCGCACTCAAAACTCTTGATAGTTCTATTCGTCTCACTCCGTTCAATCTATCGTAAGCAAGCAATAGTAACCACACATAAGCAATCACTCAAAAAATCAGAAATAACGAAGAAAAGAATTCGGAAAACATCAAAACCAAGAAAATAACTCTTGCAACATAAAACAATTTCTAACAGTACCAAAATTATGTTAATTTGGCCTTATCAGAAAGTTTAGATCCAGAGCTTCGATTTGCAAAAAGAATCAACTCAAACGGAGTTATAAAACTCAAGTTACGATCAAACGAAGTTTGAATACAAATCTGTTTGAATTCAAATTTTAAAACTTTCAAAAACATATTTGAGTTGGATTACTGGATAGAGGAGATCATAACGAAGAAGTGGGCGTTGGTTTCGTTGGATTTGGATAAGCGGACAAAAAGTTGTGAGCGTTTGAAGAACAGGGAATAAACTGTAAAATAAAACAACTACAACTGGGTCCCTGGCAGAAATTAAAAGAAAAGGAGAAATTCTATCGAGCGAACGCTCGCTACAGAGACAAGTCTAGCGAATATATTCACAAATAAAACCTAAACGAACGGGCATTCGTTAATTAGCCGAAACGAAAAAAAAACAAGAACGAATCGAGATCGTCGGATCTCGATCCGGCAACGAGGTTCGGGACTATGGTTTACCATGGCGGCGGCGCGGTTCGGCGCAGTCGCGTCTCCGGCGGCGGGGGGCACGACGGTGGCGGAGTAGTGGCTGGGGCGGCGCGACGAGGGAAGACGATGGCGGCGTCGGCGGAGGTCGAGGAGGCGAGCGAGGCGAGGTGGCGGCAGATCTCGTCGAGGCGGAAACTCCGGCGAGGGCGGCGGTGACGCGATGCGGGCCGAGGCGGCGACAAAAACGGAATCCAGGGGGTCCCGGGGCGCGCTTTATAGGAGGGCTGGCGGCTCCGAAGCGTGGAGGAGGGGGCAAGGCGCGAGGTGGCGAGGTCGGGCATGGCGGCGGCGGTGCGTGCTCGCTCGGGACTCCGTCCCGAGTTGGAAGACGAGCGAGGCGCGGCGTCGGGCCGGGCCGTGGCCTGGCCTGGGAGCTGGGCCGGCCCAGTCGGCGGAAGAGAAGATTTTTTTAATTAAAAAAAACATTTTGCAGACAGCAAAAATAAATAAAAGAGAATAAACTAAAAATGAAACATAGGCATATTATATATCAAAAATTTCAAAAAAAGATTTCCTACAAGCTGAACATTTTTCTATAGTCAAATAAAATACACAAAAATTCAAATAAAGCAAAGAGTGCTTCTGCTCTAATAAAATCCAACAAAAATCATTTTATAAATACCAAAATGAATTCAAATTTATTTATCTCCAATTTTCTATTGTAGGGAATCATGTTACCCTATTTTCCATGTATTTTATTTTTGGAGGAAAATAATTTGAATAAAACCCAAATAACCCAAATTGAAAATAAATTCAAAAGAACTTTGAATTTAATTCTTTGAAACTCTCAACTCATATTTCATATGTTTTGAAGAAGTCATTTTATCTTCTCTCATGAAAATCATTGAGTTGCATAAAGTTCCTGGGTTGGAAATATTTTCCAAATGAAATTCAAATATTTTCAACACCCCTTGTCATTTAAATAAATGGAAGAAGTCATGTCATCTTCTCTCCAGGGTTTTGTGGTGAAAAGAATTTGAATTCACAGAGATCATAAAAGCAAAATGAAAGTTTGGGAAAGTCCTTTTATTCCCTCTCATTTAACTTTCAAAAGTTTCGAATTCACTCACTCAATCACACAACAATCAAACAAACAATCAAACCTATCTATTTATTATAACATTCCAAAATTGAGAATTTTGGGATGTTACAGATGTATGGATGGGCATTAGAGCTTTCCCGGCCCATCGTTTGACAATAATTGTGCTAACATTCCCGACCGACTATCCGTTCCTGTTTACAAGTTTTCCCAACCGATTGTTCGTCACACGTTTTTCCATCCAACAGTCGGTCAGCGAAAATGACTTTTCTCAACACACGTCTGTAGGGAATGTAGTGTCATGGTGTAGTGAATAGATCTACGGGTTACACACCCTTCTTCATGGTTTATGGAGCGGAAGTAGTTTTCCCAAGTGATATTCGCCATGACTCGCCCCAAGTGGCAGCTTATGTTGAAGTGGACAATGAAAGAGCACGCCAAGATGCATTGGACCTGTTAGATGAAAAATGGGATATTGCGCAGCTCGTTCAGCGATTTATCAGCAAGACCTGCGGCGTTATCACAGCCGCCGGGTTAAAACCAGAGCTTTTCAGGAAGGCCACTTAGTGCTTCAGCTTATCCAGGATCAGATGGACATGCACAAGTTATCCCCACCTTGGGAAGGGCCCTTTGTGGTCAGCAAGAATCTGAACAACGGGTCATACTACCTCATCGATGTTCGAGAGCACAAAGACTCACGCAAGTCGGAGGAGGAGACTTGCCGTCCATGGAATATTGCTCATCTTCGACCTTACTATACCTGAGCCATAGGCTCCTATCATATATATATTTTGACAATGTACATATTATGATCAATAAATAAACCGGCATCCTTGCTAAAGCGGGGCCTTTGTCGTTTCGTCTTATATGTCTTCTTAGTTACATGGGGGCTTCTGCTTATAAAGCGGAGTTCTAATTACCCATTAAACCGGCTTATAAAGCCATATAAAAACAGCTTGGGGGCTTCACACCCAAGGGACCAAAGAGAGTCTGTTGCCATGCACAGCTCAAACATAGGTACCCACTGAGCACAGCTCACAATGTTACCTGTGGGCTCTTTGTGCACAGCAACAAAGAGTTTTAAAAGGACCCTTGTAATAGGCTATCAAGCCAGGCTTGGAAGCCAGGAGTATTCACCTAAAACCCCAGGTTAACCTGCCTTCATCAAGTAAGCCACTCCGTCCAGGTAATCCTGGTATGACCCATCGAACGTTTGACAAGTCAACCTTATACAGACCCTGAACTTGTCAAAGTTAAAATGACGATTGGTTAATGTGAGGCCCATCTTAAAAGGCTTTGTAAAATGGTTTAACTCGGTGGCCTGACAGCCCATGAAAAGCCTCGAATTTGGGCCTGGCTGCCCTTGAAAAGCTTCGACTACAAGTTTTTTCATTTAATTCAATTTGTCAAAGTTTTTCTCTTTTGCTGAGGTTTTGAGGTAAACCGGTGTTTGTTAACCTGGTCTAGCATTTACTATAAGTCGCCAGGATGGTCATCCGGTGTTTATCATAACCCGGCATGACTTATTTCAAACCAGCACAGCATGGTGGGAGTTGTCAGCACTCAAAGATTTGAGTCATCACCCTTATTACAAGAACGTTGGTAAACCAACGATGTGATTCAATATCACAGGTATGATATATTTCATATTTCATTATTTTTACAGCCTTTGTTATAAACTCTGGCTTTATATTGGGTATCATAACCCGTCCGGCGGTAAACCGCTAGTGCAATTTTAAGTTTATCACATGCAGAAAACAGGATTGCATAAAACTGTTAAAGATCATAAGCAGACATTGCATATCATGACAGATTGACAGTATCAGGCAAAGTGGCTATGCACAAAGGCATAGCAGACCAACTGTTTCAGCTATCCTATTACAAGGCGTTTTAACTGCCAAAAGTATAATTGTTTCTCCTAAATAGGATAGTGCGCAGACGATAAGCCGGCTTTCGGGTTATGATTCTTCTTCAGCTTGATGTGAAGGTTGCGGATCATCCTGCACCCGTTCACCCTCTGCCTCCCCACCCAGTGGCTGGAAGTCAAGTTGCCCAGTCAATTCCAGACAAAGCTCGGAAGACAGCTTCATCACGTATAAGATCTGACGATTCAACATCAGGGGCATAAGTATGCTTACGGATTGGCGGGATTAGATTTTGTGCTTCATAAACCGATGCATCAATCCGTTTGTTGTCTGCGTCATAGATGGACCGGTGGAAAGACAAATCAGTCTCTTTGGACAGTTTACTTGCAACCGGGCGTATTTCCTTTGTTAAAGCTTTAAGGGCATCATTGTCAAATTCTGACCCATCTTCTTTTTGGCTAGGATAGCCATTCCCAATGTCCTCCGGATCAAGATCAGCTATCCAAGCTTTAGCCCGAGTCAGTGCAGACAGTGCGCCGGCCCTTGCAGTAGATCTCTTCACCTCTTCTAGCTGGGCAGGTGTCATGGATAGCTTGGTCAAGGTGTCCTTGATTAAATTTGGCGGTGGTTTATTGTATGAGGCTGTGCAGATGACCCGTTGAGCGCCGGTATATAACTTCTCTATCAAGGTATAGGTAGCCTTCGGTTTCTTGCGCATATCTGAGCCGAGATGGGCAACACGGCTACCTGCAATGTTTGCAATATTATTGTTAAACCGGCGGTTCCAAGGATGATTAAGTACGGTTCATGACAAGGCTATTTGCCAAAGATGGCAGAAGTCATAGCGTTGATTTGCCGCTTCAAGCCAGTTAGCTCTTCTGCCACTGGTTTAAGGGCCGCTTCAGCATCTTCCGCCCGCTTTAGCAAAGTGGCTTTTTCAGCCTCCCAATCTGCTCGCTCGCCTTTGAAGCCATCCTTCAATTGCTCCATGGTTTTTAAAGCGCCTTTCAATTCTTCTTTGGCCTTTGAAGTTTCTGCTCGCTGGGACTTGATATTTTCCTGGAGATCGGTGATTTGAGAATCTTTGTTGGTCAAGTAAGCATGCAAAAGACAGACAATAAGTTGGTAATACTTTTTTAAAAGTCCCAAGCACATAACACGTTATACACTTGGCACTTAGGGGCTAATGCGGATTGCTTTTCCTCAATTTATATTTTAAGTCCCAAGCACACAACAAGTTATATACTTGGTACTTGGGGGCTAATGCATATCGGATCAATGCAAGGTTATCAAATTTCTCATCAAACTGGATTATATTAATGCTTGAAAGGAGTATTGGAAACTACATTACATAAGATATACTGGTTTATCTTACAGGTATAAACCGGTCTACAAGGGTTACACAGCAAAAGCAAGTATCTTTCCACTACAAGTCCCGGTTCACATTTACATTGATGAACCGACCCTTGGGGGCTACTAGAGTTGATAATTGAAACAGGTTCTAAGGAAAAGGAACTTGTGCAAAGGAATGAGTATTTACCTCATATCACTCTTTCATTAGGCCTACTAAACCAGCTTCATAGTCGCGGCTTGTATACAGACGGTTTAAATATCCAGAGTGAATGTCCTGAGCAGAGAGGTCACTACTAGGGAAAACCTTATACACAGAAATTTAGCAACAGCGCGGGTCAAAAAAGGGCGCCCGTGCTAGATAGCAGTAGCGATTGGATAAAAACCGCGCTGCAGATACAACTTTAGCAGTAGCGCGTGTACTAGCAAAAGCGCTACTACTAATATTCCCATTGCTAGAACGATAGGCTACGCATAGCAGTAGCAGGCTTGGAAGAAACGCGATGCCGCTACGGCATAAGTAGCAGCGCGTTTCCTAAGAAAAGCGCTACTACTAACGGAAGTAAAATAAGATGAAAAACAAATAGAAAAGTAAATGGAAATGAAAGAAATAGAAAAAGTAGAAAGGAAAAAATAAAATGTAAAGCAAAATAAATGAAAAAGCGAAAAAACGGAGGAAGGCATAGCAGCAGCGTGTGTTTGTAAGAGGCGCTATAGCTAATGTAGCTGCAGCGCGTGTCCTAGACCCCCGCTATAGAAACAGAAAAGGAAATTAAAAAAGGAAGAAAATTACATAGCTATAGCAGCAGCGTGTTTTGTAAAAACCGATGTAGCTATATTAGCTATAGCGCATTTTGCCAAACGCGCTACCGCTAAGTTTGACTTAACCAAAAAATCGTTTCCCCCCCGGCCACCACTTCTCCCCCAAATCCCTCAACCCACCCCGCACGCCGCCGTCTCCCCGATTCGCCGTCGCCCCACTTCGCCGCCGTCTCCTACCGACGTCGACGCCACCATAGCCGTGCGCGGTCGACGCCACCGGAGCCGCCCCCAACGCCACGGAGCCGCCGTCGACGCCACCGGATCCTTCCTCGCCACAACTGCCTCCCTCGCCGTCACCGGAGACGCCCCTGCCTCCCTCGCCACCACCGGAGCCATCCTCTGTAAGCCCCCACCCCTCCTCTCTCTCTAATGCATAGGTTAGCTAGTTTAATTAGGTTAATTATCTAGGTTAGGGAAAAAATTTAGTTAGGGCTTTGACAGAGAAGTAGTTAGGTTAACTAGTTTAATTAGGTTAATTATCTAGGTTAGTGCAAAAATTTAGTCAAGGGCTTTGACAGAGAACTAGTCATGTTAACTAGTTTAATTAGGTTAATTAGTGCAAAATTTTATTTTGGGCTTTGACAGAGAACTAGCTGCGTTAACTAGTTTAATTAGGGTTAATTATCTAGGTAAACTAGATTAACTAACTAGGTTAAATAGGTAGGTTAATTAGGTTCGTTGGATTAACAAGCTAGGTTAAGTAGGTTGGCTAGGTTAGAGGAAAATTTTATTTTAGAGCATTAGGTCAGAAGGGTTAGAGAAATGGAGTTCCTTTGCAATTTAATTGGGTTCTGTCCTAGGCAGGTTAGAGATAATAATGTGTGTTTGTGTGAGAGAGAGGAATAGCTGGATCAACATAATTTGGGTTCTGTCCTAGGCAGAGAAGTTTTTAGTGAGGTCATTTTGCAAAGGTTTTTGATTTTTGAAAAGACCACTATTTTTCAAGGAAAAGAATTTACGCAAAAAAAAGTTTCATTGAAGTGGTCATGTTATATCTTTTCATTGAAGTTGTTCGATTGTGCCCAACCGGCTTTGTTGTTTCAGGGAATGATGTTGAGTGGCCTATGTTTTGCGGAATGTTGATTCATTTCTGTTAGGAAATTTCAGGTTCTCGATTTGTCCACTTTTTAGCAAAGGTCATGCGAAATTTTCCGTGAATTTCGCATGACTTGTGCTACAAACTAGGACATATCGAGTGCCCGGATTTGCCACACCAGGAAGGAGTCAACATTCCTGCGAAACAATAGTTCCTTTTTATGTCATTATTCATTTTATTAGGTCTAGAATTAATTGACTAGATTTAATCATAGGAAACATGGCTAGCAACGATGAAGGACAGGGTTACGGTGATTATGACGACGTCTACGGGCGGCGAGCGAATATTTTAGTCGTACCGACGATCAACCGATGTTGTTGCTGGGCCCACCGGTGGCATCGGGGACTGAGACCGACACGCAGACCGGCATCAAAGATTACACCCACATCACAAAAAGGATTACACCCACATCAAAGATGTTCTCGACAGTGCTATGTTTTACTACCAAGCAAGGGGTGGAGAGGTTAGGGACAAGAAGAGAAGGGCGGCGGGGCATGCCGCCATAAGACCGACTTCGCTGCATCCAAAGAACCGAATGATTCTCTTAATGATGGATTCTATGTCCTACACCACATCTTTGGAGTACGATGGGATCACGAACCTTCAAATGTCACCTACATCTGGCGATGCCCATATTCTCGCAATGGGCAAAGGACATAGGAGATATCGAGGATCATCGACTTGAGCTGAGTTCTATAACATCTAGCGAACTTGCCCAAATCATCATGAAAGAGGTCGTCGGAAAAACAGGGATGTTCTACGGAGAAGGACAAATGTCATTTGGAAGGCGTACGAACATGGATAGCCTCTCGGCGTCTCGACATGAAGCCTTTCACTAAGCTCGGGACTATCTCCCGACCTCGATGGATGGCACGGCATGTTGGAGTGATTGTCGATATATGACAATGTGTCTGCTTAGTCCATACTTTTCGTATGACAAAACTTTGAGTTATGCGTGATGAAACTTTATTTGTGATGTAATTAAACCGTCCTCCTCCTCGACTAGCTAAGATCACTCTAGTTAGGGAATTTTGGGTACGATGAACTTTGTTATTTATGCTTATGATATGTTGTTTCTATTTTTGTCAAGTCTGTCTCTTTCTCGTTGCTCAACTATATATGTTGCAAATCATCGACTCATGTGACGATGCAGGTGCATAGATCATCGATGACGAAGAAGTGCTACGCCAGAGTATATATATGATGAGTGGCGGAGTGTCGTGCCCGTGTGTTGCCGGTTTCGGTTTCCGAGCGACGTGCAGTAGTTAGATTATGTTCACGCTAATGCGAGAGAGGGATCTGAACTCATGTACTCAAAGTGATAGCTCTTCTCGCAGATACCATTATTTAGATGGATGACGATGTATTTGCAAGTAATCAAGGACTTGTATCGCTATTTTCGAGATGATGACGAGAGACCACTTTGTGTTGGATGATGATTATGATGAGACTATTTGTATGTATATGCTATGATTATATTCGTGGTCTCACAGGCATTTGTATGTGTATCATGATGAAATTTCTATGTGCTAAAGATTCTTCTATAAAGCCTGTTCAAATACAAAACAAATATGCCCAAAAAACAAAAACCTGTTAAATTAGCAAGAGCGAGTGTATAGAAGTTAGCAGCAGCGCTTCACAAAGAAGAGCGCGTTGCTGCAAAGCGCTGGAGCTACTAGCGATAGCATGCTCAAAGAACCGCGCTGCTGCTACACTTGTGTAGCAGGCGCCGGTGACCACGCGCTACTGCTATATGTTAGCTGTAGCGCCTTATTAGTAGCGCCCCACCCCGCGCTACTGATACACCTAAAACCCACGCTGATGCTAGCCTTTTCCCTAGTAGTGGGTGGGCATAGCTTGAAAATCTGTTTTCCACTTGCCCTTGTCCACAACGGAAAATTCTTCTTTTGCACTATGCTTTGATAAAGCAACAGGATTGCTAGGAGCAGTATGGCCAAAGCCAGTAATCGCAACATCATCGGTCGTACCTTCAACAGTCTTATCTGGGCTTGGCGGTTTAGTAGACGTTCTTGCCGGGCTTGGTGGATTGGCAGCTGGGCTTGGCGGATCAGCAGGCTGGCTTATTTCTGGTGGATCAACAAAAGTATCCTGACCCTGAGGTACCGAGTCATCCAGAGCAATGTCAACATTTTGATCAAGAGCCTCTGAGGTCCTCTCCGGTTCGGTGGCCGGATTATCATCAGCTGGTGTAGTCAGCTTGGCTTTTTTGCTAAGTCTGGCTTTGGCACTAAAAAGAACAAATGGAGAGGTTAGTACAATAAACCGGTGCAAGGCATAAAAACTAAGTCTATTATGTTTACCCAGGAACGGTTTTGAGTGGAGGCATTTGTGTGGTCGATGAATCGCCGGAGGATGAATGGGAGGTTCCCTGATAATTCGAATCAGACGGATTAAGAGGATATCGGAAGAAACCCTCCTTGGGATAAAGTGTATTAAAAGAACAAGAGACCTCTTGACGGCGTTTGCGAACCGGAGAATATGGTAAACCGGAGGATGTAACTTGTTGACCGCTATGCCGAGTGGTGCGGCGAGTTTCATGCTGCTGCGTCTTCAAAGAAAAGTGCGGATCCAAATAAGCAAGAGGGTGTGAACGTTTTACTTTCCGGACTGCTCGACGAAGTTTTGGTACTAGCACATGATTTGAGTCGGAGGATAGAACAATTACCTCTACATCACCAGTGTGGCTAGCTTCCGCATCGTCCTGATAACAATCATTGTCAATGAGGTGTATGAAAAAAAAACCCAAGAGAGTCAAGTTGTACCTCTGACTCCGGGTCATCAAGCTCTTCATCATTGGGCAGATCAGCAGCTTCGGTGGTTTTCTTCTTTGCTGGCCTCTTTGTAACCCTGGTCTTGATGCGGGGTACCCTCGTCGGTTTATCCTGCGATTTCCTTTTCCAGAACGGATCATCGCTCTGCGGAGATGGATAACAAGTTATAAAGAAATAATTAAGGAAGAATGGATTAAAGCAAAAATAAGATAATTCTTACAGTTGGCGGTTTGTTAGATGCATAGAAGGGACTAAGCCTTACTCTGCTACAGGCAGCCACCGGTTCATCAAGCATTTTCTTGACAGCTTTGGTGACTTCTTCATCCGTGAGTTGGATGTCAACATGACGCTGAGGGTCTTTTAGATCCCCTGTACATTCACACATTAATCCAGGGGCGCCGGCTTAAAGGCAAAATACTCCAAGACACCCAGCAACGAACGGAATTGATGCCTGTCAGGCCATTGGCAACAAAAGCTCTGAGTTTTGCTAGCTGAGGGGCATATTTTGACCTTTCCTTGGCAGTGAGTCGCTGAGGAACCGGATGAGTTCTGGTAAGCCGTTAGGCACGATAAACCGGCAGAGGATTTTCTTTATCTGGAGTTGTATTGCGGTAGTAAAACCAAGTCTGATTCCAGTCCTTGGGGTGGCTATGATGTTTGGCATGAGGGAAGTCGACATCCTTTCTCTTCTGGATTGAAACGCCCCCGAGTTCAGTGTTGGGCCCGTCCGTAAATTCAGTATGGCGGTTTAAGTAAAAGAAGTCCCAGAATAGTTCCACGGTGGGTTCCTCTTGCAGATAGACTTCGCAAAATACTTGAAAATTGCATATATTGGACACAGAGTTTGGTCCAATATCTTGAGGGTGGATCTGGAAACTGGCAAGTACATCAGGAAAGAATTTCGATCTGGGAGGGCTGAATCCTCAATTTAGATGATCAGTAAAAACAATCACTTCTCCATTTTGGGGCTCAGGAGGATTTTCTAAACCAGGGACTCTCCAGTGGATGGTTTCTTTGCTCGCGAAAGCGCCAGTCACAACGTACCCAGTCAGTTGCTCTTCAGTAACCCGGGAAGGGACCCAATTGCAAGCATAAAACGATTTGGCCATTTCATCGGAAAGCTGGAAAAGAGGATCACGGCCGGTTTAAGGTTTTGACTGATGCAGACAATCTGGTTTTAAAGACAGGAAAAAACAAATTGAAACATATGCGCATGATAAACCGGAGTTTTTATATTGAGGTTGAGTTGGCGGTTTAAGAGAGGGCTAATGGTACCTGGCGGGTTATCAGTTTCTAAAAAGTTAAACCGCCCACAATGGTGTAGAAGCTGCAGATCTGAAAAAAATTTAAGTATTGCATAAACAGGTTTTGCAAGTTGTGACTATAATTTTGGATCTACCGCAGTCTTAAAAAGGAGGAAAAAATCAAAACCCTAGGCGGTATCAGCGGAACAGCTAAAGGCCAGATGGGATCTGTTTACTGATAACAGAGATGCTACGATGAAGAAAAATGAGATCTAATTATGGCCACACAGAAACAAAGGTCGACTTTTTTTATTAAAGGATCCCTGTGACAGCAGTGAGTATGGATGAACACTGAAGAACACCGAAGAACAACGAAACCCTAATGGTGGAACTGAGGAGAAGAAGAAGAAAGCTTATAGAGGTTGAAGGAGGGGCGGAGAGGCATCGCGTTTCTCTGGTCAGATCAGGTTGATGCAGCGACCGTTGGTGGTGCAGAAGCGAAGGTCGACGGTGGCGGCCGCGCTCGAGCTCTGAGGCGACGCGAGGAAGACGATGAGGTGAAGGGGCACGAAGGGGAAAGGAAAGAATGACCCTTGGCCCTATTTATAAAGCGAAGGGATAAGTGACATGCGCGGGAATCGAGGAACCCAAAAAATGGATATCTGACACAGCTGTCGCCTTGATTTCCGGAGGGTTATTAATAAGAAAAAGCGTTTACAGGTTTTTATATGGAGATGGTGTCATGACGATTCACTACAATCTTAAAAGATGACGTCATGGTGGTTTACCAAGTACGTATGGAAATGATGTCATGGCGGTTTACAAGGTTCTTTGAAGATCAAGGAGTTTTTCTAAGGATTGAAGATTCACATGAACAGGTTCAAATCAATCTGGGGCCTAATGTTGGGGATATAACTACTGAGTATAAACCGCCCAGGAGGGGCCGGGTTATGCTCATTCGTATTGAAGCCCATGAAGACAAGGAGTATGGTGCTTTACTATTGAAGCTTAGAGGACTAGAGCCCAAGGGCGGATTAGGGCCCATAGACATAAACCGCCATGAGATATGTAAATTGTGTTGTAAGTTAGGGAAAGGTAGAAACCGAGCCGGACACGTGTATGAGTCGGCCTCGGTATTCTGTAAACCGCCGGACGTCAACCTGTGTATATAAAGGGACGACCCGGCGGCGGTTCAGGGACAAGAAACAACAACTCGAGAGATAGGTAAAGCGGATTCGCTCCCTGCTCACCGAGACCCCATCAATTCCACCACAACTAGATCGTAGGCTTTTACCTTCACCGCAAGGGGCCGAACCAGTATAAACTCCCCATGTCCTTTGTCCGGTTTAACCCCTTTAAGCTAATATCGTTGCGATGGCTCCATGACTAGGTCCTCTCACTAGGACATCTGACGTGTTAATTCCACGACAGGAATGATGTGATTTTTAACAGAAAAAATCTTATAAACTTTTCGCAGGTTATCTACAGAGCTATTGCATGGATCCGTACATGGTCGTTACTCACTCATATAGACTCCACAGAGCTATTGGTTACTGGGTGCAACTGATGGGAGAGACGGTAGCACGGGCTATCTACAACCGTGTTGGATGGTGGTCTAATAATATGATAGGTGTTTAGTCATCTTGTCCTGTTTTCCGCCAGTTCTGGCTTTTATTATCTTCACTTCTTTTTGTGCTCCTTTTGCGAGTTGTACTGAAATGCGAACTTTGTTTTGATTGGCACTTGTTAATAAGATGGCCGCATGCATCGTTCTGATGCAGAGGTCGGGGGTATCCTCCTTTTCAAAAAAAATAAAGATCTTGGGGTTCTCACAGTTTTAGATTTTTCTTCTTGAGCACTTGTCGCCTTGGCGGAGGTAAACCTTCTAGATCACCATCGGTGCTTCCACGAACTTCTCCTTCGGGATGTGATTCATGGATGTCCGGGGGTGCTCCATGCAGCCCGTGAAACCCCAATTGAATTGGATGTTCATGGAGTCGATGTGGTCTAATCGGCAAAACATTGCTACCAGGTATTGCATTTGGCGTGATTTTGGTGATTTTTTGGAGCGGACAACAAGATGCAAGTCTAATTTAGAATCACATGTTCAGTTTCTTCCATGCTTCTCTACATATGTAGTACTGCACTGCCATGTTTCTCTCATTGCATAGAGTGCAGGTAGACATGTACTGCTTGTAAAAAATCATTGTTACATATCTATGCAATTTGTTTATTTTCGCCAAGAGAATCATAAGTTTTTGAGCATATTCTTCATAGATCCATGCCCATAGTTTTAATGGCAGATGTTACAAGCTACATATATAAGTTTATTTCCAATAGAAAATGTGACATAATGTTTATCTGCTCAAATTATGTTCGGTCATGCATGAGTCTATGTTGATAATTAACCTATGATGTCTGCTTTCAGTTACCAATTGAACATATTGGGTTACGTTTGCTCCTTTCAAGCAAGCAAGAAATGTAAAAGAGATTAGACTAAAAATTCCTGCTTCATCTTGCTATTATATATCTTTGAAAATAATATTATGCGTGTTGTTTTTCCGTGAATAGTTATAATTTCTGATTGCTCGTTTGGTAACTCAATAGCTTGCCTTAATTCATTGCTTGGCACCCTCACACTAGATTACATGCAGGCACGTGCGCTGTCAGGAAACTGTGCGGGTAGTTGGGCACCATGTCCATGGTCATTACCTGGCTCGAAGTGCACCAAAGCTGCTGGTCGTTGTTGTTGATGACCTCTAGCATAGTCATGTTCATGTTACAGGAGGAGAAGGTTGATTTCTGCAAGAGAGACCGGACATGTGGAGACTAATTGGTGAGTGCAGGTTGATTGGGACTCATGGGACTTCCAGCATAGATGGAATGAGACGTTCATGTCCATGCCTTTCCAAATGGCGACATAAATAGTTGTGCAACACGTTGTTATTTTAAGAGTCTCCTCTTTCATACTATGTTGCGCTTTTGTTCTCCTATTCTATTGATCCCTCTACTGGACTTGGGGAATCTACATCCTTTAGCTACACATCACCTTTGTGAAACTAACCATCTACACCCTATGTTGGACATATGCCCTAGAGACAACCATGTATGATGATATCTCCCATGTGTTTATGAATAAAGATAGTACTTGGACATTATCGATGATGTTATCAGCAAGTACGTCACTTATTTGTGGGACTATGCATTGTATGATGATTGTCCTAAAAGGTCCCTAGTCGAAAGGGTTGTCTGGACGCACAGCCGACTAGACTAGTATATGACACAGTGGATGGAATGGTCTCACTGCCCATGGAGCATTGGATGCTAGCCGGATAATATGGACTCGGAAGGATCTAGTCGGATGCAATGTAGTCGGATCCGAGTCGAGATAAGGTCCAAGTCGGACAGACCAAACTATAAGAAGCAGCGATAGGTCATCTGTGAGTCTCTAGTACAACATACATTCTATGTCCTAAGACCTAAGCTGGCGCATGTACCCGGGATGGTGACAGACCTGCTTTGGGCCGACCAAATGCTACTCCGTGACTTGGTAGTTACAAAGGTAGGTTTCGGGCTTGTCCAGACCCATGTTGAGAGACATGGTCTAGCAAGATGAGATTTTCCCCTCAGATCAGGAGAAATATATTCTGGGCCCCTCGTGTGATCCGACCAAGATAAGCATGGCCATGCGACAAGGATTATGAGATAATCTGATTGTGGTCAGCATCACTGGAACGAGAAAGAGGTCGGGCTAGCACAAGGATGACAGACTCGCCTTGATCCCGACAACATATATCGTGTGACAAACGGAACATAAGTGTGACATGTTGTGTAGGTTCACCAACCGGCTTCATTGTCCACTTATTTGTTGTCATGCCTTGCTAGAGGCCGCTACCAGCCGAGCTTGTTGGAGGTGATCTGACTTGCGACCAAGCCGACTTGAACCTAAGGGGTAGCGCGCTTAAGGGAAGGAACCTACAAGGTCGGATCCGAGGACACTCGTCGGATATGATACGAGGTGGACTTGGATCATGACTGAGTAGACTTGTGGGCTTTAGGGTCTATTCGGGGCCCAAGTGTTGAGCCCGCGACGGATGCCTATATATAGTGGAGGTGCGGCACACTCATTTGGTTGATCGCTTCGGCGCCGTCACTAGGGCTTTGCATGTGTTGCAACTAGCCACCTCCACTCATCGCCTACTATGAGATCGGACCTAGCAATCCACCGCACGGAGTTCCTTCTGCACGCGCGGATACCATTACAGGTAGTGCACTTGTGCCGCTCCGGCGAACCTATTCGCGGGATCTGATCAGCTACACTACAAAAAAAATACACTTCCGTGATGATACGTGTTTGTCACAGTAGGTCGCGTTTTTTGTCATGCATGTACATCCATGAAGATTTTATGACAGAATCAAGATAGTCATACCTGTGCTATCGTAGAAGTGTTCCATGACATTACCAAAATTATCATCACGGAAGTGTCCACTTCCATGACGATAAATCGCGCGTCACAGAAGTGCTTTCGTCAAGGGTGACCGACACGTGGCATCCACCGTAACGGAACGCCGTTAAGCTATCGGGTCGGGTTTTGGATCCGATAACCCGTTAATAGCCCCGACCAATGGGGATTTTCCACGTGTAAAATCATCATTGGCTGGAGGAAACACGTGTCGGCTCACCGTTGGGACAGATGTCATCCGCTCATTGGACCAAAGGCGCCTATGATACGGCGACACGTGGCACGGCCCAACAGAGGCCCATTCCTATGAAAAGGCCGGCCCGTTTGACTTGGTCAAAAGGTGGCGGGCTGGCCCATGGAAAGCCTGTTAACGGCCTGTTTGCATATAGCACATTTACAGCCCGCTAACCCGGGGCCCGTTACGCCCTATCCGAATTAGGCCCAGTAGCGTCATCTGGGCCGTCCAATATGATTCCAGCCCGTTTTAACTTCCGGCCCATGTGTGGCCCATGACTTCTTTCGGCCCATATGAGGCCCTTTGTAACTCTTGGCCCATTAACGGCCCGTGGTGAAACTGGCCCGTAATGAATAGTGTATCACTTTATACCCATTAACGGTCCGTTATTCTATTGGATCGTTTCCAGCCCAAGTTATCTTTCGGCCTTCTCAGGGCCCATTGATTCTTGGGCTCATTTGCAGCATTCGGTTACATACGGCCCGTTATTGTCATTTTCTGCTTGTGGGCCAAATTCAGTCCGTCATTATAGTCGGGCCATTTGCGGACCGTTAATACGTTGGGCCGTTTTCATGTTAAAAAAAACCTGTTGGGCTGTTTTCATAGAGTTATCAAATACGGTCTATTAACGGCCCGTTATGGTCCACGAATTGTACGGCCCATGATTGGCGAAATGATGATACGCCCCGTAGAAGGCCCATGGATCCTACGGCCCGTATGAGGTCCATGCATAGTACAGCCCGTAGAAGGCCCATGAGTCATATGGCCCGTAGAAGGCCCATGGACCCTACGGCCCATAGAAGGCCCATGGACCCTAAGGCCCGTATAGAAAGCCAATGGATCCTACGGCCCATATAGAAGGCCAATGGATCCTACAGCCGGAAGAAGGCCCATGGATCATACGGCCTGCAGGAGGCCCATGGTTACAACAGTCCGTGTGTTGCCATGATTATTTTGGCCTAGTTACCAAAAATAGGCTATTGTGGCCACTAGAAAAACACAGAAAAAGAACTGCAGTGACTACAAGCAAACAACTAAACAAGACAATAAGGAAATAAATAAGCAAGCAATTAACGCTAGCCTATTACAGCTATTACATATTACATCCCTTTGGGCATCAAAGTTCGCCACCAAAGTGCAAATATAGGGAACAAAGCAGCATATTACATACATCGGACGTCAAAATTGGCCACCGGTGCAAATAAACGCGCAGCAAAACAAGAGCATAATGAAACAACTTCAAGAGCTCGAGAAACGTTATCCGGTATCCACCATGTCGGCAATAAGCTTAGCAAGCTGATTAGCTTTGTCTGTTTGGCGCTAAAATCTTCCAACGCTTGTTGTTGCACCGAAAGTATGCATCTGAATGCTCCAGGGACTTCCGCAGTCCTTCCGCTTCTTGTCGCAACACAGCTGATCGATGTCTTTCAGCTTGTAGTTGAGACTCAAGAAATCGAACTGATTCAGACAGTGAGTTTGAATAGCTTGTGCAAGCGGTAGTGGCCAGTGACTCGAACACTAAACCAAGACAGGACTTTGGGGTTGTCTTGTTGTCTTCAAGATAGTCTTCCTTAGCTGTTTGATCAGCTTTGTTGGAGACCAACATGGATGTGTCACTATCCTGAACCTTATCTGCATTACTTCCTTTACCATTGCTTAATAAGGCACCCTTCCCCAATATTCATCAAGATTCTAAAAGAAGAAACAAGCGGACACATAACAAGTTTAGCATGTACTAGTATATGAAACTCATTTCGGTGAACCAGTTCATTAGTAAGGTGGACAGGATTAAACTACCAAGTCTTCTATTGCCAAGTACTAGTACATAATAAAAGCATCAAACAAACATATATCTATGTCCTATGGTCACTGCATTATCTTGCCAAATCAAAATAGAGACACGGTTCAAATCATATCAGTTCAAGACAAAGCAGCAGTGAAAGAATACAAAGCGTGGGAAACTACACGGCACAACAAGATTTCAGATGGGTACCACGGGTCTACATGTACAACAACACTATTGGCTCTGTTGTGATGCTAGTAATGTGCATGATATGAAAGTCAACTGTATACACAATTGAAATTGAAATCAAAAGAGCTATTGATAAGGGCAAACCTGTTAAAGAAACATGCGTGAACATACCTGCTGTGCCATTGGAGTTTCGATTGGATCCTTCAATTTAAAAATAAGTTTGTATCAGTAAATACAGTGATACAAGAGAAAAGCAATCATAGTTAAAAAAGGCACGCCTAAGCGAGCGCTTAAGCGCGCCTAGGCTCTAGGCGTTGGCAAAATGCATTGCGCATAACTACACTTAATCTGTGCATAACTGCGCATAAGCATGCGCTTTGTCAGTAAAGCGCAAGGCGGTGGCAAAATGCACAATTAACGCCTAGCGCTTTTTTGAACTATGATAGCAATGGAATCTTAAATTAGAACAGTTGTTCTTCAGGTTTAGGCACATGTTCTACATGAACAGAGTACAGTAAGACGCAAGAATATAATACTTCAAAATAGAAAATGAGCTCATAGACCTTACCACATTCTTGGTTCGGGAACAAGATGAACAAGGCGTTCCCAATCATCGCCCGATAAATGTGTCTCAGAGAACGTAAGGGAATTTGATGAGTTTCTTTGCCGGTGAAGTACGTTTTCTTCAGGTAATTCCGATACTGCCACCAAGCATTCTAAGATAGCAGAGGTAATAGCACAAGTTACCTCATCCTGAGTTTCCAAATCGGTCCTTCTCTATAGAGAAAAATGGGAAAATTTGATGTATTATAACCATCATGGAGGTAGGATGTATGGGACGAAGCAAAGTAATTGCCATGAATAACATTACTTACACATAACTCCTGGACAAACACCTGCAACTAGCATTTTCCTTCATCTTCGGTATAATATTTCCAAGATGGGAAGATACACACATACGATTTAACAACATCAAATGTGATAGATGCTAAACTACGACTAGCTGGTTGTGCTTCCTCCACAGGAATAGGCGTACTAACTGGTGGAGTTGGGGTTCGCCGTGATAGTACTGGCCCTTTGGGCACTGGAGCTGCCTTACTAACTGCTCTTGTTTGGGAGCTCTGTGGTGGAGATGGTGTTGTGTCAACAGGAACTGGGTTACTATCAGCTGGGGTTGGGGTTAGATTGGGTGAAGTTGATTCTATGTCCATCGCAGTAGGGGTACAATCTGCGAGAGTTTGGGTTATGTGTGGTAGGGCTGGTTCTTGTGCATGTACAACCGGGGTTCTATCTCCACCAAGAGGTAGCACTGTTTTATTTGAAGACCGTGTTTTAGTCCGCTAGATACTGGCATCACCCGCTCCAATTCAAATGGCTGATAAACAGGAAACATAGTTGAATGTACAGAATTTGTATGAGAGAGATGCAATAGATAGTGTGGAAAAAAGAGGGCATGAAATAGTTGACATGTATATTGTTTAACTAAAACGGATAGCATGACATAATTTCACATATATGATGTCTATCTAAACTGGATAGCATAGCATAACATAATTCAAAGATATGATGAATAACTAAACAGGATCGCATGACATATCACCTACATGTTATCTAAGTAATCAGGATCGCATCATTTAATTCACATATGTGATTTATATGCTAAACATAGGGCATTCAATATGATGTCTGAACTAAGAACATGGTGTTGAATATTGTGTATATGATGTCTAAACTATGCAATGCAAGACACCGTATGCATGATATGAGCGATATAACCGTGCCAAGTTAGAGCATACACCTCGGTGGGGAATAAGACTGGTCATCTGTCTCGAATCCATCTCGAGGAGCTATCGGGACCCAACAAGAGATCTGCTTGACGGTGTAGCACTGCCTCTCTCAAGGCCTTGTTTTCACTCCAGATTTTTCCATCTCCCACCCAAATGGCTGATTCATAGGAAGAGTAGTTTAATGTACAAACATTGTCGACAAATGGAAATGTAATGAAGAAAAGGATGGGCAAGATATCATTCAAATATATGATGCCTGGTTAAACAGGATGGCATTGCACATTTCACATATATTATGGCTGGCTAAAAGACATGAGACTACATAATTCCCATATATGATATAGAAACTAAACAGTGGCATTACGTAACATGTCTAAACTAAGCAGATGACATATATGATGTCAAAAGTAGGCACTGCAAGGTAACATATGCATGATATGACTAACATCATCATGCCAAGGTAGAGCAAACACCTTGGGGGTAAATAGGAGTGGTCGCGCGCCTCGAATCCGCCTCGAACAGATATCTTCCTCTGGATTACAATCTGGAGAGGGTGGGGAGGGTTTGCCATTGAACCCACCATGGAGCAATGTCTGCATGACATTGTATTGCCGCGCAAAACTCTTCTCTTTTTCTCTACATGTTCAGCATGACTGTGTACAATATCTAACATGCATACGAAAAAATATGGTGAGATTATGTAAGGAGAGCATGCAGAAATTTAGAGTGATGGTAACAACCAGTGGATGGATCCAAAAATAATGATAGCAGGCTGATGATTGCTTTAAATTAATAAAAAGATAGATGATGATTGCTTTACTATTTGTTTCCCACCCAAGATGAACAACATAGGCATACTCTAGGTGAACCAGATATTAGACAGACATACTATTCATTGCTGCCTCGATATGTGCCCCACAACTAATTTAGAACTCAAATTTGAACATTAGTTTGGACCTGACTTGGGAGTCCAAGAGTTGAACAGGACAATAAAGTAGCAGGTAAGTTTAAGCAATGCATAACATAAGCAGAAACAAAAGAGTGCGACCTCTCTTGTGGACCCGTGTACTCCTCAGGTTCATCTGCTGAGTCGATGATGGTGATGCCGTTGCGGTGGGTGCCGGCGGCAGGGAAGGAGATCTGAGGCGGCGAAAGACGGTCAGGAGTTGTGATGTCTGGTTTGGTGGATGCTTCCGTCGATGGAGCAGCTCAGGTGAGGTGGACGACGTCGCGGCAGCAGCAACACATGGTAAACAGAGCATTTGTAAACACAGGATTTCTGTCAACTTGGGTGTTTGGTTTACAGGAATTGGAAGAGCAGAGGAATGCAAGGAAACATGACCAAAATAAAGTGAAACCATATGAAGCGTGTATAGTTAGAATGTTACTCTGGCACTAATGCACTTGGTCTTGTTTTCATGCATAGGATTTTGAAAAGTAGGTCCAGGTGGATGTTTTGCTTCATTCCTTTCAACAAAATGCATGAATAATTGAATAGTAGAGTGCCATTGGAAAATTCCCTATTGCTATATTTTTCCGTTGAACCAAAATAGCCCTAATGGATCGACGTGAATGTATAGTAATAAGTGATGCAACAAGTGTACAACCTCTTTGCCGTAGCCGTGTCGACCTCAGCATCATTCGGTAGGTCGCTGAAGCAGTTGAGCTAGAGGTGGCTGTCGGAGGTGTGGAGGAAGATCTGAGGAATCTGTAGACAACGTCCAGGGCACTGCTCTGTTGTGATGGATCGTTCTGTCGTTGGAGCAGCTCCGGTGAGCCGTAAGACGTCAAGGCTGAAACAGCACAAGACAGACATCGTCAATCTCAAGTGGGATACTAATAGCATCTTCAATGGATGATGTAAAATGGATGCAAAATTAACATCACCAAAAACCACCTGACTACAACAGATGAGGTAAAAACTGTTGACTCTGAACTTAACTGTCGAAACTAAAATTTACTATGGAATCTGAATGCTACTGTCGAAACTGAATGCAATGGTAGCAGAGAGGCACTTGACATGTAGTTTAGGGAGGGCCTGCAATTCATCTTCAACTTGCACCCCCCTGAGCCGCCAGCCACCACCGGCCGAACCGCTGGCCCAGCCGCCCGCCCTCAAACAACTCGCCATCGCCGCCTGCCAGCCCTCTAGGCCCCCCCCCCACCCCGAACCCTAAGATAGATAGTGGGGTACCTCTCCGCGAGCCCCGCCCCCGCTATGGTGGTTCTTCCTTAACTCCAGCGAGCCCCCAAACCCGTGAAAATCGACTGACCCAAAAGTCGATTTAGTCAACTGAAGTGTGGCTTAATCGAAGCAGAGCAGCAGCATGAGCGAGGGGGAGAGCAGCAGCAGCAGCAGCTGGATGAGCGAGCGATCGAGCGAGAGCCGGAGCAGCAGCAGCAGCGCGAGCGAGCAAGCGAGAGTCGGAGTAGCAGCAGCAGATCCGGCTGGTATGGACGCCGCCGCCGAAGGGGCCTCGCACTGGGGGAGAGCCGCCGTGGAGATGTCGCCCGCGGCGCCGGCTTCAAGGTAGCCGCTCCATGGGGGTGTGGGATGGAGCACCGTCGGCGCGGGGAGGTCGAGTTAAGGAGAAGGTGCGATGCGATGAGTGTACAACCTCTTTGGTGGCACCGAGTAGGCCTCGGCTTCGTCCGAGGAGTCGGTGAGGATTTTGCGGTTCCGGTGGAGCGGGTTAAGGCGGCGCTGTGGGGATGGAGCAGCCGCGATAGACGAGGCGATCATCGTAGCAGCTCCTTGGAGGTGGAGGACGGGGCGGCTGAACCGGCGGGACGGCGAGATGGACGACGGATCCTCATCCGGGGAGGTGGACGAGGGACGTTGAGCTGTTGCAGTGGACGATGTTGTCGGGGAAGAGGCTCCGGCTAGGCAGCGGTGACGTGGCAGATGGAGGAGGGTGGGGTTTCGCGGCTAGAGCGGAGAGGTTATGGCGGCCTGGGATTTTGAATGGCGAAAAGGGGGCGATGGGAGGGGGTGAAGCATGACTTAGGGACGCGCTTGTCCAAAATGTAGGGTGTGTTACAAAAGTAACCCCCACCGATTTGAACTAGCGGCCCTTTCGGCTCAGGGTTAGAAGGGGGATTTCACGTGTCGGGATTTGGCAGCTGGAGGGGGTTTTTGCGCATGTTGTAATTTCGGGATAGCAAGGCGCGGGTTGTGAAGGCGCCAGTTTTGGGAGCACGATATCTGAATTTTCGGGATATAACAAGACGCGGGTTGAATTTTAGGGACAAGCCTAACGTGTAGTAATATTATACTTGTACATACCAAATCAATTCGCACTTCCCTCAACCAAAAAGAAAACAAAAAAAATAAAACTATTCACACCACACAAAGAGAGAGTCTTGCCCCATTTTACTATAAAAATGCTATTCAAAGCTACTCCCTCCTTCCATCTATATAGGGCCTAATGCGTTTTTCGATGCTAACTTTGACCAAATATTAGAGCAATGATATATGACATGCAACTTACACAAAGCACACCGTTAACTTCGTCTGTGAAAGGTTCTTTCAATGATATAATTTTCACATTGTGCATGTCATGTACTATTAATCTTGTCAATAGTCAAAGGCGGTCTTAAAAATCTCATTATGCCCTATATAGATGGAAGGAGGGAGTATGAATCCATGTTATGTCCGATTAAATTTTTTCGCTTGCTGTATAATGCATGTAACCTACTCATACCAACATTTTAGTGCATTCCAAATGTCTATACTATCGCTGCAATTCGAACTAAATTTGAATTCGTTTCTCTATTTCAATAAGAATCTACAATCATGATTGTTGCCAACTTCAACCATCATTCGTGTATTACCTTAATAACACACCACATGATTACTATAGAGATAGATATGAACTATGTGTACTACATGAACTCGAATTCTATTTTTTGAATACACTTGATGTTGATTCCAAATAATAGTACATTTGATGTACTAACTATATATTCACAATCTAAACCATGTTCCATACGTACACCGTGTTTATCACACAAAGTATAGTGCCCCGCCCCCTACATTATGACAAGTATTTAGACCTGAGTTTCAAAAGCCACATTAGCCCAAATTATAATCAATGTTCTACATTATGATATCTTCTTCAAGTATCTGTATCCACTTTTTTATAATGAATTATGATCTTTGTTCGTCTTTTACACCTTCACTATCCTCTTCTATTTGTAGCTAGCTAGCGCTAACTTTCTATCGTGCATGCACACCCCCACCCCCCTCACACACCCTTAGCGTCCCCTCCATCATGCACGTTCATTATTTCTCTTTAGCTCGTCCACCAGCGGTGTGTATAGGCCCCCGGCTCCTTCTTTCTGGCACACACCGGTCGATATACCTCTCTAGCCAAGTGTGCCTACAACAAACACATATATACTTCCCCTCTTCTCTTCTCACCGTCCATGCCCCCATATGTCCAATACGATTCCACGCAGGTGCACACTCCCGCCCCTCTCTTCATTAATCACATGCTCGCACACTCCTCCCCCCTCGACATGGTAGGCCTTTCGCACCACCTCCTAGCCACACCCTCTCCCCATGTCTGCCTCTTTGGACCTTATTTGCTTCTAACACACGCAGGTGTGTATATGAACTGATCTCTCTACATATAGCCAGGTCAACTATAATTCGTTTTCACCAAGCACCGATACACTTACCTCACTAGTTATGTCTCTCCTTTTCTCGGATACATGACGGTTGATCTTCCTATGTAGTTACGCATGCTTACCACAACCATATCTTCTCTCCTCATCATCCTTGAATACCTCCTGACCCGTCTCTCACACGCACGTGCATAGACAGACAGACATCCCCCGCCCTCTCTTATTGATATTGCACTCATACCCTCCATTTGTCTAGCAGGCCTCTCCCACCATTTGTGAGATGCCACTCCACCACCAACCCTCCAACGCTCTACCTTTGTCTTTTCCCGAACCTTATTCCTCTCACACATATCCATGGATGTCGATCGATTTCCCTCAATACATAGCTAGGTCTCTCTCCTTCCCCACACATATACTAGTCGACCGGTCTCTACCCCCCCCCCACACACACACACCGATAGTCGAACGTTGTAGGTAGGTATCCATGCCACGGAGAAGGACTGCACCTCTGCCCTCTCAAATTCAAGTAGGCCAGCCGCCATGTATCTTTGACGTGGGCAAACACAAATTTGATGGCACTCTTTATCGATCGCGCAGACACACAGTTCATCCCTGTTTTCAATTCTATCGATATCTCACGTCCATGACTCCGTTTCACACACATTGCATATGTTACGTTTTTCTGATTGAGATATCATCAACACATTGCCTCTGTTTCGCACAAACCATCTCTCTCACACCCACCCACGTACGTACAAGCACCTGAAGAAGAAGTGCACGCAGGACGCACGTACTCACATCTCGTTCCCGACCACACCCGCATGGGTACATGGTGGAGTTCGTTTCTGTACGAAAAGGCAGCCCACGTAATAATTTGACGCGTGTAGCGGTTGTTTACTCGAAGGAGGGCGGGTACCACACCTAGAATATAAAACGATTGCCGTGGGGAAAATGGAAAAATGGGTTTGACTCTCGTCACACCATCTCACACAAGGCCGCCGTGGCCTCTCTCTCTCAGCGTTGGTAAGTGATCCGGCCGCATCCCGTCCGCCGGCGAAAAGGGAGGATGTGCATCGTCTCTCCGTTCGACGGCGTTGAGGCAGCTCGTCCCGATCTGCGGTACCCGCCATTCTCTCTGACCAAGCTCCAGCGCGGTAGGGCCTTCGCCACTTGCTCGCTGCCGCAGTATGGGCAGAACCCGGCCGCCGGCGCCCTCCTAGTAACATCTCGACGACCCTCAGGTACAGCTTCTTCCAGCCTTGCTCCACTGCCCATCTTCCCACGTTGCTGCATGTGGATCTTCTTTAGTTGTTTGCTTAAATCGTATCTCGGCCGGCGTACTTTCCATCTTGCAATCTCGTCCTCAAACCATTTTTGATAAACCACCATGTGCTATCTTTCCCTTTTTACATGGAACATGCTTCTTTTTTGTCGGCCTATGTGTCTTCAACTCATGTTATTGAAGGAAATATGCCCTAGAGGCAATAATAAAGTTATTATTTATTTCCTTACTTCATGATAAATGTTTATTATTCATGCTAAAATTGTATTAACCGGAAACATGATGCATGTGTGAATACATAGACAAACATATAGCCACTAGTATGCCTCTACTTGACTAGCTCATTAATCAAAGATGGTTATGTTTCCTAACCATAGACATGTGTTGTTATTTGATTAATGGGATCACATCATTAGGAGAATGATGTGATTGACATGACCCATTCCGTTAGCCTAGCACTTGATCGTTTAGTATGTTGCTATTGCTTTCTTCATGACCTATACATGTTCCTGTAACTATGAGATTATGCAACTCCTGTTTACGGAGGAACACTTTGGTGCTACCAAACGTCACAACGAATCTGGGTGATTATAAAGGAGTACTACAGGTGTCTCCAAAGGTACATGTTGGGTTGGCGATTTGAGATTAGGTTTTGTCACTCCGATTATCGGAGAGGTATCTCTGGGCCTCTCGGTAATGCACATCACTATAAGCCTTGCAAGCAATGTAACTAATGAGTTAGTTACGGAATGGTGCATTACGTAACGAGTAAAGAGACTTGCCGTAACGAGATTGAACTAGGTATTGGATACCGACGATCGAATCTCGGGCAAGTAACATACCGATGACAAAGGGAACAACGTTATGTTGTTATGCGGTTTGACCGATAAAGATCTTCAGAGAATATGTAGGAGCCAATATGGGCATCCAGGTTCCGCTATTGGTTATTGACCGAGAATAGTTCTATGTCATGTCTACATAGTTCTCGAACCCGTAGGGTCCGCACGCTTAAGGTTTCGATGATGCGGTTATATTATGAGTTTATGAGTTTTGATGTACCGAAGGATTTGAGTCCCGGATGAGATCGGGGACATGACGAGGAGTCTCAAATGGTCGAGCCGTAAAGATCGATATATTGGACGACTATATTTGAGTTCGTAAAGGTTCCGAGTGATTCGGTATTTTTCGAGTACCGGAGAGTTACGGAATTCGCCGGGAGTATATGGGCCTTATTGGGCCATACGGGAATAGAGGAGATAGGCTAAAGGAAGGAGGCCTGCGCCCCCCTCTGGTCCGACTGGACAAGGGCACAGCCCCCTTCCTTCTTCCTCTCCCCTCTTCCCCTTCTCCTACTCCAACAAGGGAGGTGGAATCCTACTAGGACTAGGGAGTCCTAGTAGGACTCCACACTTGGCGCGCCCCCTCCTAGGGCCGGCCTCCTCCCCCCTTGCTCCTTTATATACGGGGGCAGGGGGGCACCCCATGACACACAAGTTGATCTACGGATCGTTCCTTAGCCGTGTGTGGTGCCCCCCTCCACCATATTCCACCTCGGTCATATCTTCGCGGAGTTTAGGCGAAGCCCTGCGTCGGTAGAGCATCATCATCGTCACCACGCCGTCGTGCTGACGGAACTCATCCCCGAAACTTTGCTGGATCGGAGTCCAGGGATCGTCATCGAGCTGAACGTGTGCTGAACTCGGAGGTGCCGTACGTTCGGTACTTGGATCGGTCGGATCGTGAAGACGTACGACTACATCAACCGCGTTGTCATAACGCTTCCGCTTACGGTCTACGAGGGTACATGGACAATACTCTCCCCTCTCGTTGCTATGCCATCACCATGATCTTGCGTGTGCGTAGGAAATTTTTTGAAATTACTACGTTCCCCAACAGTTATTGGGCAGTAATTTTTTCCTTTCAACCTCCTTTTGCAAACAGGGCTATCCATTTTCACCTTGTTGCTATTGCAACCTTTTGGTGAACTGCACAAATCACTTTTCTGAAGAGTGTTTTGTGCAGTTCCACCAAAATGTCACACGGGCAACATTTTTACATTTCTATGGGACTGGGAAAGGGAGATTGGTTTTGCTATCCTCCTCATCCAACTCCGTGCCTAATATTTCTCCAACAAGAAGTTAGTCCTAAAGAGAGATCGAGAGGTGATCGGCTTCTATTTATGTGTATTATGTTTCATCATCTAGTTCCATTATTATTGTAATCACACTGACTGGATATCTTTGCAAACAGGGATGGTCCGCTCGATTTTAGTGGAGTTGCACAAAATGATCGGATTGTGGAGTCCTTCATACACCTCTTTTTTGGCTACAGAGCTGGGTGAAACTAGCAGCCAAGCAATGAACACTGTGCCAAGGAAATGGAGCCATGCCTATGAACAACATCGATCAATTATATATTTTTTCTTTATTTGTACACCTTCTCACAACTTTGTCTTCAGTTGTGATGTGAATATTGGCGCTGATCTGCGAACCATTGAGATGCATTAGCCATGGTAGTTTCATTTGTATTTGATGGAATGTTGTAACGAGATAATCTCGAGGCAAGACACATGAATCCCAAGTTGAAACCTTTTTTTCCTGCGGGAACCGAAGTTGAAACCTTCATAGCATCACAGTACAATTTCATCAAAATTATGCGTACATATAAACAAATCATGAAGGATTGATAGCGCCAGAAACAATTCAAATTCGTTTCGCCGACATGTTGGACATCCTACATCCGGCTCCACCTGCCATGCAGCAATATTGAGTGCACAACACAACTTCACGGAAAGATTCACCCCGGTCATTGCACCGCAGTAGTAATGACTAGTGAGCAGTAAAATCACAGAGCCCCACCTTCGCCACAGTAAGTTGCTCGGACGAAGCAACCATCATTTCTCTGTTCCTTGAATCCGCTGGTACTCCCATATTCCCACAGTAATAAGTTGCTCGGGCGAATCAACCATCACTATATCCACTCACGTGTGATGACCACAGGAGCTATCCATTCAGATTGCATGTTAAAAAAATAAAGGTCAATAACTAATGCGGCAAACTTTCAAAAAAAAACTAATGCGGCACCTCGGGCCAAAGCGGCCAGATTGCATTTTGCACGAGAAATTACACACCATGTTTCATTGACATGTGGTCCCGTTCCAACATATCAGTGAGACAACGGCGAGTAGTAGGAGTATTTCCGAACCGACGTGTAGGCCGGGGCGCCCCTTCGTGAACCGTGGCAAACTGGCAACCGTCCACCGACTCTTCGCCTTTCCCTCTCGATTTGGAACTGCTGTCGCACGCTCTTCCTCTCCCTCCTCCATAATTGTACGTGCATTGCAACAGGTTATCGGATGAGGCCAATCAACAATAGTACTCCCTCCGTTCCTAAATGTAAGTCTTTGTAGAGATTTCACTATGAACCATATACAGATGTATATAGATGCATATTAAGTGTAGATTCATTCATTTTGCTCTGTATGTAGTCCACCTAGTGAAATCTCTACAAAGACTTATATTTAGAAACGGAGGAAGTAGTACACTATTTGTACTAGCTTCACATGCTTCGCGCGTCGTGCGGGTGTTTTTACTGTAGCCATATTGTACTCCCTCCTTTTCGGTTTATAAGGCTCAATTTAAAAATCTCACCAACCAAGGGAGATGATGAGTGGTGGAATAATTTTTTTAGTTTGCAAAATCACCCAATTAATGCTCTTGTTTTCCACAAAAAAGTATGTTTACCAATGCATTAATTGCAATGCATGCATGCATAAATTACATGCATTGGTCAATTTTTTCTTAATACTTGCATGCAATGATTTAATGCACCTTGAATCTGAACATGTGATGGGAAACAACCAAATTGAGCCTTATAAAATGGAAAAACTAAAATTTTGTGATAAGCCCTATAAATCGTAAAGGAGGGAGTACTACGTAACCAGCACCTCGAATCCTTGATACTAGTACTATATTAGTAAGTAGTAGGAGTAGTAGGGTGGCATGGGCCAGAACAAGCATTCACGTCCAGGAGTACGGCACACGCCACCAGCACGACTTCCATCTGACACCATATTTCTTGGAGTCCGTGCTAGAGCAATCTCTTCAACCTCATCGTTTCTCTAACTCAGCCATCGCGCGGCGGGGGAGGTGGGGGTTTGCCGATACTCGGTTTCCTCAACTGCGGTCCCACTTGTAAGGCCAACTCCAATGCTCTATCCATATATGGATGTACTCTTCTTCCCAATACAAAAACTTGCATCCATTCTACTCCCTCCGTTGCACAATACATGCCTTCTATTTGTCAAAATATATATGTATCTAGACATGTTTTAGTATATTGGTACATCCATTTTGGACAAATGGAAGTCAAGTATTTTGGAACGGAGGGAGTAAACAATAAATTTTTTAAGTTAGCACAACTAGTCTAATCCGAGAGCACAACCGAAGATTTGGTCGGGTTCTTCCTCCTTTTGCCGACACGTGGGACATCCAACATCCAGGTCGTGTCATGGAAGAAAATAGAGTGGTAGTTGAAGCCACGAGATGTGCATCTTGGGTTAAACAGTAAATAGAATATTACTACTCTTGAGTAACTCCAAAAGCGGCCACCGAAGATCTTTATTGGATTTGTTTTTCATCACCAGCACGTCGAGGTGAAAGATGTGCAGGTTCAGTGGGTCCTCTTGCGTTTTCACTGACATGTGGGGCCGCATGTGAGCAAACAGACGATGGGCTCCGCGCGTCCGCTGGCTGGCTGAGAAGAGAGATAGAGGAGGGCTGAGCACGGACTGCAGGAAATTTGTTCTACGTAACCAGCACCTTGATAATTGCGTGTGGTTGTTTCTAGAATAAAAAAAGGAGGTACCCCTACTTATGTTACTCCCACTACGCCTAGCCTAAGGTTAGTAGGTGACCTTGCACTTGGCTCTTGGCCTCTTCCGGAAGTCGATGGCTCTACAGTAGTGCTTCTGGCAATCTGACACCAAATGAACTGCTGCACGTCCACCGCTTGTAAGCAAAAGTTTCTCCTCGTGCTGCGAGCCACCGCGCACGCGTTGGCGAGGGAGAAGGCGTAATCAAGCTTCTCGTCGTTCTGCGAGTTGACGGGACACATCGAAGTTATTTACTAGTAGTACGTACTCTCTCCAAAAAAGGCTGACCATGTCATTGCTACCATCCCATGCTCCGTCGTTGACTACGTGCACTATTCACGTGCCATCGAGGAGAAAAAATATTGCGTAGGTGCCATCGAAGTGCACAACTCACTTACGAAAAAGGGTTTCCCCCCGCTTCCCCCCCCCCCCACGACTCACTTACGCACTGCTTATCTGATTATCTCCATTTTCTTGCATGACACGTGCACCTTGATGCTAGATGTCTCGCGTGTTGGGAAAAGGATGAACAAAGCTCATGTAAAAGAAAAGAGTTGAAGAGCATAGATTCCCGATGAACGAGGAGGAGCAAGGAACCTCGCGGTGGAGCGTCTGCAAGGAACCTTGCGCGTTTTCCCCTGTTTTTTGCTGCCTGCCCACCTATAAACAACTAAAAGAACATGAACTTTTCGCTAACCACTAGAAACGGTACATCAGGATGCTAAGTTGAAGATGTTTTATACTCCCCCCATTCCCAAATATAAGTGTTTTTAGATATTTCAATAAGGGACTACATACGAAACAAAATGAGTGAATCTACACTCTAAAATATGTCTAAAATACATCCGTATGTGGTAGTCTATTCGAAATGGCTAGAAAGACTTATATTTAGGAACGGAGGGAGTGGTTTATATTGAATTATTGATAACCACGCAACAAGCCACGCATGTACAGGACGCATGCAGCCACGCATGTACACAAGCCAACGCACTAACTCCGTCCGATCCAACTCATGCACATACGCGCACAGCATGGAGCACACAACACACATACACAAGACGTGCATGCACACACGCTCGGCCGCAGAATGCACGTGAATAACACATGCATGCGCACACACTCGGCTGCATGGAGGCGTGCGCCATCCGCGGCGATGTCCGGTTCGTCGTGCTGCTCGCTGGCTTCGACGCGAACGGCGCATACGCATCTCTTGCAGCACCTCTTTGCCGTCGTTGCTCAACTACTAGTCGGAGACGAAGACGACCGCAACCTCGGCCTTAGAGCTAGCACCGATGGAAAAACATGCACGCTGCATGCACACGAGCACATACGGAGTGCCCACGACGTGGTTGTGGTGCGTCCCCAGTCGCCTCTACTCCTTCTGCGGACGTTGTCTATCAAGGCGGCTGCATGCTAATGATGATGTGGGTGAGATCTTCTAGGACTCAGATGATGACGAGGAAAAATATGAGACACAAGGTGACGTACACCGTCAAGGTCCACGGTCAAGGGGGTGCTAGTAAGTGCTTAGATGTGCTTAGAGCAAGTACAATAGACCTGAGTCGGCGGGCTATAAGGAATAAACTATAGTATATTTCTGCTTAGTTGGAGGAAAGAGAAGAGGAGAGAGAAGGTAAGCGGGCTCTTCGTGAAGAGCCAGCTCTAGCACGTGCTCCTAGGCACTTTGTGAGAATGAAAGGTGGACCACGTAACAAAAAGTAGTAGTACACTCTTTTGATCTACTATTGTACATGTTGACTATAAGATGGGCTGTAGATGACATGGCACTGGCTTATAGCCAGCAGCTGGCTATACTATTAACGCTCTTTAGATGAGGTGCTATGTGCATTAAATGGCTTAGTAACTCAAGTCTTCAATGCATAGGTGCTTAGTTTATTGGTGCCACATCATATTTTATGCCTACGTGGCAGGCTTAGCAGCTATACATGGTGGAGCACTGGGAGAGGCCAAGGCTGGTCATAGTGGGGAGTAACTTGTACTGTAACATATTACTATGTTACTCCAAACATCTCTATAAACCATAAAGGAGGGAGTAGTAACATACTAGACTAGTGTCATATGCAGAGTATGGGAGCACATGATATTTCTCCGTCCGGACCGATCCCAAGTTGGCTTCTCACCTTCTTGGCCCAACAAAAACCCCTCCCCCCTCCCGCGCGCGCTTCCCTCCCGGCGCCAGCTGAGCCCGCCGCTCCACATTGATGGCAAGTCAGGGCGACGTGACCTCTCACTGCTTTCGCCGTTGAAGCGGCGCGCCGACCGAGGGCACCGCCCGTTGCACGCCCGGCATTTCAGACTACACAGTGGATAGTAACTTTAGAGCAAGTACTACAATTAGATGACATAAGCAGGCTATAAGGATTTAAATATAGTATTTGTGCTTAGTTGAAGGAGAGATAAGAGGAGAGAGAAGAGAAGTGGATTGTAAATGTGTAGCCGGTTGTACTCCAACATACTTTGTGAGACAAAAGGTGGGGCCATTATTAATGATATTGTATTTTATACTAAAGGGACTAACGGACGCCTTAATTACTCCATTTTTTAGACAAACCTTGGTGGGGCTATTATTGACTTTTTTTGAGCTATTATTGACTTGGACGTGGGGTTTGGGGGCCAAAGGCCTACTATTATACTCGCACGACCGACCTGACATGCTCTACCCTAGCCGCCGCTTTATCATATGGTTTCGCACCGTTCCAGATCTTAGCGCCGCCACGCAATTCTTCTCCAGCCCTCCTTCCGGCATGCACCGCGAGAAGGGACAGCAGTCCTCGAACCCGCCTTCGTGATCCTGCACGGGAGAGGGCGATCAGGTTTTGGGGAGCACACTCTGTGATCTGCTGCCAACAACGACTTCCTCAACGACAGCCTTCTTCCCGACCTCGGTAACCTCTTCATCAACGACATGAGTGACAACATCAACCACATCGGTTCTGCTCCCGCTGTACAGTATGTGATTCTGTCCTCCTGGTTTAGTCTGCATCATTACTTTGATGTTTGCAATTGTCGTCATGATCTATTTACTGTTGTTTCGGATTAAATCTCATACTAAATTGCTCATATATTCAACAATCCAATCCAAAAACCTGATCACAGGCAATTTACTTCGAGTGGTTTTGCTGCGCTTTTGAAGCCGCCTACTTTTAAGGGGGTGCAATATAAAAGGTGGCGCACAAGAGCAGTATATTGGTTTCAGATCATGTACTGCTATGACGCCACTAAGGGTAAGCCTGAGGGCGATCTTAATCCTAAACAGCAGAAAGCTTTTTAGAACATGGATACCCTCTTCAAAGCCGCCATGCTGAGTGTTCTTGATGATCCCATTGTGGATTCATATATGCCGTTTGATAGCGGCAAAGACATGTGGGCTGTGCTCGAGGCCACGTTTGGGCCCTCGGGCGCTGGCAACGAGTTGTATGTCATGGAGCAATTCTGTGACTAGAAGATGACTGATGAGCGCTCTGTTGTTCAGCAGACTCATGAGATACAGTCACTCTCTAAGGAACTTGAGTACTTTAAGTGTGTGTTGCCGAACAAATTTGTTGCTGGGACCATCATTGCCAAGTTTCCACCTTCGTGGAACGATTTTGCTACTTCTCTGAAAAACAAGAGACATGAGTTTTCTGTTTTGGATCTCATTAGCACTCTTGATTTTGAGGAGAAGGCGAGAGCAAAAGACACACGTGCTCGGGTCGCTGAGGGAGCTTCTAGTGCCCACATGGTACACGAGAAGAACTTCTAGCCCAACCAGCCCCAAAACAACAAGAACAAATATCAGAGGAAAGGCAAGTTTGATGCAAAGAACAAGCCGTCACATTATACCAACTTCAAGAAGAATTCTCATTACAGGAAGGGATACAAACCTCAATTTTGGTAGCACCGCACAATATTTATATGGCTGCATCTAACTGCTGTCAGCTAACCTCATGGTGCTCCAGGTATTCCTACATTTGTAACTAGGTACAATGACCACCGCAAGATGAAATTAGCTTATTCGTACGTTGACTTGCTGAATGCAGTGCGGAACGATCCTGTCATGTGCGGAGGAGCAAAAAAGTAGTGCAGCCGAAGGTGGAAATCAACCAAGGACTTATGAAATTATATGTAATCCTCCTCAGGAAGGTCAGTATCCCCTTCGTCCAGATGATCGTGTTTTGTCATGCCGAGATATTGATATGTGCTACTGTTTTGCAACACCGTTTAAGTATAGCTACTGTGTTCCTATCTTTTCAGATTCAGGACAATGAATATGATATCAGGGGAACTGCACAATATGGACCCATGTTGAGTCATCTCTATTGCCTCATGTGTTTGCAGCAAATGTGTCAGCATCAATTGCAAGATGAGGCAGGTAGCTAGCTGTGGAGTTGCCAACATGCTCAAAGTGCTCGCAACATTGAGAAGAAACAAGCATGCTCAAGAAATTAATGCGTGCGCAGGGAGGCCCTTTGCTCAGAGAAGCATCGACCGATTTTCTTTATTTCCACACCTTCTCACAACTTTGTATATTGGTTATAGTATGGTGAATCATTGAGATGCATAGACATGCTGAACTTTTGTTCTTCTGAATGTTAGTTTAATGTGAGTGTTCGCATCCAAAGATCTGCATCCTCTAATTTGGTGGATGCACACAGAGAAAATAAATCTCCTTAATTTACTCCATAACCACCCTATTAAATAGGCCTAGTAACAAAACAAGCGCATGCAGTGGCCGGCGGGCACATGCATCCTGCATGCATGGCCAGTCAGCCAAGCCCATGCGCCAGCTCCAATGCAGCAACGCAAAAGAAGAGAGCGGTTCTTGGCAAAAAAGCGAGTAGTTAGTGCAGCGGGCCTTATAAACACGAACAGCTCGCTCTCCCACTCCGCCTCCCACCCAACCCCCCGCTCCCCAATCTTCCTCACTCGCCCGAAAACCCCGCCACCTTCTTCCTCACTTGTCTGAAAACGCTTTGCTCCTCTTCTTCCACTCCTACGTAAATCCCCAGCCCTCCTTCTTCCCCACTCGACCGCCACTAGGCTCGTCTCTGGCTACTCTGCTCAAACCCGTGAGCTCGGCGCGACGCCCACAAGGAAAATGGAGTCGGCTGGCCCCAGCACCAAGAAGATGAGGCTCCCGCCAACGGCGACGCCGGTTGTAGATCCCGCACCCGGTAGCGCGGGGAGAAGCGGCGAGCCCCCCACCCGGATCTGAGGAACCGGTAGAATCTTCAGTGGACCGCATTAGAGATCTCCTGGGCGTCATCCTTGAGGAGATCATCTCGCTTCTCCCCACCAAGGATTGCTAGCGCACAGAAGTCCTCTCAACTCGGTGGCGCCCTCTATGGCGCACCGCGCCCCTCAATCTCGACTGTCGTCATATATCTGTCCTTCCTGAATTTGATCTCATCAGAGC
Source organism: Aegilops longissima (assembly GCA_021605205.1). Classification (NCBI taxonomy): domain Eukaryota; kingdom Viridiplantae; phylum Streptophyta; class Magnoliopsida; order Poales; family Poaceae; genus Aegilops; species Aegilops longissima. The sequence continues at coordinate 653,192,059 of CM038679.1, read as the reverse complement.
CATCGTCTCTTCTCACCAGCAGGGCCCCGTTCAATGCCTCTGCATCCCGACAAGCTACCTACTATCCATACCCGGCAAGGTGGACGCTTGGCTGACATCCCCTGAATTCGGAAAAATCCAGCAGTTTGAGTTCTACCATTACCACGAAAGTTTCATTCCACGAACATACCAAGAATTCGTGCCCACACCACCATTGTCCATCTCGCGGTTTTCCCCCTCTCTCCACACCGCCACCTTCGCCCGGTGCCATCTACCAGACAATCTGGTACAAATGCTTCGACTCCCATCGCTAAAAAACTTTCGCTTGTGGTGGTTTATCCGTCGGAGGCCTCATCGCACATCATCATCCACTCCAGGTTGCCCTGCCTCGAGCGCTTGCTGATTGTTTTGGGAATAGAAATCGGTATCAGTTGTCTCCAAATAAAGTCGCCTCACCTTAAAAGCATTGGAATTTGTTTTAAAGGACAGCAGCTCATCATCAAAGATGCCCCTTCACTTGACAGGTTGCGCCTTCATAGTTGTTATACACCTTCAGAAATAACTGTCACCTCTGCGCCCAAACTGGAGACCTTGGGTGTAATTCGTGACCCGTTTAATAATCACAAGGAGTTGGTGTTTGGCTCCTCACTTTTTCAGGTACCGTATATTATCATCTACACATTTGTAATCATATGCTGCATTTTTCATTTGTGCGCATAAGTTTTATATCATCTTGGAGTACACTTTGGGTAATAATATTATGTTATATGCTCAATGAAGAGTTCGTCCATTGATAGCCTATCAATGCTGCTGGATTCTGTCAAGATCATATATATCAGAATGTATAGTTTTAATCTGGACATAATTATTGGCTTGCTGCGATGCTTTCGATCTCTGGAGAATTTATACATAAAGGTGATGATTTCATGCACATTGAAAGCCCGTATATATTGTACTAGAATTAACTGTTCAGCTGTCATTCTTTCGACATACTCTTTTTTCAGACCTTAACTGTTTTCAATCTTCATGTCTACTTAGGGAGAACCACATGGAGAAAAACATATAACCAATCATTGGCGTAATAAGCACAAGGATTTTCTCAGTTCTCATGACATTCGTTTGAGGACGATAACGATGGGACGATATGCATCCAACCAGGCAAACAGAAGCTTTGTCACATTCTTCCCGTTGAATGTGAGGTTACTATTGTCCATGAGGCTTAATTTTTACAGCAAGAGATTTCTCACGGACGAACATGTTGAACAGCAAAAAAAGAAGTTTCAGGTGGACAAATGGGCTTCTAAACGTGCTCGGCTTATATTTACAATAAGTTGTAGACATCCTGAAATAAAAAAAATTGCACAGAATGTTGATTTTATGGATGAGACCGATCCATTTGTTTCTGACTGCAAAAAAGAGTGGTTGGGTTAGATTTTACTGTCATGTTCAATCTGGGTTTTGTCTAAAAATTTGATGAACAATTAATCCTTGGGCTTTTTGTACCATTTGTATGCTTGACTTGCATGTTGTTGCCCTCGTACTCCCCTCCACCTGCCACTACACTGCCGCATCTTCCATGGCTGTTGTTCGTTCCCGTCCGAGGCCTTGTCGTCGTTCTCCGCCTTGGTTAGCTCGATGTGCCCGCCGCCGTCTAACGTTGTCAACATGGTCAACCACCAAGAGGAATCAGGAGATGACTGTACGTTGAGGAGGCTGACAGTAGGGACCCACCAGGGTCATTGCATTTCGCAAGCAGGTGCCTCGTTATTACAAGCCAAAAAAATACTTCCTCCTAATTGTTTGACAACTAGGTTCCACGCCATTGTCAATGTAGTCAATAAATGAGAAAATTACACAACAAGCGGATAACACCACGGACCCAGCAGCTCGCCCAGTTGTTTTTCAGTTTCAGAGACGGAGCTCAACTGCGCACTGTGCGGGGGCTGTGGCTGTCTAGCCCATGCTTATGCTTTTATTAAGCACATGACGAGCCTAGTTGATATATTTTTTCATTCTGAAATTGGCTAGCTCAGTTCTTTTTTTTTGGAGAATACGAAAACCGAGGCATACTTGCTTTTCTCATCCCTGCTGGGCTGCAAATCTTTCAAGACGAGGAGGGATGTAAGTAGTAAGAAATGGGCTTCCCCAGAAAACGGGCCATAAGTTGTAAGAAATGGGTTGTAAATTTTTAAACCAAAGCCAACGGGCAATTACATTAAAATATCATTTTTTCAGGATTTCTCTACTCTCTACTCTTATAAAAACCAAAGCCAACTGGCAATTACATTAAAATATCATCTTTTCTACCACAAGATAAACTACTCATACAAACGCATCTTCATGTTCCGTGCAACGAACGGTCATCTTGCTAGTTAAGATTCTAAATTTCATTCTTTTTTTTTGCGGAGAATTGTTTTTTGAATTTTATTTTTATATAATTTTTTGAAAATTATTTTAACGTCACTCGAAATTTCGTGATTAAAAGAGTTCGGACCCCACCGAAATATGCAAAATTTCATTGAATTTTTTAGCAGTGCCCAGAATATATGGTCTGTAATGCTAATAAAAAGAATATGGGCTTCAAATATCCTTAAGAATTAGCAAATGGGCTATAAATTATTGAAAATAATGGCTAATGGGTTGTATGCTGTTTTCCACAGATTTGGAGTCTGACTTCTGGGCCTACTAGGTTGACGATGACGCTGTCCTAAAAAAAATTTGACGCGTACGCAAGGCTTTGTCAACTTAGTTAACACACAGCAGTGACTGTTGGATGTCCATCCAACGGCCGCCGTGCTTCTTCAATCTCTGATCTTCCTGCTCCAACCGCCCAAACCAGTGCCGGCGGGACTGCCTGCTCCCTCCTCCCGTGGCTGGTTGTGCTGCCGCTAGGCCATCCCTCTAACCACCCACACATCCTGTTATTTTCCGGCGACGTCAGCCTCACCCGCAGCCGATCAGTCAGCGCTCGTTCTCCCCTTAGCGTGGGCATCCGCTGTCGTGGCTTCGGCGGCTCCGGGTGGTTCTCTTCCTGGGCCTCGCCCTCGTCCATAGCGTTTGTGCTCTCGACACGGCGAGGTCAACATGGTCAACAAACAACAGCCATCGGAAGAGGCTCATAGTAGGGGCCCACACAGGAAAATGCCTCCTTATTACGCGCAAAATAATGATTCCTCCACATGATAGCTGGGACCCACCGGAAGGGTCTATGTATTTGACCCACCGGAAATGCCTCCTTATTACGCACAAAAAAATGAATACTCCCCCTGCTAGCTGGGACTCACCTTGGTGGGAGGCTGACTTGTGGGCCTACTAAGTTTACAGGGACGGAGGGCTTTGTCAACTTAGTCAATATGAACGATTCTAGCTCCAGTGACCGTACGATGTCCATCCAACGGTCGTAGTGCTTCTTCAACCTCTGGTCTTCGTGCTCCAGCCGCCCAAAGCAGCGTCGGTCGTGCCGCATGCTCCTGCCTCCCGTGGCCGGCTGTGATGCCGCGGAGGCCTCACCGCCCCCTACTACTCCCACCGCTGGCCAGGCCATCCCTCTACTCACCCACACCTCCTGTTATTCTGGGGCGACAGCAGCCTCACCCTCGTACTCCTCTTCGCATGGGCATCCACTGCTGCGTCTTCCCCGGCTCCGTGTCGTCCCCTTCCTAGGCCTCGCCGTCGTCCACCGCCGTGGTGCTCTCGGCGCGGCGTGGTCAATGTGGTCAACGACCGACTTCCATCGGAAAAGTACTGTGCGTGGAGAGGCTGACAGCTGGGTCCACGGCGGCCGCAAGGAAGTGCCTCCTTATTGCGCGCAAAATAATTATTCCTCCACCTGACAGCAAGGACCCACCGGACGGGCCACCGTATTTCGTGAAAAAAACGTTTCCCCCTGACTGCTGGGACCCACCAGCTACATCTTCGCACGCAAGGAAGTGCGTCCGGGCAAAAAAACAAACGATTCGCCTCCCTGACTGCTGGGACCCACCAGTTACATCTTCGCAAGCAAGGAAGTGCCTGACGGTCGGGACCCACCTGGTCTAAGCGTACGTAGCGTTGTCATTCTGGTCGCGAACGTGTACGTACATATATACTGGTGGATGTAGAGGCGCGCACGTAGCATGTACATGTACGTATAGAGGCCAGGGTGCAAGAAAGAAAATATGGCCACGTATGTGTACATACGGGCGGGGTCTCGAACGCCTACTCGCGCATACGTACATGGCTGGGTCGGAACGAAGAAACAGCGTCGTCGTCGTGTTCATGGGGAGCCAACCGGCTGGGTCGGAACGGAATGTGTGGTCGTGTTTATTGGGAGGGCTTGGACGGAATAGGCGATGGAAACGAGGTCTGGCGTACCGCACAACGGAGGAAACGGACCTCCTACGTTCGAAACAGGGTCCTGTTGATCGGGAGGGGTGTGGCGTACCGCAAAACGGAGGAAACTGACCTCCTACGGTCGAAACGGGGGTCCTGTTGATCAGGAGGGGTGTGGCGTACCGCAAAACGGTCGAAACGGGGGTCATGTTGATCGGGAGGGGTGTGGCGTACCGCAAAACGGACGAAGCGGACCTCCTACGGTCGAAACGGGGGTCCTGTTCATCGGGAGGGGTGTGGCGTACCGCAAAACGGGACTCCACGGGATACTGTTCATCTCCACCGTCGACCTCCTCCAGCCTCCACGGGCTACCGTCGACCTCCTCTAGGCTCCACGGGCTCCTGTTTATCCAGCCTCCACCGCCGCTACTCCACCGGCTCTGCTTAACCACCCTCCACCGTCTCATCGCTCATCCAGCCCTCCACACCACGGGTCCTATTCAACCACCCTCCATGGGCACCCTCCACCATCTACTGTTCATCCAGCCCTCCACACCACGGGTCCTGTTCATCCAGAGGCAAGGCCACCGCCATCGCTCATCCAACCCCCCGCAACGCCACTGCTCATCCAATCGATCGGCTTCATTAGCAGCAGAGTGAAGGAATCGCCGATCGGGTTCGATTAACAGCCATCGATCGATCGCTCGGGTTCGATTCACGTAGCCTGCAGTGCAATCGCCGAGTTCGATTAGAGCCCAACGCCGCCTTCGGGTTGATTAGAGCCAATGCTCGCACACACACGCAGCGACGCACGAGAGAAACGCGCATCGCCGCCCCGACCTCCCACCGTAACCGCAACTCCCGAAATTTTCCTCCCTCGCTTCTACCACGGTTTTTCCGTCATGGACGGCCCAAAGAATGTCATGCAGCTTCTCCGCCCGCCCAGACGAAAAGCCCATTTTCTGTCATGATTTTTTGTCATAGAAGTAAGAGCCCACCACATCTATGATGATACCGGGTTTTGTCACAATTATCGTCATAGAAGTGTCATATGTATGACAGAAAAAATTTCGTTCGGCCCAAAATGTCACGGATGTGTCTTTTTTTTTAGTGCTACGTGGGAGATAGACGAGGAAGAGACGACTCCGGAGATGCGCTGCCCCAACTCTTCTTTCGCTGCACGGCACTGCGCGTCTAGTGGTAACGATTAGTGATCCATCTCTTTTAGCATGTTCCTGGATGTTCTATGGGTAGGAAAATTTTAATTTACAGTCGACACACCCTACCGTAGATCCCAACGAAAGTTGTATGTTAATTATTGGTTTTACTATGAACTAAAGAGGAGGTGGTTTTGATAATTATTCAAGAGAAAGAATTATCTGTCTAGACAGCTAGATATTAACATGCCACAGATTTAGACATGTAAACTGTTAATTAACTAATCACACACCAAATGGCATATGCATATGGGTATCATACGTTTATCCAATATATACGAAACAATATATTTTAGCAAGTGAGAACAAGACACAAAAAGTAACTAACATTGCACCTCATGCATATGGCACACAAAATTGATGACAGTGGCGAACATATTGAAAATGTATTTAAATGTTTATTGATGAAATTGAGATTGTATATCACATGTATATTATGTTGCATTTGTTCTATTTATTTCTTGAAGACAGAAGAACACAACCACTAAAAATATTCTATTAATAAAAAACTGAAAAAGGAGACAAATTTTTTAATTAACCATCCAATAAAAATGAGGATCTCCTTTTGATGTTATACAGACAAAGCAATATATATAATGGAATAATAAAATCAATTTTTCAATTCACAATAGGAGGACACAAGAAGAGTCAAATAATGCCAATTATTTCAATAAAAAATACAAGGTGCGACGAGTCAAGTAATTAAATTCTAGCCCGCACATCGGGTTGACCACTGTGTTAGTAAAATAAGATAAGTAGGTGGCATTTCGGTTTCACGTATTTAATTAGGACGGACAATGCGAGCAATTTATGTTTAGTGGGAGAAAGGAAAATAATGGTTGCATGAGGGCAAATAAAATAGTCTTCTCCATCGGAAAAATGTACGCACTCTCTCACAGTTCAAGGTATTACATTAAGGATCAATAGTGATGTATTCCTTATATTTAATATTGTACTTGGATTGAGGATTGTATAGGACTTGTACACACTTTTTTGCAACCTAAGACATTGTTCTAACTTTTCACATCACCCATTCTTCCACTCTTTTGGGGGTTCCAGCAGCTACTTGAAATCATATTGTTTTGGAATTGCCAGGAATGGCTTGAAGGTTAGCACAAGCCCAATTACTTCGACTATATTCAAAATCAGAAATATCATTTGATCCCCTGCATAATTAAAGAAATAAATCATATTTAGTTTTGCAATTGCGCATAGACATACTGATTAATTGCACGTGTACTGCATGGGGCAAGTTTTTTTAACAAATAGTGGATGTTGCTAAAATAAAAATCTAACTAATAAATTAATAATATACCTGGAAAGAAAGAAGCATGTTGGCGCTTTTGGGCCCATGAGAACCTACAATTGAAATTTCCAAAAAGAAATATGTTATAGATGATATATATGCATACATTACGTGCATATGAACCTAATACCAAGTAATGATATAAAAGAAGGTGCTGGTAGGCGTACTAGTGACCATATTTTTATAATTTAGCTTTGGGCTTTGTTTATTTTTAGCAGCAATAGATCTAGGCTTTATCATTCTTAGTTTTAGTTGCCCATGTGTTAATATATTTTAGAGTCGACTATTGTGTCCGGTCTTATCAAGGAACTAGTTCTTTGAGAAGCTTCTGATTAAGTGGGTTTCACATGCTATATGACTTTTACATGTTACCACACTGACTATGTTCAAAAGATATTTGGACGGTTCACAACGATACTCACAGAACACCTGCTCCTGCTGGAGCAATGGCCTTGAAGAGGGACATTGCAGTCGTAGATATTCCATTTGCGGCACCTCTTTGATTTTGTGGCTGCCGTTGCAGTATACTGAGTTAGCTATCTTCAGAGCCAATTGAGAATACAAATGCCGCACAAGTTGACTTGATACTTACCACAGCACTGTTTTGCAAAATACAGGTGCCCGTTAAGATAGTCGTCTGATCAAAATTTTCAAAGTTTGTAATGTTAGAAACAATGTTATTGTTGTATAAAAATGCAAGAAAATAACTTCTTTGTTGGTATTTATTTTATTATGGCCAATTATGTATATATGCTGGACCATAATCAAAACCTTATGGAATTTCTCAATCTATATAATCCCACTGCTCAAAATCAATATTCCCTCCATTCTATAATGTTTGCAAACTCTGACCAAGTTTATAGAGAAAACTATTTATATCTACAATACCAAATATATAAAATATGAAACTACATCTTATGATGAATTCAATGATATATGTATGCATGGCATTCTAGATGTAAATGTTTTTTATCCACAAATTTGGTAAAAGTTTGTGACGCCTGACTTTTCAAAAAAATCTATATGCATTATATTATGGAACGGAGGGAGTACAACATGTATGGTGTTATGTTTGAAAGAAATAAAGTCATGTTTGAGATGAGATGGAATTGTTGGCCCTTACAGCAAAAGCGCCCTTCATAACGGCAGCACAATAAATAGATAGTCCGAGTTTGGTTCCTGATAGGTGTGTCATGAATGGGTAAGTAGCAAGAAGTGGTATTGATAGAACCTGTAATGTGCATGTGGAATTGTTAGAATAAAAGGATATGTATAATAAGTGTGAGATCCATAGGAAATAGTTGAACTGCTCACAGCTGCAATACGGGATGAAATAATAGACCCAAGATATTTGTGGACATGTCTATAGACAAATATTTGATACAAAAGAAGTCCAGCACCTGATATCAAATGGGAAATTAATATTCAACGTTTTGTATAATCATAATACACCACAGGAATTTAACCAGTACAACAATAAGACAAAATGGTCCAAAATGTGTAGCGTCTTAGTAGTATAACTAGTTGACATTAGAAGGAAGTCTGCATTTTGGACCCTTAACTTTGCCCCAAGTGCATTTTGGTCTTGCAACTTTTAAACAGTCGAAAACAAATCCTGAGAGTTACAAAATAGTTCACTTATGAAACCTTGTCTGGTTTCCGAGTGGTTCTTGTTACCAAAATGGATCTTATGCATATGGGCCCTACATGCCATATATAGCTCTCTTGCATTCCAGTTCTAAAATAAGAAAATTAAATTGAAAAGAATATGGGTTTGTGCCTATATTTCCTACCAACAATTTATCTTCTCTCTTCTCCTCTCTATGTCATCCTTTCATCCTCACCTCACACTATTATCGAACTTGCTTGTCAAGTCTATGTGGCAACCACTTCAGTATAACCTGCTTACGTGGACACCGCATCAGCGAAAACCACAATGAAGTCAGTGTAGGTCCAAAAGTGAATTGTTCTGTGAACTTAGGTTTCCCTTTGGACAGTTTGAAAGTATTAGGGTCAAAAGTAATCTATTTTTTCTTTTCCATTGATTATAATATCTAGTTTCAAAGTGATATATACATGGCAGAATGTTCCATACTTATGAACATCCTAGAGGCAATCGTAATATTTTGGTGCACATTTAGCAGTAGTTGTAGTTGAACTCAACTGCATAAATTAAATAGTTAATATGTAAGAGATGTTGAATAAGATAAAGTGCACTGGTAGAGTTATAACTTATACCTGAAGCCGCAAGAACTTGGCCGACATCTTTAGATGAAAAGCTTAGTCCGCCATACTTCTTGTCACTAACCGCCCACAAGGAAAATATCTGATACAAAAACATATGTGTTACTTATTTATTCATTAGCTTTTATGTTTTAAGGGGAATGTGAATACTAGTTACCTCACTGTATGCCGTATCATGAAGGGTGAAAACACAATATGCAATTATAGAAGACATCAATGGCCAGTTCTTATATAGACTCTTCTTCTCTGAATGCGGAACTTCTCTATGGGGAGCAACTCCTGAATCACAATACATTTCTACTTCCCTTTCTAAGTTTTTATGCATATGAAGTGTCTCCTGGTAGCAAACATTGGGAATATGATATATTTTCAGTCACATATAAATGCTATACCCTCATTAAGAAAGTAGATCTGGATAACCATGCAATAATTTATCAGAGACCAATTGCAAATGGACTAGAGGAATTCAACATTGACACATAGATTACCCTTTTGCTTGTCTTCATTTTATTTTATCCTCTTTCTCTAAAAAAATAAAACGAAATGCATGCCTAGTGTGAAAACCTCTCTCTCTCTCTCTCTCTCTCTCTCTCTGTGTGTGTGTGTGTACTTATACTTGTACATGCACAAGTGTGTGTTTATTATGGATAATTGTTTTTGTGTCCCTCATGAAGTCAGATCCCAATTAGACCATCAAACACTTTCAACAGTTCTCAGTTTTCAGTATGATCAGAAGTACAAATGCTGCCTTTTCAATTACAGGCGACTGCATGGGATTAAGAAATACATGTGGCCTATCTCTTGTTGGCTCAGATCTGGATAGTAATGTAGGTAGTGATATATTTTCAGGCTTAAAATGTGCCAAACCTTATAACTAAGACATTAATGGACCTTCTATGAGTTGGAAACTATACATGGATGTCTCCAAGTTGAAAAATAAGAGAAATTATTGTAGATTATACTGGCAAAGTTATTATTAGAACAAGGAAAATCATAGGGCGTAGTATTAGTGGGGACGTGACATACCGGTAGCCATATGCAGCTGATTAGAACAGCGAAGGCGATCAATGAAATAAAAAGGCATGGCAGCAAATACGGAAACCTAAAAAAATACATGTAGTGTTAGTTCTGTGAAGTTGACTCATTATCATTAAATAAATCGTATTTACACAACATGTATACCTTCCAAAAACAGACTTCTCGGAAAATAGGTTCGGATATTGCTTTGCAGGCTGATAGGCAAATGAGAATATAAATGTGTTAGAATAGCATATAAATATATTTATTACTTTTTGGTAATGGGCAATTCTAAACAATTAGGTACCTGCGCTAAGTAGCCTCCAATGGCTGGACCGACAACAAGACCTATGCCCCAACCTGTGCTTACCTATAGCCAATGAATAAAGTCAACTAGAGCAACTGTATCTGAACAAAAGTACTGGTCAATAGCCCTGTCAAAAATACTACTCCCTCAGATTCAAAATAAGTGTCGCAGTTTTGAACTGAGGTTAGTTCAAAACTGCGATACTTATTATGAATCAGAGGGAGTAGTAAATAGCAATGATGATGCATGTAAAACAGTAGGGTTATATGTTCATTTACAACTGATAATCCTAGAGCATGATGTTCTGGTCGACAAACTTCAACTGAATAAGCCTGCAAAAGTCAACAATTAGTCATCATGCATGCCACATAAATATTTTCTATGCTTGATTTTGGTTCTTCTATGACATAATTGATGCTGATTGGGCAAACTTGGATACCTTTATTGGGGCAAGCATGCCATTTAGAGAGCCAAGGAGCATTCTTGTGGCAATCGCCATCCAATACTTCTCACTCAGTCCAAATAGAGTGTTAAAGATGACCCTGAAGGAGAATTACAAGCTTATAAAGCAGCCATGTAAAAGCTACTGAGCGTATTTATTACAGCAGAAAAGTTTGCTTACACTGAGAACATGGAGAATGCAATGATAGGTTTTCTCCCAATACGATCTGCCACCACACCCCAAAACAGCGAGGCAAAACATCTGCCGATCATGTATGATGCACCTATACGACATGGACATCAGCATACCATTTTTTTTCAGAAAGGAGGTTAGCACGTACCCCCGGTCTCTGCATCATTGTGATGCACATAGACATCAACATTTATGTGTATATTTAAAAGAAGAGCCACAGGAAATTGTTGGAACTTTTTACATGTCGTTAATTCAATGAGTTTTAACTTTCTTACCAAGAAGACCGGCATACACACCAATATCTTCTTCGTTCTTTGCCACATGCATATCTTGTATCTATTGTCAAGAAAGGTCAAACTTAGTTTGCATACACATAAACAAAAAAGAGTGACGATTTATTGGTGTTTGCCCAGACTTTTTTCACCGAGAGCCAAAGAAAACCCATCCTTTGTGTTTTTTCAATGTTTATGATGTTTCCATGGAGTTTTTATGTTCGACAATAGTATTACCGATAAGCCATGCATCGAATAGATAATTAGAATTGGTGCTAATGAGTAGGTTCCATGTTTCAGAGTGAGACCTATGAGAGTGAATTGGTCATTGCCGCGGTGACTAATAATGATTACAACTATGGTGGCAAGAGCGGGACATGTTCATGCCAAGATATATCTGCATATATGAGATACTATATCGATTGCCATCTGCTAAATTCTGTATGTAGAAATATATTAGAAGCAGTCAAGTTCAGCAAACTGAGGTCACAATTTAGTTAGTCGGGTTATGCGAAGAAGATATGGCGGTACCAATTATAAACTGATCAAAGTGGGATGTTTAACATACCATGAAGTACAAGAAGGGGAACAATGCTGATATTGGCAGAGCTGCAATTTTAAAATGAATATTGTCAATTGCCAAAACACGACCTATGGCTAAAATATATATGTAACAAGCATGTGTTAGCTAGCTATCATCGGCAAAATATATATGTAACAAGCATATATATATATATATATATATATATATATATATATATATATATATATATATATATATATATATATATCGCCAAATTCTATCCCTGCTATCATACCCTGTTTAATGTATTTTAAAAATAATTTCTAAATCTAGAATTTGAAACAGTTATTTTCTAACGCATATGGTATTTTCAAAATGTATATATCCTGGTGTCTGCATCGTGAGATATACACAGCAAACATATATTAAATCCCGCAAAAAAACATATATTAATACTCGTTAAACATAAAAAGTCCTTCTAAGAGTACTTGGGTAGAGCGACGACACTATCTAGTCTAGATGTAGAGTTGGGACGCACCGGAGGCGAGGGTGGTGACCCCGACGTAGAAGAACTCCTTGTAGGGCGTGCCCGTGCTGTTCTCCTTCTTGCGCTCCATGGCGCAGCCGGGGCACCCCTCGTAGTACACCGTCTCCGGCGACGACGACGGCGCCTTCGCGTCGTCATTGTCGTTCCCGTGCCGGTTCCTGGTCGTGTCGCTCATTGCTAGATGGTGCTAAATAACTATAATTAAATAACTGCACTGACAGACAGTAGCTTCGGAGTACATGACAGTAGCTTGTGGTGTTATATAGGCAGGTAAGCTAAGCCACTAAGCCGTGCAATGCGTGTGCAGTGCAGTGCGTCTCTGTCGCCGTGGGCAGCAAAAAGTTTGCCGCTTTTCGGTGAGATGAGATTTGTTCTCAGCGCGCTGGCTGTCGGTTTCAGGCTGACACGCGAGGGAAACAATCGATCGAAGGATCGGTCGAGGGGTCAAAAAGTGAGGTAACGAAAATGGAATTCTTGTACTCCCTCTGTCCCAGTAAATTTTCAGTTGAGCGATATATATGAGTTGCTTGTGTTGGTTGTCACATATACATATTTTCGTTTCGACAGTCTTACTGGGTGTGACGTTTTTCTAACGGGATTGCTAAATCTCAGTCGACTGTTCAAAACATCTTACTTGGCGATCCGTGCAAAAATTCTTTTTAACCGTTTTCTTCTTCTTTATATACTATGCCATTTGACTGAGACTTGGTTTAGTTTTGAGGCCTGGCCACATCTTTTTTTAACTAATAATCATCAGCTTTCAACCAGGTTAGTCTAAATAATCCTTCCTTGAAAGTAAGTCCCGATATACCATTGAGGACGGACAAAAAGGGTGACACGTACGGGGAGTTGATATATGGACTCATTTAGGTTGCCGATTTTGTTGGCTAATCACATGGACCAGATTTAAGCTAGTTTGGCACTTTGGCTTTGGCTGGGCAGAGCTCGTGTGTCTACGTACGTCAGTGCTGATGCATATAGGGTCAGAAACAGAGGTCAAATCAAATCAGTTTCTTGTTCTAAAAAAATCAAACCAGTTTCATGTTTATTTCTCCGGAGCAGCATGAACATTGCCACACCAACCACTTATCTCGATCAATAGACATATGCAAATACTATTCATGATGCATACTACAACCATAAGTACGTACGTAGGCTCTTTCCCGTCGGCCCTCAAACTGTGAAAGACAAGTGTATATCTGTGTATGGCTGGCTGGCCGGCCGGCCGGCCGGCAAGAGTAGCTAGCTAGCCAGCATGCATGCTAATTAATCAGTTTAGAGTTTATTCGAGCTAAACAGCGCTACTTACTACCTGGTACTTATGCATGCAATTTCAGCGCAAAAAAGTAGAAAAAGATGGCACGGCTGACGTGCTGTTTTATTCACCAACAGGTAGCTAGCTAGCGGCCAGCGCAGACAGTGTGTAGGAGAGCTTCATCGGTAACCTAAAATACCCCTTCATTACATTTTAGATCGCTAAAATAGTGATCTAAAACATTTATATTAGTTTGCAGATGTAGTACTATGTACATATCTATCGTTTTTTATGAGTGGAAGTACGATGAACCAGAGAGTACACATTTGGAGAAGGTGTGGTTACGTTTCTTTGGTGCACCACCAAAGCTGATTAAACACTTTTTGATTGCCTGGAGCATGGGTTCTATGATTGGCAAGACAGAAAAGGTGGACATGCCCGTCACTCGTGCACAAAGGGCTGCGAGGTTGTTGGTCAATGTTGTGAGTGTTGAGTTCATACCAGATATGGTTCGATGGACACATGCTGGAGTCACGTACATTAGAGCTTGAGATCGAGGATACTCCGATTTCCCAGGATGGGGATGAGATTCAGGATATGGACACAATTGAGGGGGGCGGAGCCCCCGGGGACCAGGATAAGGGGTCTGACAATTCACCACGGGAGCCAGCCAAGGGGCCCGATACTCAACCAGACAAGGCAGACAACTCTGCCAAAGAGGTAGCCACGTCCACTACTCCAATGAACACTGTTCGCTTTGGTTCGTTTGGAGCAAGGTCGGCTCCTAGTCGGCTGTGGAGCACTAGAGTCGAGGCGGACGACCCGGCAGAACTTGAGCTACCGCCGGTGTTGGTCCCTGTCTGCGAGGTGATGACGGCACTTGAGGTTTCGGATACACAGCAGACACCACAGGGACTACGACACACTGACAGTGGCCCAGTTAGGACGGGCTCCACGCCCGGTGGGCAGATGGACGCTTCCGGGCTTCTCGCGAGTGGGGGGGGTGGGGGTCGGGGGCAGGAGGCTTACAGCGCCCGCGTACACGCGTCCAGCTCAAGCCCTTTGGGAGGGGCGCCCGGGCAGGAGGTCCGTCGTGTCTCTCCTATCACGGCTGCCCCGGATGACTTGGGAGTGAGGGGCGGGCAAGAGCCCTGTGCCATAACTCCTCCGCAGGACCGCACCGTGCTGGATGGACAGGGACCGCGACACTCTGTTGCCGAGGGTGGGAGCGGGACTACTGAGCAGGTGGCTCCACGGTCCTCTTCCCCCTTCACCACTGAGAGCGGTATCCGCACGACCTTGCCCTACCCTCCTTCACCGACACTAGGGGAAGGGTGTGGGAGTCGGGACCATACTCCTAGGGAGCGGACGGTGGAGGAACTTATCGCTTTCGGCGGGATCGTGGATCCGGTGACGGCTGGCAGGCGTGTCAGCAACCGGATCCAGGGTCAGCCAGATGCGGACGACATGCAGCTAGCGCATGCCAAGAGGGCAGACATGCTTCGTCACGCCGAGGTTACTACAGGTACGTCTTTTGATAAAAGTTGTTCAATTTTGCATTTCACTGAGAATGAAATAGTGGATAAGGGACATGACTTAGGAATTTCTTTGGGATCAAATGAAACCGAGGTCATCAAATCCGGAAATGATATTTTAGACTTGGAAGCGGAGAGGGCTTCCGAAATTATTCGTAATCTTGCATCTATCAAACCCATGAATGATAACGAAATGAACAACTTAGGAATGGTTGATCTCGCAAAGGTATGTAACAATCTTTTGCCTGATGCGGAGGCCGAGGATGAGGAGGGGTCGGAGACTACAAACACGGTAGAGCCTCTCTTGATGGAGGGCGCAGTCTCTATAGTAATCAATCCTACCTTCCCGCAGGGTATTGGGGAGAAGCCCAAACGATCCTGGAAGTGGAAAATTTATCCTACTTCGGCAGTACGTAGAAGTGCTCGAGTTAAGCTTAAGAAAAAATTCATGATGACTTATGGAAGGACTCTTTTGGAATAGCAGAGGTCTAGCTGACTTGGCTAAACAAAGGTTCTTAGCGGAGACAACGATAGGACAACACTTAGACTTTGTTGCACTGTTGGAAACATGACGAGATAATTTTACATCACAGTTTCTTCAAAATCTCTTCAATGGTATCGACTTTGACGAGCACATCTTACCCCCTAGAGGAAGATCCGGTGGGATTTTACTAGGAGTGCGGTGTGAGTCGCTTGAGGTGCTTAATGTGGTTCAGGGTGACTTTTCGGTTAAGTTTAGGGTGAGATCAAAACTGGATGGGTTTCGGTGGTCTCTTGTTGTTGTTTATGGGGCAGCACAACCTGAACTCAAACCAGACTTTTTAGCCGATTTAGTGCGGATTTGTGGAGATGATAATCTGTCGATACTCGTAGGGCGGGATTTTAATATAATCAGGAGGAGAGATGAAAAGAATAATGTCAATTTTGATGGACATTGGTCTATGATGTTTAACATGATTATCGAGAGTCTTAATTTGAGAGAAATTGAAATCACTGGTAGACAATTTACATGGGCCAACTCGTCACCCATTCCGACTTATGAAAAGTTGGATAGGGTGCTCGCTAGTGTGGAGTGGGAACAAAAATATCCTTTGGTGTCGGTCCATGCGATGCAGAGATCGATCTCAGATCACACACCACTTCTTTTAGACTCGGGTGAGGCTACCCGTGTGGCAAATAAAAATTCTTTCTCCTTCAAACAAAGTTGGTTCGAGAGAGAAGGATTTTTGGAGCTTATTGCACGCGAATGGTCTAAGCCAGTTAGTGGAAGGACGCATGTTGAGAGATGGCAAATCAAGATTAGACATCTCCGACAGTTTTTGAGAAGTTGGGCCAGAAATGAGAGTCGGATTTACAAACATGAAAAAGAGCGTCTTACTCAATTAATTGAGGCACTAGACTTAAAGGCTGAAGACACTCTTCTTTCAGTTAATGAGCAAAGATCCAAGTCCGAGGTTGAGCAAGGTATATGAGCTCTCTTGAGAGAGGAGGAGCTCAAGTGGGCATTGCGTGCTAAAACGCTTAAGGTTTTCCAAGGGGACGACAATACACAATTCTTCCATATGGTTGCAAATAGTAAACATAGGAAGAAGAAAATCATTCAGCTTGAATAGGACGAGGGGACAATAGTGGGGCATGAAAATCTGAAAGCATATATCTCTAATACTATAAACAACTTTTTGGACCACCAAATACAAGCACGGTGACACTCGACGAATCTGTGATTCAGGATATACCTCAATTACAGGCAGCGGAGAATGAATTTCTCTCTGGCCCGTTTACTGAAAAAGAGGTTCTTCAGGCAATTTCACAAATGAAACTGAATAAAGCACCAGGACCACATGGGTTTCCTGCTGAATTCTATAAGAAATGTTGGCATATTATAAAAGATGATCTTATGCCTATGTTTCATGATTTTTTTCAACGGTCATTTAGAGTTGTTCCATCTCAACTTCGGTACAATAACGCTGCTACCAAAGAAAGATGAGGCAATTCGGATAGAACAATTTCGGCCCATATGTCTGTTGAATGTGAGTTTCAAATTTTCACAAAGGTTGGAACCAATAGATTGACACAAATTGCTCATTCTGTGGTCCAACCAAGTCGGACAGCGTTCATGCGGGGCGACACATACTGGAAGGGGTGGTCGTCCTGCATGAAACGCTTCATGAGATCCACTCTAAGAAACTAGATGGGGTTATCTTCAAAGTGGATTTTGAAAAGGCGTACGATAAAGTCAAGTGGCCTTTTCTTCAATAGGCAATGCGCATGAAGGGCTTTAGTGAAGCCTGGAGGAACCAAGTGGATACCCAAGTCCAAAAGGGTAGTGTCGGAATCAAGGTAAATGATGACATCGGTCATTATTTCCAGACTCATAAGGGGTTGAGACAAGGGGATTCCATGTCTCCTTTTCTGTTTAATATTGTGGCTGACATGCTGGCTGTCATTATTGGTAGGGCAAAGCAGCGTGGCCATGTAGAAGGTTTAGTTCCTCATCTAGTCGATGGAGGGGTATCCATTCTACAGTATGCGGATGACACTATCCTATTCATGGAACATAACATGGTTAAGGCATGTAATATGAAACTTATCTTATGTCTCTTCGAACAATTGTCTGGATTAAAAATTAATTTTCATAAGAGCTAGTTGTTTTGTTTTGGGAAGGCCAAAGATGAGGAACACACTTATAGACAATTGTTCGGATGTGAATTAGGTGCTTTGCCATTCAATTACTTGGGCATACCGATACATCACCGTAAGTTATCCAATAAAGAATGGAAGTGTATTGAAGAACGAATTGAAAAAAAAACTTAGCTCCTGGAAGGGCAAGCTTATGTCATATGGAGGTCGGCTAGTCCTAATTAACTCGGTACTGACTAGTATGTCGATGTTTCTACTTTCATTCTTCGAAATTCCGAAAGGAGTTCGGAAGCGACTTGATTTCTTTAGATCTCGTTTCTTTTGGCAGTCTGACGAGGCCAAGAGAAAATACCGTCTTGCGCGATGGGATATCCTTTGCCGACCTAAAGACCAAGGGGGTCTCGGTATTGAGAACCTAGAAATTAAGAATAAATGCCTTATGAGCAAATGGCTTTACAGGCTAGAGACAGAGCCGGAGGGTTTGTGGTCACAAATCCTGTGCAATAAGTATTTACAATCCAAAACATTAGCCCAGGTTACCATGAGACCGACTAACTCGCCATTCTGGAAGGGACTTATGAGAACGAAGGACTTGTTCTTTCGCAGGGTCAAATTCTTGGTTGGCAATGAGATGTCAATAAAATTTTGGGAGGATACGTGGTTAGGAGAGATGCCTCTGGTCGTCCAATATCTCACCCTTTATAATATTGTGCAACGTAAGGAGGATTACGTAGGCACAGTCCTTCAAACTATTCCCCTGAACATCCAGTTCCGACGTGCATTAGTTGGTAAGAGATGGAATGCCTGGATGCATTTGGTTCGGAGACTGATAGAAGTTCAAACCTCCGACCAACCGGATTTGATACAATGGAAGTTAGCTAAGAATGGGATTTTTACGGTGAAATCTTTCTATTTGGATTTGATTAACTCTGGCCCAATCTCAAGGTCACTGCACATCTGGAGGGTTAAGGTTCCTTTGTGGATTAAAATCCCTATGTGGTTTGTCCACAAGCAAGTGATACTCACAAAGGACAACTTAATTAAAAGCGATGGGTAGGAAGTTCGCGGTGTTGTTTTTGTGATCATGATGAAACAATACAACGCATATTTCTCGAATGTCCACTTGCCAAACTACTTTGGAGAATGATTCATATAGCTTTCAACATTAATCCTCCTGTCGATATTGCGTCGTTGTTTGGGACCTGGTTAGCTGGGGCTGAACCGATTATTGCGGCTCGTATTCGGATTGAAATATGTGCGCTATTATGGGCTATATGGAACTGCATTAATGATATGATTTTTAACAGACAACACACTTTAACTTTCTTGCAAGTCATCTTCAGAGCTACAGCTTGGATCCGTACGTTGTCCTTACTCACTCCTATGGACTCCAGGGAGCCTTTGGTTACTGGGTGCAACCAATGGGAGATGGTAGCCAGGTTATATTCAACCGGTTCGGATTGCGCTCGCATAACAGGATAGGAGTCTAGGGAGCTTATGTAACGCCCGGATAATTAGGCTACAGTAAAACACTCCTGATGATGCGAGGTCATCTACGTTATTGTTGCTAATCAAGTGGTAGTTCCAAAAACATTGCAAATTCAAAATTGAATTAGTGACAAACACCCAAAGTTTTCAAAAGCCAAAACAAAAATGTTCGGTGGGTGCCAAATATTGCACTAGTAATTATTGTGGAGAAAACAAATTTTTAGAAAGTGCCTAAATATTTTAAAGTGAAATAAAACAGAAAAGAAAGAGAAAGAAAAGAAAAGGAAAAAGACCCCCCCCCCCCAACTGGGCCAGGCGGCCCAGCTCGCAGGCCATACCGGCCCATCTGGCCCAGCTAGCCACACCCGGCCCGGCTCCCCCTGCCGCGTCCCCTTCCCCTGTTCCCACGACCCGGGTCGGAACAGGGGCGCGTCGCCACCAGACCCCCTCGCCGGCGACGAGGGGAGGATAAGGTCGCCACGCACTCGCCTCCTCGTTCCCATCTCCCACTCGCCCCCGCACGCCCTCTCCATCCCTGCGCCTCTCCCACTCCCCTCCAGATCCACCTTGCCCTCTCCTTCCCCTCCGCATCCGAGCGCCACCGCCGCCATGGCTCCGGCCTAGCCACGGCCACCGTGCCCACCTCGCCGACCCACTGTGTCCCCGAGGTCCGCCGTCGTCCACTGCTTCGACTGTTACACCCCGTTGGAGCTGGGAGCCACCGCAACGCCCGCAACGCCACCGTCTTCCTCCTCTGGTCCGACGGGACTTGTCGCCGCTGTTCACCAACCCCGGCGATGCCCCTGCAGCTACTAAACCCCCAAGGGCCACCGTGTGTGCCTCTCGGTGAGCGCCCAACTTCCTCCCCTCTCTCCCGCGCCCCTGGATAGCTGTCACCATAGCTCCCGAACGCTCCGCCGCGGACCTCGTCGCCGACAAGTCTCCGGTGACCAAATGGTCACGGGCCCGCGCCGGTTGCGCTCACCACGCCCCATAAATCCTCCCCAGCCTCTCCATCTGCCCACTAATCCGCCCGCGCTCGTCGCCGGCAGCCGTCCGGTGACCCTTTGGTCCCGGGCTCGTGCCGTTGTGCTCGCGCACGCGCGAAGGCTTCGCCCCGCCCTTCTGTTTGCCCCGTAGCGCGCCGCCTCACCGTTGCTGTTGCTCGCCCGAAAGACCTCGCCGCCGATGAGCTCGATGCGCCCTTCTCCGGCCACCGCAGCTCGCCAGACCACCACCAATCGACGCGTCGTCGTCTTGTTGTTCCAACGCGCCCGACCGCGCTCGATTTGGTGCCCCGTAGGCGAATCCCGACGCACGCCGGCATTCGGTCGCTGCGTGCGAGCTCGCCGGAGCTACTCCGGCGGCTCCGCTGAGCTGGCACACCGGGGCCCACCCCTGGGTCACTGCTTGTGGGCCTAGGGGCCCCAGCTGGCCACGTTGACCAAGGTCAACTACGCTGATGTGGCAGCTACTGCCACTGACATGCGGGCCCGCGTCATTTAAAACATTTTGTAAATAAATAAAATGCTAATTATTTCATTAATTAATTTAATTAACTACATAGTCACTGACTACCGGGTCCCACCCACTAATTAACCCATTTAGTTAGACTAAACCCCCCTGTTAGTGACCCAAACAATGACATGTGGGACCCACTGGACCCACCTGTCTGGTTTGACTGGTCAACCGACCAGTTGACCTGCTGATATCACTCTGATGTCATGCCTGCATCATCATTCACTGCTTTGGATAATGTTGGATTTAAATAAATAAATAAAATCAAAAAATGATTTAAATCTTTAGAAAATCATATCTTTCAATCAGTAACTCGGATGAAAATACTTTCTACATGAAACTTGCTCAAAACGACGAGACGAATCCGGATACGCAACCCGTTCGTCCGCCACACACCGCTAACATATCAAACTCGCAACTTTCCCCCTCCGGCTCCTCTGGACGAAAATGCGAAACACCGGAGATACTTTCCCGGATGTTTCCCCCCTTCGCCGGTATCACCTTCTACTGCGTTTGGGCATGCCTAGCAACACGCCTTGTCATGTCATGCATCGTCATGCATTTGTTTGCATTGTATTTATTGTTTCTTCCCCCTCTTCTCTCGCTAGACACCGAGACAGACGCCGCTGCTACCTAGTTCGACTACGGAGTTGATGACCCCTCCTACTTGCCAGAGCAACCAGGCAAGCCCCCCCCTTGATCACGGATATCGCCTACTCTCCTCTATCTGCTTGCATTAGAGTAGTGTAGCATGTTCTGCTTTCCGTTATTCCTATCCCGATGCATAGCCTGTCTTTGCTACTACATTGATACCTTTACCGCAATCCTACTTGCCTAGTATAGGATGCTAGTATTTCCATCTGTGGCCCTACATTCTTGTCCGTCTGCTGTGCTATACTATCGGGCCGTGATCACTCGGGAGGTGATCACGGGTATATACTTTATACTTATACATGATACATGTGGTGATTAAATACGGGTCGGCTTGTAGGAGTTCCCGCGAGTGGATCTTTGTGGCGGAGCGACAGGGCAGGTTGAGACCACCTAGGAGAGAGGTGGGCCGACCTGCTCGGCGTCAGCGGATACTTAACATGCTTAACGAGATCTTGGTATTTGATCTGAGTTGGTCGTTGACCTTATATGCACTAACCGCCACGGGACAAGATATGGGCAACCGCATCGTGGTATCACCAAGCATTTCGTGACGTTAGCGGTTGGCGGTGGCGCCGGATTGGATCGAGCGCTGCTAGGCTAGGTGCGCTTCGGCCGCCCGCATAGCGTGCAGGTGTGCTAAGGCGATGGGCCTGCACCCTGGCGCATAGGTTTAGACCGCGTCTTGACTCTCTGTTATGCCTAGGTGGGGCTGCGGCGTGTTGATCTTCCGCGGCGGGCATGACCACGGAAAGTGTGTCCAGCCAAATGGGATCGGCGTGTCGGGTAATGTGGTGCACCCTGCAGGAAGTTAATCTATTGAATAGTCGTGATCTTGATAACAGGACGACTTGGAGTTGTACCTTGACCTGATGGCAACTAGAACCGGATACTTAATAAAACACACCCTTCCAAGTGCGGATACAACGGTGATCGCTCTCTAACGAGGCGGACGAGGAGGGATCGCGGGTAGGATTATGCTATGCGATGCTACTTGGAGGACTTGATCTACTCTCTTCTACATCTTTGCAAGACGGAGGCTGCTGAAGTGTAGTCTTGACGTGATTAGTTATCCCCTCTTATTCGGCATTTCTGTAGTTCAGTCCACTGATATGTCCCTTTACACATATACCCATGCATATGTAATGTAGCTCCTTGCTTGCGAGTTCTTTGGATGAGTACCCACGGTTGCTTTCTCCCCTTTTCCCTTTCCTTTCTACCGGTTGTCGCAACAGATGTCGGAACCAGAGCAGGCGCCACCGTCGGCGGCGACTACTACACCGGAGGTGCCTACTACTACGTGCAACCCGCTGACGACGACCAGGAGTAGTTAGGAGGATCCCGGGCAGGAGGCTTGCGCCTCTTTCGATCTGTATCCCAGTTTGTGCTAGCCTTCTTAAGGCAAACTTGTTTAACTTATGCCTGTACTTAGATTTTGTTGCTTCCGCTGACTCGTCTATGATCGAGCACTTGTATTCGAGCCCTCGAGGCCCCTGGCTTGTATTATGATGCTTGTATGACTTATTTTATTTTAGAGTTGTGTTGTGATATCTTCCGTGAGTCCTCGATCTTGATCGCACACGCTTTTGCGTGTATGATTAGTGTCTGATTGAATCGGGGCATCACAAGTTGGTATCAGAGCCGACTGCCTGTAGGAATCCCCCTTCCACACTCCTTGGCCGAAGTCGAGTCTAGACATTGCAAAAACTTTTACTAACATGGTTGTGTGTCTTACGGGCCCACGTCGCCATTGGGTGGTACTAGGATCTTTTACTCCTCGACCTTTACTCTGGTACTCTGAACTCTCTTCTACCCGGGTTAAACGAATTTACTAACTAACACTAGGATCCCGTGACCACATTCACCCCAAAGTTGGATAAAGCCATAGTTATTCCTTAGAATAGTATTTTGAACAATTTCCACACTGTCATTTGACTCCTTTGAAACATATTTGCTTCAGATGGAACCCACGAGGCAGGTCGTTCACCACACGACGACCATTGGTGCCTCGGGATCACCTGCCGTGCTAGCTGAGATGATGACCTATCTGGGTTATCGCTGGCACCCTGAGTACACCGTCTTTGAGGAGTACCGGGACTTTAACCAGGAGCAGTATCGTGCCATCGTCCACCTCTACTCTCGGGAGTATGACTCCACTACTGTGCTGCACACCGCACATGGTGTTGGGGTGACTATCGATATGGCAGTCCACGATGCTGCTTATGCTGCTCTGACACGTCTTCGTGGAGAGTATCGGGAGTTGGACACCTCCCCCTTCAGGCACATTTCTATCGCATCCGATGTTGGTGCGGAGGGTTACTACACTGCTGCCTACTCCACTGTCACCCGAGAGCCCTTCTACCATCAGAACCTTGTTTTGCATGCTGATGGGCTGGATCGAGCTAACCGAGCTCTTCGCCATGAGTTGTACACCACCCGTCAGCACCTTTACCGTGCTCTGACGCTGTTGCACCCCTTTGTCGGCTCTAGAGAGCTGCCGCGTTCTGCGATCTACCCAGCCAGGACCGTGATGCCCCAGGGTGTCGGTTGGCCGGATGTGGGAGGCTACTCTCCCCCATTTGGTCCTCTTCTTCCACTTGAGCATCGGGTTCTGCACCAGAGTATCCGCGGACCCCAGGTTGCTGACGTGGAGTTCCCGATGCCACACTACCAGCTTTCAGGCTACAGCTACCTCCGTAGTACCGTGTGGGACTGATGTAGTCTTGCTTATTAGTATTAGTTGCTACTGCCGCGAGCCTGCGTGCCGCCTATGATGATTTAGTCTATGTAATGAACTCTGTGTACTGAACTCTATGTCCCCCCTGTTGTAAGTTATGTCGACTACTATGTGGTATCTGTCGTGCTCCTTTCTTTATGCATGTTTCATCATGAATGATTCTTGTCTGTGCAAATCTCTCAATGCTGAACTACCCCTATTATATATTAACAGGATGGTTAGACCAGGTGGTCGTGGTCGTGGCGGCAACGCCCCACCACCGCCTGAGTACATGGCTGGAATGATCCAACAGCTCGAGATGAATCGCCAGTTCATGGAGAATATAATGGCTCAGTTTCCTCGCCCCAATATGAACCAGCAGCCAGCACCAGTAAGTCTGCAGGATTTCATGCGCCTCAACCCAAGTGTGTACCGCAGCTCAATTAAGCCTCTGGATGCTGATGACTGGCTCCGTGACGTCACCTATGAGATGGAGTCTGCTGATGTAGCCCCTGCTAGCTTTGTCACCTTTGCTTCCTTCTTCCTGAAGGGGCCTGCAGCTTAATGGTGGGACAGCCACAGGCGTACTCTACCAACTAGAACAATCATCACCTGGCCAGACTTCCAAGCTGCTTTCCGTGCCCGCTTCATTCCTCAGGGAGTCATGGACCGGAAGAAGCGTGAGTTCCGCAACCTCACCCAAGGCAACAAAACTGTTGAAGCTTATCAGCGGGAGTTTCTGGACTTGTCCCGCTATGCTGAAGAGGACATTGCAACTGATGCCCGTAGACAGGAGAAGTTCTGTGACGGCCTTCAAGCTGACATCAAGCTCGCACTTCTAGTGCATGACTTTACTAATTTCGCCACCTTGGTGAACAAGGCCATCAATGTCGAAACTGGTCTGCAGGAATACCAGAGCTCTCACAGGCGCAGCCGTGACACGGGCTCATCTTCGGGCCCGTCCTCGCAGAAGCGTAAGATATGGATTCCCAACAGCATGTACCGGCCAACTGCACCTGCCCCAAGGCAGACCTATTGTCGGTGTCAAAACCGGCGGATCTCGGGTAGGGGGTCCCGAACTGTGCGTCTAGGCGGATGGTAACAGGAGACAAGGGACACGATGTTTTTACCCAGGTTCAGGCCCTCTCGATGGAGGTAAAACCCTACTCCTGCTTGATTAATATTGATGATATGGGTAGTACAAGAGTAGATCTACCACGAGATCAGAGAGGCTAAACCCTAGAAGCTAGCCTATGGTATGATTGTTGTTCGTCCTACGGACTAAAACCCTCCGGTTTATATAGGCACCGAAGAGGGTTAGGGTTACAGAGAGTCGGTTACAATGGTAGGAGATCTACATATCCGTATCGCCAAGCTTGCCTTCCACGCCAAGGAAAGTCCCATCCGGACACGGGACGAAGTCTTCAATCTTGAATCTTGATAGTCCAGAGTCCGCCAAAGGTCATAGTCCGCTATCCGGACACCCCTAATCCAGACTCCTCAAGAGTCTCGAACCAGGCTTCAATGACGACGAGTCCAGCAGCATATTGTCTTCGCATTGCAAGGCGGGTTCCTCCTCTGAATACTTCATAGAAGATTTTGAACACAAGGATAGTGTCCGCTCGCAAAATAAGTTCCACATACCACCGTAGAGAGAATAATATTTACACAAGCTCAATCTGCGACGTATTCCAGCAGCGTGACATTACACCACGCCAAGCCTTTATTCAAATCGTTTCACCGTCCCACCTCAGCGCTTAGCGAGGCGGTTTCTTGGCATGTCTTGTCAAAGCGAGATCGTGTCCCTTATTCCGGATTCTCATCAATACGGGCGTGGGTAACCTAGTCGTGCCCGCTGGCACGCCTCTATCGGGCGAGTCCCGAATGGTCACGGGGAGGGCTCCTGGTATTCAACCTCTTTATAAAGAGACCAAGGCCCCGCTCCTTTTTCTCAATCTCAATCGAATCCGCCCCTCGCCTCGAGTTCCAACACCCAAAGCTCCAGATTCAGGCGCTTCGGACCTTCGATGATGTCCGGCTCCGACCTTCAAGGCCGGTGGATGCCTTCCTCCGTCACGGAAGAAGACGTCCTAAAGCTAAGAGATGCCAGGTATCTAACCGGCGAAATCTCGCATAGGCTGCCTGCCCAAGGGCAGGTTATTCCCACTCCCAAGCCCGGTGAAAGCGTGGTGTTCGCGTCTCACTTCCTTCGGGGGCTAGGCTTCCCGACGAACCCCTTCGTGAGGGGGCTCATATTTTATTACGGGCTAGAATTTCACGACTTGGATCTGGAGTCCATCCTCCACATCTCATCGTTCATCCTCGTATGCGAAGCCTTCCTCCGCATTACCCCTCACTTCGGATTGTGGCTCAAGACCTTCAAGGTGGAGCCGAAGATGATCAAGGGGAAATAGGCAGAGTGCGGAGGGGCTGTTATAAGCAAGAATGTTGACGCTCCATGGCCCGAGGGCTCTTTTCAAGAGGATCTCAGTCTACGGCAACAAGAGTGGTTTTATATCACAGCTCCCAGGGGCACCAAATGGGTGGCGCCACCTGCCTCTCGCTCGGGTCCTCCACCGCGGCTGGCGTCATGGGTCAATAAAGGGCTTGACTGGGGGCCGTCCAAGGACGTGCCCTTGTTGCAGGGCCGTATTCAAGACCTCCTAGAGAGAGAGATCAATCTGGTCGTAGTAGCGCAGGTCATGTTGATTCGCCGCATCCTGCCTCGCAAACGCCGCCTCCGCCTGTGGGAGTTCAATCCGAGGGACCACGAGCCTCCAACATTTTATGGGCGCAACGCCCGTGGAGATGTACAAACTGTTCTTCGGATCACAAACAATGTGTCCGGACTTGACCGAGGATGCAGGTCTGAGCTGCAATCGCCCGGATACTCAAGTAAGTGGTCCTATACCCGGACACGCTATCCGTATATTTATCATAAACTTTCCCTTAAAAAGATATTTCCCTTAAACAGGAGTGGATAGCGAAAGCAAAACTGATCAGGTGTCCGGCCCCCCTCCCTGAGACCACGCCGGATCCCGTGTTAACCAAGATGCTGGAGGCTGCGCCTTTGGAAGAAGGCGAAGGGGGGAATCGGGAAGCTACTGCCTCCGCGAAGGAGGTTATCAAGAAAGGAAGGATCGAGAATCCCTCCATCCAAGGGGAGAAGAGGACCGCCTATGAAGATCCGGAGGCCAAGGCCTCAGAGCGGGGGAAGAAATCTTCGCCAGAGGGTCCTGCGCCGGGAGATGTCCCGGCCGCACTATTTCCCCAAGGAGATCAGCCCTCCAGCGAGCCGTAAGTAGAGAGGGGAGTTTTTAAAATAAGAGACATCCCTGTTTTATTTCTGAAGATGACCGAAATTTTACCTTGTAGTTCGGATCTCAGCCCTTCTCAGCAGAGCTCGTCTTCAGGGGATCTTCGTCCGGAGATGATGGAGAGCGGAACGCCTCCCCCTACCGTACCGCCTAGCGAGGCGGACGATCCTGAGGTGTAGTCACGGAGGGTCTCTCCGAATCCGGCAGGGGCGGAGGGCGGTCGTAGGGCCCCCCGAAGCCCTCTGTGTCCGACCTTCGAAAAAGGCCATCAGACAAGTCCGGCACCTCCTGGTGCACGGTCAGAGGAGCTGAAGGATCTGCTCGGGCGAGCGTCTATCTCAGAGGATCACCGTGCATTGATGGGTACGGTGATTGAAAAAATTTCTTCCGCGGAAAGCGGGTTGTACGAGGCCGCCAGGAGTTTACTGACGGGTTTTGAGGTACGTTCAATGATGTACCTTTTGACGGTTCCGCATATATAAGATGCGCCCTGTGTAGATAGTAGCCCCTGAGACTTGGTGCGTTGTCAAAAATGACAGTGTGCCGAATATCATAATCCCAGTTATAATATGTCGCCCTTCCTGTGTAGGTGGTGGAGCGTCCGGTGGCTAGCCGGACTGATGAATTTGCCGAACTGAAGCGGCAACTTGACGTGGTGCATGCCGACATCGCGCTTGTCAATAAGCGGCTTGACGAGTCACAAGGTATGCAGTTTCTCCGCGGACACCTGGTAAGGGATCTTGGTGCCCGTGCCTTACAACATGTATGCTTGATGCAGATGGTGCCGCTGCCATGGAGAACCTTCGGACGGAGCTTGCCCGAGCCAAGGAGCAGGCCAGAAAAAGTGATGTGGCTGCCTTAAAGGCGGCCGAAGAGCTAAAAGCCGAACAGGCTGCTCACTGCCGAAGCAAGAAGGAAATGGCCGAGATGGCTGTGAAGTTGAAGAATGCTACCGACCGCTGCGAGCTTCTTGAAAAAGAAGGTCGAGCGGAGCAAGAGGGCCTGAAGAAGGCCACCACCGAGGCCAAGGATGCTCGCCTGTGATGAGAGCTATGAAGGAGGAGCTACGTCAGCCGAGATATCGCGCCGAAAGCCCTTTCGCTGCGGAGGAAGTTCACGGATCCTAAATATGCTTAGTTGGACCGGCTGTGGAGTACGGAGGATGCTTATCTGGACTTGGCGGCGAGTGCCGCAGATGCGGCCAAACACTTCGGAGATCAAAAGGATCACGAGATGGAAGAGCTTTTTTGGTCGCAGTTCCGTAATCCAGAGCGTCCACTTCCATTAACCGATCGGTTGGCCGAATGGGCGGAGCTGAATAGATTGTCCGGACTTGCCATGAAGGATGTCGTGACTCATTTGTGGCCGAAAAGGCCCGAGCCGAAGAGTTATTTTGGCTTGGTGCAGCAGTTCCTTGGTGCGGTGCCGCATATCAAAGCAATGAGGCGGTTAGCATGCATAGAGGGTGCGCGGATGGCTCTTGCCCATGTCAAGACATACTGGGCGGAGATGAAGGCCAGCGATGTTGCATCCCAAGATTCGAACGGAAGCCAGTAATTGCCGAGCACTATTTTCGAGGAAGTTCTCGCAGGCGCTGCTTAATAGAGACGCGGTGCTCGAAGGATATTATGTTGAATAACATGTATTATTGTGAAACAATGTTTTCGATGGAATATAAAAGCTTTTTATACTTGTGCCTTCAAGAATTAAAATACCTCATATGCGGCCGTCATAATGTATATGTGTATATAACCCGAAAGATAGCAGTCTTTGCTTTCAGCCCCACGCATATAATGCGGGGTGTTTGCGTAAATGCCTGTTCACACTTGATCCAACGCCTTGGTCCTACAAAGGAGGTGATAGCGCAGCAAACTAGGCAACCGGACTATAATGCTTTATCACTTTCACTTAGCCATAGGAGTTCGACGGTGGGGCTACTATATAGCCCCTAGGGGCATCGCGCTCACCAATTCAGTATGCCAGATGTGCTCGACCGAAACGCCCTTCGTCAATGCGGAGGAATTCCAAAGATTCCAGCGGGTCATCGAGTGGTTGACCAGTCTCACGCTATATCATGACAGTCAATTTTCGGCTTTCTCTACTGAGGTGCTCGCCTGGCCGAACCGGAGCACAATCGCATTAGTTCTCCTGGTGCCGCATTAGCCGATAGAGCGGAACGTAAGGCAGCAAAACACAGGAGCCGGGCAAACCCAACATTTGACCAAAGACATGATTCGGAGCTGATGCATATAAGGCCTAACTCGAGACGGCGAACACTCCCTAAGTTATTCGGTCTTTACGAAAACGGGCCAAACAACGCCCTTGGTAATAATCCCCTGGTGTCCAGGTACGCGCAAAATTCTGACGTGGCCTATGCCAAAACGCCAGCCTCCTCCTCGGTTATAGCAAAAAACCGGGGAATGTGTATCAACAAGAGACAATAAAAAAGGTTTACGCAGGGTCTTAATCTGAAAAGAATCCTTGCAACGGGTCCCTACCGCACGCTCTGCGCTGTGTCTCCGCGCAGCCGTATCCTGGACGGGTGTAGCACGGTGTTCATCTGTAAAAGAGAGGAACTTAGTTGAAAAAGATCATGCGAAAATGTACGTTATATTAAATAAACAAAGTACAATTCAAAAAATGAATACAATTGAGCTTTATTGTCTCTTTTTGTGGATGTGCGGAGCCCCTTGTACGGGGGTATGCGTCTGGTAAGCCCTTGTATGTCTACGCCGGACTCGTCCAGCCGTGTCCGGGGTCTGGACGACCTGTCTAAGTGCTTGTATTGGTGAAGCCAGTTTATTGTGTGGCTGTCAAGGCAACCGCACAATTTTCCGGACTCGAGGAACCCTCGATGTTTCCCTTTAACGATATGATGCCGCGTGGACCGGGCATTTTAAGTGTAAGAGATGCATAATGCGGTATTGCGTTAAAGCGGGTGAAAGCTTCGCGTCCCAATAGTGCTTGATAGCTACTTGTAAATGGGGCGAGGTGGAAGGTTAACTTTTCGCGGCGGAAGTTGTCGGGTGAACCGAACACAACATCTAGCCGTAGAGAGCCTGTACAATGGGCATATGGGCCTGGCATTACCCCTTGAAAGAAAGTGTTGCTATGGCGAAATTTGGTTGGGTCTATCCCCATTTTGCGGATTGTGTCCTGATATAGCAGGTTTAGATCATGCCGCCGTCCATTAGGACTTGTGTACATTGGAGTCCGCCGATTATCGGATCTAATATCAAGGCAGTCCAACTTGCATTCTCAGATACTTCTAGAGTAATCGATGGTCGAAGGTGATTGGTTTTAACAACCAGTGGCGGGACTCCTCCGGATAGGCCGTATATGGCGTACCTCTATGGGCGCCGCTCTATTTTTCCCTTTTTTCACGTGAAGTGAGTTTACTGTTTTGATTTCTTGTGGGAAATTCTTTTGTTTTCCGGTGCTCGCTTGTGGGGTTCGTCATCGCCCTCGCTTGGTGTGTCGAGCCCCTTGTGTTCGGGCGTTGAGTTTGCCGGACTTCTTGAAGACCCAACAATCTCGTGGGTATGGTTTGCGTGCTTCCCGAGAGTCTGTGGATTTGGCATATCTTGTCCAAGATTTTGTTTGTTAGATAGCTCGTCCCTATTATCCTTAAGGGCAGCTTTTTGTGATTCTGCCGAGAGCTTTTGAATCCTGCATTGACTGTCGTGTGCTCTTCGGCTGTTTCCTTGGTCCGACGCTGGTCCTTGCTGCATCGTGGTTTCCTTCCATCCCTCGACTTGGATGTACTTGGGTCGCTGGCATCTGCATCTTGCCAGCCAGCTATCCTCTCCTCGCGCAAAAGCGGTCATGAGGCTTGTTAATGCGGCCATTGTTCTTGGCTTTTCTTGGCTGAGGTGTCCGGCGAGCCATTCGTCTCGTGACGTTGTGTTTGAAAGCTGCTAAGGCTTCGGCGTCCGGACAGTCGACTATTTGGTTCTTTTTAGTAAGGAATCTGTTCCAAAATTTCCAGGCCGACTCTCCGGGTTGTTGAGTTATGTGACTTAAATGGTCGGCATCCGGAGGTCGGACATAGGTCCCTTGAAAATTTGCTCGAAAAGCATCCTCGAACTCCTCCCAACTTCCAATGGTGTTTTCGGGAAGGCTTTTAAGCCAATGCCGGGCTGGCCCTTTGAGCTTGAGGGGTAAGTATTTTATGGCGTGGAGATCATCTCCTCTAGCCATGTGTATGTGGAGGATGTAATCCTCAATCCGCACTCGTGGTCTGTTGTTCCGTCAGACGCCTCTATGTTTACGGGCTTGAATCCACTGAAATTCATAATCCAGACCTCATCGGTGAAACATAGTGTGCGGCACCCCTATATTTAGGTGTACCGTGATGTTCGGATACTTGATGTGTTGCATTGCTTACTAGAGCTTGCTTTCTTGGCCCGTAGATAGATCTAAGCTGGGCCATCTTTTGATGTGAATCCTCGTGCGGATCGCGTGCGGCTTGTGCGCGCGCCGTTTGCCGCTCTTTGTTTGCTATGGGGTCGCCCATCCGACCGGTGGCCTCCTTGTTTTTGATTGCGGGGTTTCACGGCCTCCTC
The DNA here is from genome assembly GCA_021605205.1 of Aegilops longissima. Taxonomy (NCBI): domain Eukaryota; kingdom Viridiplantae; phylum Streptophyta; class Magnoliopsida; order Poales; family Poaceae; genus Aegilops; species Aegilops longissima. Next base: position 653,160,017 of record CM038679.1, on the reverse strand, counting down.
ATCAAATTCGGGCAGTAGTTTTCGCTTTGGGTAGTTTTTGTTCGGCGATCGTCGCCGATTTGTCTCATGTGTTGAGTACTTTGCTCCATCTGATTCGAGTGCATCTTCCGCTGCTTTGAGCTTCCGCTTATGTTTTTTCGGCTTCGTAATCGGGCGACGAGCCTTTTGTGGAGGTTCTTCGCTCCAAGAAATTGTCCGTGTGAGATCGTCCGGACTGTTATCTTCGCCGGGACGGGTTGTTTATCCAGTTGTCCTGCTCAATGGTTGCTCGATAGCATGTTCGCTGTCCACCGTTCGCCCTGCTCTATGGTTGGGTCTATATGGCTGTTGTCCTTGTCGAGGCGGGACTTTGAGCGCGCTTACGCCGCCGCTTTTGACCGCCGAGGGAATGATCCTTCATAGCGCCCCGTTGTTCCTCGTCGCCGCTTCCTTTAGGTGTGTCCACCATGTATACATCGTGAGATGAGGTGGTTATCCAGTGCCCCATAGGTGCTGGTTCATGTTCCTCCCCTACATCGTCGTCCATACCATCGATGTCTTCAGAGTCGAAGTCGAGCATGTCGGTTAAATCATCGACAGTGGCTACAAAGTGGGTGGTGGGTGGGCATTGAATTTCTTCGTCGTCGCTGCCCCAACCTTCCGACCATAATCCGCCAGGCTCTCCGATAAAGAGAGAGACTTTAGTGAATTCAGGATGTCGCCAAAGGGCGAGTCTTTGAAAAGATGTCTCGCGGCGGTGAATTTATGATCGGGCGCCCAATCGGATTCGATTGGCGGGCGCTGAAGGTTCGGAGTCCGGAGAGGAGTCCGCACCTTGAGTCACGAAGCCAGAAATGACAGGGTAGCTGTACGGCTCAATCGTCGTAAAGATCGCAGCCCCCGAGGCGGTGTCCAGCCACCCGTCCTCGATCGGCGCAGTTGGATCCGAGATAAAGGTCGGAGCGGACACTAGTGCGGCCTCCAGGACACTGTTCGGCGGCAGAGCTAGATCATGCCCCTCGTGACAGTGTGGTGCGCTTGGCTGTGGCTCGAACCCGTCGAATATCAAGTCTCCGCAGACGTCCGCCGTGTAGTTCAAACTTCCAAATCTGACCTGGTGGGGGCGAAGCTTAATCTGCTCTAGATGGCTGCTTAATTGGCCCAGAAGGTAAGGCCGCCAAATACGAAGATTTGTCCGGGAGAAAAGTCTCACCGACCGCATCGTTGTTGATGATCGGAGGAGCCATCGGGCCTAAAGATGACAACACGAGGAACTCTCAATGAAAGCACCAATGTCGGTGTCAAACCGCGGATCTCGGTAGGGGGTCCCGAACTATGCGCCTAGGCGGATGGTAATAGGAGACAAGGGACACGATGTTTTTACACAGGTTGGGCCCTCTCGATGGAGGTAAAACCCTACTCCCGCTTGATTAATATTGATGATATGGGTAGTACAAGAGTAGATCTACCACGAGATCGAGAGGCTAAACCCTAGAAGCTAGCCTATGGTATGATTTTTGTTCGTCCTACATGACTAAAACCCTCCAGCTTTATATAGGCACCAAGAGGGTTAGGGTTACACAGTAGTCGGTTACAATGGTAGGAGATCTACATATCCAGATCGCCAAGCTTGCCTTCCACGCCAAGGAAAGTCCCATCCGGACACGGGACGAAGTCTTCAATCTTGTATCTTCATAGTCCAGGAGTCCGGCCAAAGGTCATAGTCCGGCTATCCAGACACCCCCTAATCCAGGAGTCCCTCACCTATGCTGCACCTCGTCTGCCTACTCCTCCAACTAGGCAGCCAAGGCTTCCAGCTCCACCACCCCAAGCTCCTGTTCCCACTCCCGATAATGGTTTGTGCTTCAGGTGTGGACAACCAGGGCACCGTGCTAGAGAATGCAACCAGAACCAGAATCAACTGGCCCTTCCAGGAACTGGCCGTGGAAGCAACCAGCCCCGCAACAACAGTGCCAAGTCTTATGGTCGTGTTCATGCCAACCACGTTGATCTCAACGAAGCTCAAGACCAGCTTGCTACTGTGATGGGTACACTCCTCGTAAATTCAGTACCAGCATCCGTTTTATTAGATACAGGTGCATCGCATTCATTCATGTCAGAAGATTTTGCATTCATGCATGGCATTAAAAGCGAAGACATGAATGCTTCACTGTTAGTACACACCCCTGCAGGCCAATGTCGAACCTCCATGATTTGCAACGACGTCCCCGTTGAAATCGAAGGGCTGGAATTTCTTGTCTCTCCCATAGTATTGAAGTCCTGTAGCATTGATCTCATTCTGGGAATGAATTGGTTAAAAGCGCATACTGCTTCTATCGTTTGCGCCACCAAGACCGTCCATCTGCTACACCCTTCTAATGAAATAATAAGCTGCAATGCTCGTCTGGTTCAGAATGCCGAGGCAAGGCCCTATGCATTGAACGCATTGAACGCTGCACCACTCGAGGGCATTGAAAACATTCCTGTCGTTCGCGAATTCCAGGACGTCTTTTCTGAAGAACTTCCAGGGATTCCCCCTGCTAGAGCTGTCGAATTCATCATCGACTTGAAACCAGGCACCACTCCTATAGCCAAACGACCCTACAATATGCCGCCGCATGAACTCCTTGAGCTTAAGGAGGAAATCGACAAATCTCTTCGAAGTGGTTTCATTCGCCCAAGTTGCTCTCCTTGGGGAGCACCTTCTCCCTTTGTCAAGAAGAAGGATGGGACAAACCGACTAGTCCAAGACTACCGCCCTATTAACCAGGCTACCATTCAGAACAAGTATCCTCTTCCTCGGATCAATGATCTGTATGATCAACTGGCTGGTTCATTAGTGTTCTCTAAACTCGACTTGAGGTTGGGTTACCACCAGATCCGTGTTCGTGAAGAGGATATCCCAAAGACCGCCTTCGTGACTCGATATGGTTCATACGAGTACACCGTCATGTCTTTCGGATTAACCAATGCTCCGGCCACCTTCTCACATCTGATGAACTATATATTCATGGATTACCTCGATAAGTTCGTCGTGGTTTATCTGGATGATATCCTGGTATTTTCCAAGAATGAAGAAGAGCATGCTGAACATCTTTGTCTTGTGCTGGAAAAGCTACGAGAGCATCACTATATGCCAAGTTCTCCAAGTGTGAATTCGCCACCAAGTAACCTATCTTGGGCATGTCATCTCTAAGGATGGTATTGCTATTAACCCCGAACGAGTCCAGCTATTCTTGATTGACTCTCTCAAGAACGTTAAGCAAGCGAAGTTTTCTCGGTCTCGCCAGCTATTGCCGTCGATTCGTCAAGAACTTCTCCAAGATCGCCAGGCCTCTGACTAACCTGTTCCATATGGGCGTCAAGTTCCAATGGACTGACAAATGTTAGGAAAGTTTCCAAGCACTCAAAGACAAGTTGACTTCTGCCCAAAGGCTTGCTCCACGATACTAAGAAGGACTTCACATTTATCGCGACGCTTTCGCCAAGGATTAGGCTGTGTCCTAATGCAGAGCGCAGTGCTTGCTTATGCCTCACGGCAATTACGCCTCACGAAGAGAACTATCCAGTTCATGACCTCGAGCTTGTTGTTGTCATTCATGCGCTTAAAACAAAGGGCGACAAGATTTTCTCGGTAATCGCTATGAGATCTTCACCGACCACCAAAGTCTGAAGTATCTGCTCACTCAGCCAGACCTGAACCTCCGTCAAGAGCGATGGATGGAGATTGTTGCAGACTTTGACATGGGTATTTCCTATAAACCAGGAAAGGCTAATCTAATGGCTGATGCCTTGAGCCGCAAGTCTTACTGCAACCACCTCCAGGTTCACAAAGTTCAGCCCTCGCTTGTTGAAGAATTGAAAGCTGAACCTCCATATTGTTCCTCCGGTGCACTCCCCCTCCTCCGGAGTTTCGCAAGATGAACCTCCACGTTGTTTCCGGGTTCTCTCAATACCATAGTTGCTAGACCAGATCTTATGGACACCATCAAATGGATACGTAAATGTGACGATGAAGTCGAGAGGATTAAACGTTATCTCGCAGAAGGAAAGCCCTCATTCTTCATCAGGATGACGCAGGCACCTTATTCTTCAAAGGTCGCTTAGTGGTACCGAGTAAGAGGGAAAACCTGAATCGACTCAAGGGTTATGAAAGAAGCTCATGATACGCCTTTGTCTATTCATCCCGTAGCACCAAGATGTAGCAAGACATTCGCCGAGATTCGGTGGTCTAATATGAAGCAAGACATTGCTCGTTATGTTGCTGAATGTGACGTTTGCCGTCGTATCAAAGCAGAACATCAAAGGCCTGCTGGAACTCTGCAACCTATCTCTATTCCTGAATGGAAATGGGACCATGTTGAAATGGACTTCATCACTGGATTTCCCAAATCGCAGAAAGGTAATGATGCTATTCTTGTCGTCATTGACCGGCTTTCTAAAGTTGCACATTTTCTGGCGGTCAAAGAAACGATCACTGCTAGTCAGCTTGCAACTCTCTACATGTCCAGAATTGTTTCACTTCACGGTATTCCACTGGTTATCAGTTCGGACCGTGGCAGCTTATTCACTTCAAGATTCTGGGCAAGTTTCCAAGAAGCTATGGGAACTCACCTGTCATTTAGTACTGCATTTCATCCTCAGTCGCAAGGGCAAGTTGAACGTGTCAACCAAGTTCTCAAAGACATGCTTCGAGCTTGTGTTATTTCCTTCGGCAAGAAATGGGAGGAATCTCTCCCGTATGCTAAGTTCTCTTATAATAATAGCTATCAAGCTAGTCTGAAGATGGCCCCCTTCGAAGTGTTATATGGACGAAAGTTCCGAACCCCTCTGAACTGGTCAGAAACTGGGGAACGTCCACTCTTTGGTCCGGATATTATCCAACATGCCGAAGAACAAGTCCGCATTATTCGCGAGAATCTCAAGACTGCTCAGCCACGTCAAAAGAGTAATTATGACCGTCATCATAAAGACATGGTCTATCAACCTTGCGAAAAGGCTTATCTTCGAGTTACACCAATGAAGGGTGCTCACCGCTTCGGATCAAGGGCAAGCTAGCTCCTCGCTATATTGGCCCATTCACTATTCTGGAAAGGCATGGAAAAGTGGCATATCAACTGGAGCTTCCGCCGAACCTTTCTCAGGTTCACGATGTGTTCCATGTGTCACAGCTCCGCCGTTGCTTCAAGGACCCAATCTGAGCAGTGGATCATGAAGTGCTCGAATTGCAATAGGACCTTTCCTATAAAGAGCATCCAGTCTGCATTCTCGACCAAGATGAACGCCGCACACGCCAGAAGGCGACCAACTTCCTCAAAGTCCAATGGTCGCACCATTCTGAAGATGAAGCCACTTGGGAACACGAGGATCGCCTGCGTGATGAATACCCCGTGCTGTTTCCTTCTACCTCCTAAATCTCGGGACGAGATTTCTTGTAGTGGAGGAGATTTGTAACGCCCGGATAATTAGGCTACAGTAAAACTCTCCTGATGATGCGAGGTCATCTACGTTACTGTTGCTAATCAAGTGGTAGTTCCAAAAACATTGCAAATTCAAAAATGAATTAGTGACAAACACCCAAAGTTTTCAAAAGCCAAAACAAAAATGTTCGGTGGGTGTGAAATATTGCACTCGTAATTATTGTGGAGAAAACAAATTTTTAGAAAGTGCCTAAATATTTTAAAGTGAAATAAAACAGAAAAGAAAGAGAAAGAAAAGAAAAGGAAAAAGAACCCCCCCCCCCACTGGGCCAGGCGGCCCAGCTGGCCACACCCGGCCCGGCTCCCCCTGCCGCGTCCCCTTCCCCTGTTCCCCGACCCGGTCGAACAGGCGCTGTCGCCACTGCACCCTCGCCGGCGACGAGGGGAGGATAAGGTCGCCACGCACTCGCCTTATCGTTCCCATCTCCCACTCGCCCCTGCACGCCCTCTCGATCCCTGCGCCTCTCCCACTCCCCTCCAGATCCACCTCGCCCTCTCCTTCCCCTCCGCATCCGAGCGCTACCTCTGCCATGGCTCCAGCCTAGCCACGGCCACCGTGCCCACCTCGCCGCCCCACTGTGTCCCCGAGGTCCGCCGTCGTCCACTGCTTCGATTGTTACATCCCGTTGGAGCTGGGAGCCACCGCAACGCTCGCGACACCGCCGTCTTCCTCCTCTGCTCCGACGGGACTTGTCGTCGCTGTTTACGAACCCCGGCGACGCCCCTGCAGCTACTAAACCCCCAAGGGCCACCGTGTGTGCCGCTCGGTGAGCGCCCGCTTCCTCCCCTCTCTCCCGCGCCCCCTGGATAGCTGTCACCGTAGCTCCCGAACGCTCCGTCGCGGACCTCGTCGCCGACGAGTCTCTGGTGACCAAATGGTCATGGGCCCGCGCCGGTTGCGCTCACCACGCCCCATAGATCCTCCCCAGCCTCTCCATATGCCCGCTAGCTCGTTGTAGCTCTGTTTCCATCAAGCTCCCGTACGCGTCGCCGCCCGCGCTCGTCGCCGGCAGCCGTCCGGTGACCCTTTGGTCTCGGGCTCGTGTTTTGTGTCACAAGACGCTGAAGGCTTCGCCCGCCCTTATGTTTGCCCTCAGAAGGCCGCCTCACCGTTGCTGTTGCTCGCCGAAAAGACTCGCCGCCGATGAGCTCGATGTGCCCTTCTCCACCACCGCAGCTCGCTGCATTCACCACCAACCGACGCGTCATCGTTTTGTTGCTCCAACGCGCTCGGCCAAGGCTTCGATTTGGTGCCCCGTAGGCGAATCCCGACGCACGCCGGCGTTCGGTCGCTGCGTGCGAGCTCGCCGGAGCTACTCCGGCGGCTTTGGTGAGATGGCACACCAGGGCCCACCCCTGGGTCACTGCCTGTGGGCCTAGGGGCCCCAGCTGGCCATGTCGACCAAGGTCAACTACGCTGATGTGGCAGCTACTACCACTGACATGCGGGCCCGCGTCATTTTAAACATTTTGTAAATAAATAAAATGCTAATTATTTCATTAATTAATTTAATTAACTAAACAGTCACTGACTACTGGGTCCCACCCACTAATTAACCCATTTAGTTAGACTAAACCCCCTGTTAGTGACCCAGACAATGACATGTGGGACCCACTGGACCCACCTGTCTGGTTTGACTGGTCAACTGACCAGTTGACCTGCTGATATCACTCTGATATCATGCCTGCGTCATCATTCACTGTTTTGGATAATGTTGGATTTAAATAAATAAATAAAATCAGAAAATGATTTAAATCTTTAGAAAATCATATCTTTTAATCCGTAACTCGGATGAAAATACTTTCTACATGAAACTTGCTCAGAACGACGAGACGAATTCGGATACGCAGCCCGTTCGTCCGCCACACACCCCTAACATATCAAACTCGCAACTTTCCCCCTCCGGCTCCTTTGCCCGAAAACGCAAAACACCGGTGATACTTTCCCGGATGTTTCCCCCCTTTGCCGGTATCACCTTCTATCGCGTTTGGGCACGCCTAGCAACACGCCCCATCATGTCATGCATTTGTTTTCATTGTATTTATTGTTTATTCCCCCTCTTCTCTCGCTAGACACCGAGACAGACGCCGCTGCTACCCAGTTCGACTACGGAGTTGACGACCCCTCCTACTTGCCGTGAGCAACCAGCAAGCCCCCCGCCCCCTTGATCACCAGATATCGCCTACTCTGCTCTATACTGCTTGCATTAGAGTAGTGTAGCATGTTACTGCCTTCCGTTATTCCTATCCTGATGCATAGCCTTTCTTTGCTACTTCTGTTGATAACTTTACCTGCAATCTTACTTGCCTAGTATAGGATGCTAGTATTTCCATCTGTGGCCCTACATTCTTGTCTGTCTGCTGTGCTATACTATCGGGCCGTGATCACTCGGGAGGTGATCACGGGTATATACTTTATACTTATACATGATACATGTGGTGATTAAAGACGGGTCGGCTCGTAGGAGTACCCGCGAGTGGATCTTTGTCGCGGAGCGACAGGGCAGGTTGAGACCACCTAGGAGAGAGGTGGGCCTGGCCTGTTCGGGCGCTCGCGGATACTTAACACGCTTAACGAGATCTTGGTATTTGATCTGAGTTGGGTCGTTGACCTTATACGCACTAACCGCCACGGGACAACATATGGGCAACCGCCGTGGTATCACCAAGCATTTCGTGACGCCGACCGAGCAGCAGCGCTACCGGATTGACTGGAACGCTCGCTAGGCTAGGTTTGCTTCGGCCGCCCAACGCAGCGTGTGTGTGCTAAGGCGATGGGCCTGCACTTCGTGCGCATAGGTTTATACCGCGCTAACCTCTCTGTTATGCCTAGGTGGGGTTGCGACGTGTTGATCTTCCGCGCCGGGCATGACCCCGAAAGTGTGTCCGCCAAATGCGATCGAGCGTGTCGGGTAATGTAGTGCACCCCTGCAGGGAAGTTAATCTATTCGAATAGCCGTGATCTTCGGTAACAGGACGACTTGGAGTTGTACCTTGACCTTATGACAACTAGAACCGGATACTTAATAAAACACACCCTTCCAAGTGCCAGATACAACCCGGTGATCGCTCTCTAACAAAGCGATGAGGAGGGATCGCGGGTAGGATTTTGCTATGCGATGCTACTTGGAGGACTTGATCTACTCTCTTCTACATGTTGCAAGACGGAGGCTGCCCGAGCGTAGTCTTCGACGTGATTAGTTATCCCCTCTTATTCGGCATTCTGCAGTTCACCCATTGATATGGCCCTTTACACATATACCCATGCATATGTAGTGTAGCTCCTTGCTTGCGTAGTACTTTGGATGAGTACTCACGGTTGCTTTCTCCCTCTTTCTCCCCTTTCCTCTCTACCGGTTGTCGCAACGGATGTCGGAGCCAGAGCGAAGTCACCGTCGACGATTTACTACTACTACCGGAGGTGCCTACTACTACGCAGCCACCGACGACGCACTGTGAGTAGTTAGGAGGATCTCAGGCAGGAGGCATGCGCCTCTTCGATCAGATCCCAGTTTGTGGTAGCCTTCTTAAGGAAAACTGGTTTAACTTATGTCTGTACTCAGATTTTGTTGCTTCCGCTGACTCGTCTATGATCGAGCACTTGTATTCGAGCCCTCGAGGCCCCTGGCTTGTATTATGATGCTTTTATGACTTATTTTATTTTAGAGTTGTGTTGTGATATCTTCCCGTGAGACCCTGATCTTGATCGTACACGTTTGCGTGTATGATTAGTGTACGATTGAATCGGGGGCGTCACAGCTTATCCTCCATATTACCATATCGGTTACTTGTGTCAGCATGTATTTTTCTTTTTTAACTTTGTTCTGCTCCGTTTACGAGCTGTAAGACCTTTATGACGTTACTTTGTGGATTTTTAATAAAATGGTTGCATGCATCTTCATGATGCAGAGGCCGCCTCCATTTCCAAGAAAAAAACATAGCTATCGCAGTAGTGAGACATAGCTCCAATTCGCCTCTGGCGCCAAGCTTGTACGCGTCCCAGTATTGCAGCTCCCTCTGCGCGAGTCTGTTTTCTTTTTCTGCCCTGTGTTTTTCTTTCGGTTTACACTATTTTATACCGGTTTTCAGTTTTTGTTTTTATTTGTTTCCCTTTTTTTCATGTTTCTTTGATTTTTAATGTTTCTTTCTTTGGTTTTTTATTTTCACTTTTTTAACACATGCCTACTTATCTAACATTGTACATTTTTCGTATATATTAGGAACATTTTTTATACATGTTTAATATTTTTAAAATACCTGATCAATATTTTTCCAAATAGTATATATTTTGATGTCTATTTTTTCATACACAATGTACATTTTATTAAACATCTATAACAATTTGTATACATGTTTCATATTTTACAAATATATGATTAATAATTTTTCAAATATATATTTTTCAACATCATTACTATTTAATATTTTTACAATGTATAAATATTTTTAGAATGGCACAGACATATTTCCAGAACACGTGAACTTTTGCAAGCTGTAACGTATTTTTATGGTATATAATTTTTTACATTGTATACCATTTTTGGAAAATGTCATGTACATTTTTGAAACACATGAACATCTTTTAAATACCAAAAATATTTTTCAAATCACGCTAAAAATAAGACTGTGTTAGGAAATTTTGCTTTCAAAAAATAACTACATTAAGTTTTTTTTAATATATGTATTTATAATTTTTTTGAAAATATAACCAAAAAAACTGAGGTACGTTTATCTGCGTTATTATGACCCGGCCAATTTAGTGCGTCCTTGAGGCGAGACAAGCTTGTTCTCGCTGCGTGTGAGACACAACCGCTCCTCATATCTATGGCCAACCCTGTGGGCATAACAAAGGTGGAGTTCATTTTTAGGTTTGCTATCAAGTGTGTATATTTTGGTACCCCCTCATGCATAGGGCATTTAAGAAGTTGCACATACTATCTCAAAGTTTGACCGAGTTTGCGCAAAAGTATATCAATGTTTGTGAAATCAAATAGATATATGATAAAAATATATTTTATCATGAATCTAATGCTACTAATTTAGCAGACTAAGGCATATCCTAGTGGTGGGAAGGGGCTGATGCCTTCCCACCCACCCAGGTTCAAGGCATGGTATTTGCAATTTGGGTTTGTTGCACCAATTATACTGTAAGGGGTTCCCTTACAGTCTTTCTGTCAAAAAAAAATGCTACTAATTTAATGACATAAATTTTGAAGTAATATTGTATATATACTGGCAAACATAAAAACATTTAACTTTCCAACAAAATTGGAAGTACTCTTTCAAGGACAGATAGAGTGTGTTGCTTCATCCAACTATACTAATATGAATGGACGAGTGCCAAATTATAACAAGCACCCATGTCCAGGGTGCGCAAGATGGACATCTTTTAATTTCTTTACTTATGATCATTTCATAAGCCATTTATTTTTCAAAGTTTGGGTTGTTTACCACGTATTTCACATCATTTGTAGGGGCCACTTCTTATGTGAGCTAGTTTAGTATGGAGAGTATTCGTAGCACGCAACAGCCCGCGCACACACCTTTGTGGGCTGCATGATTGCATCACGATTTGAAAAGTGGGCTGGTCCACTGCATGTCTTAAGCTCTTGATTACTTGGGGCCCATGATTGCATACAACAAGGAGCGGTGGAGCAAACGAGCAGAGTGTGGCAGCGGGCATGGAGTTGCGGGCGTGCAACACGCGTGTGCTCACAAAGATGACAAACTTATGCCCAAGGAATTTCAAACAAGACAAGTCTTGAATACATTTTGAAAAGATAACTTTTCTTGCAGTTTTAAATATTAAAACTAATCGTTGTACTATTAAGTTTTTGTCAAGTTTTACCAAGATTCAATACTCTCTCTGATCAATAGAAACAATTAATATGAATCGAAGGGAGTGTTAAAATTTAATTCTAAACCCCTCAACTCTAAGCCCTAACCCTAAAATATGAAAAAAAAAAATCCTAAAATATGAAACACGAATTCAAAAGATATTCATGAATTAAAAAAAAATATTTATGGTTTTAAAGATTTGTCTATGGATCAGCATAGAAGTGTCATGTTCACATGTGTGAGTGGGCCCAACCATAACTTACAACGGATTCACTCCATGACATCTGGGTTCGTAAATGCAAAAAATATTGGGATGCACCAGGACACTCCATTCCTAGAGAGCTTAGCAATTTAGAGGATACTTCCTCCGTTCCATAATATAGTGTGTAACGATTTTTTGGAAAGTCAAATTTTTTTTTTTGAAACGAGGCAAAAGACTTACCATTTTCATTGATTAAGAAGAAGTGAGAATTGCCCGGTTAATTGACGGAAAACCGGGCTAAAACCGAAACAACCCAACCCATAAACACATCGGCATCACCGGTCAACCTGGCCACCGACATGGAACACACTCCACGACGGCACATGCCAACAGATGGCCACACGCATTTAACAACCGACAGCTCCGACTTTGCCGACGATCATTGCGGGAAATATGCATGACTTGCGCCGACTGTGTTCAAGAAAAACGACCACCGAGCGCTGTCATCATCACCATCTGGATCCGCTCCACCGCAGCTCCGACTTCAAAGCAACCAGCAACCCACGAAGAGCACCTCGGACACGCGGAAGATCCGACTACCAAAGCCCGAGCCGCGACCCAAGCTCCTCTCGACGCCATCATCGTTGCTAAACAGAAATCAGCGCCCTAAACGGCCGCCTCAAGAACCACGCGGCGAAGATGCCGCCATCCACCGCGGGCGAAGATGTCGCTTCCATCGGTCTCGGTTGTAGCGGCTCGAGACGATGCCCCAAGAAGGAAGAAGACGGAGACGCTTCATCGCCCGATCCGCTGGATTCGAGGATTCTCCGGAGCCAAGGCCGCAGGGAGAAGCACCACACCAAAACGACGCTTCTAAGAAAGAGGCGGCGCCGGGCGGCGCTGTCGCCGGATCCGGCAGAGGCCGAGAAGGATTTCTCCCATAGATGCACAACCACCGCGAGCCCGAACCAGCCGCCACCAACCGCCACCAAACCTGCACCTTAGAGCCACCGAAGAATCTCCCGCTTGGCCTTCGCGCCCGTCCAGTGAGGCCGTCCTGCGACCCCGCCAGCAGCAGCCGGTTGCCGCATCATTGGCGACACCGCCGCTTCCACCGACCAGCCGACCCGCCAGAGGAAGGAGGAGCCACGCCAAATTCGCCGAGCCGCACCACCTCTCGCCGCAGCGAGACGCTAAACCACAACAGCTCCGCCGCCGCCCACGCAGCCGACGAGCCACCGCCTGCCAGCGTCGCGCCGCCAGAGATCGAAGAGGTCCGGGGCCGCCGCCAGCGCCCGAAAACACCGTGCGCCGACCTCGCAGCGTAAACCGGTGAAGCCGATCTCGCCGCGACCGCTCGATCCAGCCGCCCCACTCGGCGCCCGCAACAGCCCCTCTCGCACCAAGAAGCCGAGCATCACCCCGCCGCCGAACATCACCGGAGATAGGCGAGGCAGCCGCAGCCCACCGCCAGCACCACGGCGCTGAAGCGCCACCCGCCGCCGCACCTCAGATCGACGCCGCACGACGGATGAGGCCCCGCCGTCGCCACCCCCGCACGGGCTTTGCCCGGCGGTGGCCACCGGCGGCGGCGAGGGAGGATGAGCAGGTGAGGGGAGGAGGAGGCAGCGGGGATCTGGTCGCCGCCCGAGTCGCCAAGCTAGGCGACACGGGGGCCAAAAGGGCAGGGTAATTGAAAGTCATACTTTAACCATGTTTTCAAACTATTTGTACCTACAATATCAATTATATAAAATATGAAACTATGTCTTATGAATCTAATGATATATGTTTGGCATATCAGATGTGAATATTTTTCTTCACAAAGTTGGTCCAAGTTGATGAGGTTTGACTTTTAAAAAAAAACTATATGCACTACATTATGGAACGGAAGGAGCACTGTATTTCGTACTTTAAAGTTTCTGGTTGAGTGAAATACATGATTACTACAGAAAATTGGCGTAGATGTCAAGTTTTATACATCAATTTAAAAATCTCATTTTCGGGCACATGGTCTTGTGTACAGAAGTCAAGCAAGACCTTCGTCCATAGCCTAAGCCAGGGACGAGATCCCAAGCATACCACCATCACCAATCTAGAGCCAACACCAGCTATGTGCAACTCCTCTTCTCAAGCACTCAATGACTACAGGGAGAGTATGCTTTATAAAGGGGTCTCAACTCTTCTTAACTTGTGAGGTGATGCTAAATTTCATCCACTTGCCATGCACCTAGACGAGCCTTTAGAGATTAAACATGAATTATTATCTTATATGGGCCAAATCCCTTCTATATTTCAACATTTTCTTTCAGTATCGATGAAGGTGTGCCAGCATGGAGCCGAGACAGATACATGAGGTCGATGACGGCACCTTTCGCAACCTGTTATGGCTAACTAGTTTTACAACTAAAAGTAAAAGACGTCGCGACCCTAGAAAGACGCCATGCTAGATACAGAGGGGGGGGGCATGAAGCCGAGTGATTCAATGGTACGAAAATAGACAATGCCGCTTCATGTATATGGGGTCCTAAAGCTAAGGTTTACACATAATTGATGTTGAACCATTTGGTCCGCCAGTAATAATTATATGAGCGCTGCCACCTCCCCCCCCGCTTATATCTATTGTGCTTCATTTCCCCGCCATCTTCCTTCTCCCCATCGCCTCCCTTGTGGCCAAACAGCCCCCCCAACCCCGTCAAAGGCTCAAAGCTTGGCGGTCGGAGCAAGTGCGGTAGCACGGTTGCCTCTTCCACCACTAGTAGAAAAAGGGTCATACGTGAAGCACATTAATGCCGGTTTGAATTTGAGCCGGTACTAATGTATACATTAGTGCCGGTTCGTGGGGCCGATCAATAGCACCGGTTCGTGGCGAACCTTTAGTACCGGTTCATGCCACGAACCGGTACTAAAGAGGCAGTGACAGCCTGCGGTCAGGCTATGGCCCCACCATAACCATTTAGTGCCGGTTCGTACCACGAACCGGTACTAACGACGTTGTGGCAGGATGTTTTAATTAGTCCCACCTCGCTCCCCTAACAAGCCTTTTACCACCTTAAATATGTTATTTCTCAAACTATCATAAGCACTTGGTCTTCATTGAACTCTATGTGTAGAATTTGTGGCCTCAATATGAGTCTTCATCGGTTTATAAATCGTTGATGACTCATATTGACAATTCAGATTATACACACAAAGATCATTGATGATCAAAGTATTTTTTTGATGTTATATGATCATATTGACAATTTAGACTGTAAAGAAATATAAGATCATGATGTAAATGCTCTTATATTTTTTATGCTCAGTATGCACCATTCAAAGCGACGCCATCAACTTTCAACCATTTCTGCCTTCATTTGCTATTTTTCATGCATTCAATGATTTGTTTTGAGAACTAAATGACCTGGAAATTGAAAAGCACTACAAATGAACTCTGAAAAAGTTGAAACTTGGCATGGTATCATCATTTCACCCACATAGATTGTTCAAAAAGTAGAGAGGGTTACGGCAAAACTAGATGCACTTCGCTCACAAACTGGACAATCTCTTTCAAGTATTCACGCTTTGGACGAAATTAAACTCATCTGTTATACAAAGGCATTTCTTTTTTTAAATTATTACAACTCAGACTTTTTGTGCATTCAAGATGCACCATTCAAAGCGACGCCATCAACTTTCAACCATTTCTGCCTTCATTTGCCATAACTGTTTTAGCAAGACCTTTAGTACCGGTTGGTGGCTCCAACCGGTACTAAAGGGTGACCAGTACTACAGTTGCTTAGGAAGCTGTTTTTTAGTCCCACCTCGCCAAGAGAGAGGGACTAGGAGAGGTTTATAAGCCCTGAGTGCAGAGACGATGAAGAAGAGGCTCAATGCTCACGTTGCTTAGCTTCAAGCCTTCAGGAATATGGTAGATTGCACGGAGCTATGCGCAGTGCAGTTTACACTATTCCGAAAGGCTTGAAGCAAATTAACGAGCATTGCACCTCTTTTTTATTTTTAATAACTTATTACAACTCCGGACTTCTTCTGTTATGGCAAAAACTAATTGCACGTCGGCATTTCTTTTTTTTAACTTTGGTTATAACTCCAGACTTTGACCATCAAGTTTTGCAGAAAAGAAAAAATAGCAGAAAAGAAAAAAACTATTGCTGAAAAGAAAAAAACTATATAAAAAAACTACTCAGAAATAAATAGAACAAAATAAATATAGCAGAAAAGAAAAAACTGCTCAGAAATAAATAGAAGAAAAAATAAAGCAGAAAAGGAAAAAATTATATCTGCTATTTTTCAATCGTTTACAAAATGACCGTGAAATTTAAAATCACTACAAAATGAACTCGAAAATGTTGAATTTTGGCAAACTAGATGAAAAACTACTCACAAATAAATAGAAGAAAATAAATATAACAGAAAAGAAAAACTATACAAAAACTACACAGAAAGAAATAGAAGAAAAATAGCAGAAAAGAAAAAACTACAAAAAAATTGGGCGCTGCCTGTGGGCCTGCTAGGACACAGAGTGCAATTACAGGCCTTAAAGGCCCAGCAGACTCACAGGGCAGCAGCAGAATTTAGGCCCACAAGCCTGCTATATAGAGGAGTTCGAAGAAGTAGCCGCTGCTGGGTTTATAAACCAGTGCGGCTGCCCTTCGCCTGGCGAGGTGGGATTAAACTTTGGGGTGGCAGCGCGAGGCCTTTAGTACCGGTTGGTGGCCCCAACCGGTACTAAAGACCACCATTTAGTACCGATTGGAGCCACCAACCGTACTAAAAGCCTGCTCTTCCCGCTCTTTGCACGGCGTTTAGTACGGTTGGTGGCTCCAACCGTACTAAAGGCTCACCCTATATATACAAAGACTTACGAAATTTCAGTTACATCTCCCCACTTCTTTCGTCAACCTCTCGCGCGCCCTCTGTGCCGCCGCCGTCCTCGTCGTCGTCGTCGTTGTTGTCGTCGCCGCCGCGCCTGAACGCCTGGCATGACGCTCGTCCGTCGTCGTCCGCGCCGCCCGTCCGTCAGACGTATCTCGCTCTCTCTCTACGTACCCGCCGCCGCCGCCGTCCGCTTGAACGCCACAAGGCCTCGTCGCCCCCGCCCTGTCAGATGGCGCGCTTCAGACAAGATCTGGGCGGCAAGGCGACGGGCTGGCTGCACACACACACACACATATACCACACACGCATACACACACACATACACACATACGTATTTAGATTAATGTCGAATGTTAGATTAATGTCGAATGTTAGATGAATTAGCTAGCTAGATAGAAAAATTGTCGAACTAGAGATTAGAACTAGTTCAATAATTAATATAACTAGTTTATTTTAGTAATAAAATTTAGGTATATGATATTTGAACTAGTTCAATAATTAATATAACTAGGTTAATGAATTTTTTGTTTATTTAATTTTTTATATATTTTGAGTTTATATAAATGTTAGATTAATGTCGAATGTTAGATGAATTAGATAGAAAAGTTAAATATATAGTAATGTCAATTGAATATATAGTTAGATAGACTAATGGACTACTTAGAAAGTGTTTAATGGACTTAGTTAGAACTAGGGAAACTTGTTTATTTTTAGTAAGTACTACATTATTCTATTTATAGTAAGTGCTTAGTAGTTGAACTAGTTGATTTAATAAAACTGGTTCATTTTACTATAGAAGTAGTTTATTTTACTATATGATTAGTTGAATAATAATGATCTAATTTAGTCTTTGAATTATGAACGTATAGGAAATGTCATCATCGAAGGACGAAAGTCTCCCGGGGGAGTGCGACTGGTGCCACGACGATCGAGGTGAGTGCGACAGGCCTCACCTGGACGATGGTCGGCGCTTTAGCATTAAGCTCGAGGAGACCTTCGAAGTTGAAACGGTACACAAGGACGACTAGTGTTTTTTTCATAATTAAGCATGACTTCAACTATTTCAACGTGTAATTTTCATCTTTTACAATTCGAGTATAGTTAATCCCATGCCATGCAAGACGCTATGTCTTGGAGAGGATGGATTTTGAAGACCATGAAAATTTTGAAACGAAGAAATTCACCTAAGGACCCATCATGATGTGGATTTTGAAGTAAAGTTGTATAATGCTAAGAGCGTAACCCATTTTGGTTGCAAAAATTGGGAAGCATTTTGCAAATTGTATGGTTTTGATGAGGGTATGCTTGTCACCATAGATCTTGGTGATCCTGAAATCGAGCAAGACAATATGGACATTTGGGTCCTTGTTGATACTCCTTCAGTTCTACCGCTATGTGAGTTTCTCAAACATAGTTAATTATTAATAGAACTTATATTGTTCATTTCAAAATAGTTGACAGCTTATTTCCATTGACAGCTTATTTTGAAGTATCAAAGAATGTGCAGAAGATGGTAGATAGAACTTACTACACCGATGGCTCTGAGTTAACTTACAAGGAGAAAACTCATCTGGTTGGATTTTGTAATGATATTGAGAATTACAATATCTACAATCGAACTCCTCAACATTATGGTCAATACGTGCCACTAGTGCACGTGTTGAACTACGGTAACTACCATGGAGATGCCCCGTAAGTTTTATTACTATTACGACATCCGTGCATCTTTTGCATACTTCTAAAACTAGTACATCATTGCTAACTACGAAGTTATTACTATGTTTTTCAACAGAGAATCCCAGAGGATTGTGTGCCTCATTTGATGTATCGAATGGCGGCAGCCTTCGTGTTTTGAACATATATCCAGGTCATCCTCTTAATCTCAACTGTTCATACCGGATTTCTAAAACAAGTGAAGACATGACAATCAAAGGATGGAAAAATGTATGAACAGTCGTAAGGAGCTTCTTGAAGCGAAAGGAAGCGAGGCGCAAGAATTGGAGACAGGATGATCTCCATTCTTCATAATGGAGAGTCAGGGTCTATATTGTTTTATGCTATTTTACCTTAAGTGTGTTTAGGTCCGATCCTACCCGATCATCGATGATCATGTGCTAAGAACAATTATGTAGGGTTGGGTTCGATGACTATGAGGATGATGATCGTATGACTTATTATTAATAACGAGTAGAAGTTGTATGATGATGCTTGATTAATTAGCTAGTAGGACTTGTTATTATATATGATGATGTATGATGCGAGCATGCATGAGTTATTTTATATATATCTGCGGGTGAAACGAAAAAGAATTAAAATGGAAAACACAAAATTAAATGAAAAAGAAATCATAAAACCAAAAACCCCCCAAACATTTTAATACCGGTTGGTGTTACCAACCGGTACTAAAGGACTCCCGGCCCCCGGAGCTGGCTCGTGCCATGTGGTTGCCCTTTAGCACCGGTTCGTGCTGAACCGGTACTAAAGGGGGGGGGGGGCCTTTAGTGACCACACTTTAGTGCCGGTTATGTAACCGGCACTAAAGGGCCTTACGAACCGGTGCTGTTGCCCGGTTCTGCACTAGTGCACAGTGGCAAGAGGTTACCTTGGGCCCACTTCCACTACCTACACGAGGAACTCTACCCGCACACCATGGCTTTCTGCAAGGCGGATGCGAAGCTCCTCGTCGAGGAGTGCGCCGTCAAGGCCGGAGAAGAAGAGGCCGCCGAGAGGCTCACCGCGGCGAAGGGGGAGCACGCCTTCGCCCATGCTTGCAGCAAGTCGGCAGAGGAGATCTTCCTTGGTGTCAAGCACTGAACCGCCGCCGCTCCGGCAGCTAGATATGCTTTTTATCTATGTTTTATCTATGTTTGATGAATTTCGGTGTGTTGTGTGATGAACTTTATTGTGGGAAGTGTATTTTATCTATTTTTTAATTTTGCAGTAAACTTTTGCAGGATCTGTTCTATCGGGACGCATCACTTCCTGCAAAATCATTTTAAGGTTAACCTTAAAACAGCAATTTTGCAGAGTAGAATGTCCCATGTCGTGACGATATCACTCATGCAGATCGAAATGACCATACACCACCATCTCTTACAGAAGAACACACTGTCAATGGTTTTTGCCCTGCAATTTGCTACTAGCTTTTATTCTTCTTCTTGTCATCAGTGTTGACGTATAATGTGCTGCCTAATCTTTTCCATCAGATCGGTCTTTTTGTTGCATTGGCTAGAGCATGCACTTCTACGTGGTATCGGAGCCGAGAAGTCTTGAGTTCAAGACTCGGCAAGCGCAATTAAAAATTACAGCCCACTTTCGGTCCACGTTTAGGTCTGAGGGAGCCACACGGGAGGGGGAGTGTTGACATATAATATGTTGTCTAGTCTCTTCCATTAGATCGGTTTTTTGTTTGCATTGGCTAAAGCATGCACTTCTACAACCAGCAAGCAAACACTGAAGCGAGCAATCATGAGCTACTCGCTGACTGATCAATCTCCGTGCCCGTACGGCTTCTGGTTGATGCAGGCCACGTTGCGGCCGAGCCGGACCCGGAGCAGGCGACATTACCTCTTGTAGTACCCGACCCGGTCCCTGCCCTGGGGCGCCCCGTGGCGCTTGCCGCACGCCAGCCCGCCGCTGATGATGCTGGTGGTCATGCCCTACCCGGGGAGCCTCCCGGCGCGACGGTCCTTCCGCGACGGCCTGCAGCCGCCGGTCATCACGGCGTGGCACGACGGCCTCTTCGGCGCCCCATGTCGCTGCATCATCGAGAACCAGATGGCCATCTTGAACGCCACCACGGGGTCGGTCAACACCAGGTCCGGCCTCCCCACCAGGTCCAGCCCCAGCGCGTCCCCGGCTCGCCGGTAGTTATGCTCACTGCGCATGCATACGCAGCACGGTGCGTGCAGTGATTAAAATCATCATGAACCAAGCGCCAAGTGAACGAGAACAGGGACGAACAAAGGAGTTGCATGGGGCCTCGTCCGTAGTACTGATCACCGGCCGGGCTCCGCTGCTTCACCCAGCAGTAACCTAAGCTCGCCCGAAGGGCACGCACACCAACAACGTCACACATGGTAGCGACCATCAGAGTATACATGCGCACACGTCGACAGAAAGGTAGAAGAGGATATATACCGGTTGTCTCGTGGGAGGTCTGCGCGAAGAAGGCGGCGAGCTCCCGGCGGCGGGTGGCCTGGTCGCCGGTGGTGCCGAAGCCGCGGAACGTGCTCGCGGCCTCCACGGACGCGTCGTAGGTGAAGCCCCCCCTCCTCGCGGCCTCAGCATGGAGCAGAACGTGTCCCGCTTGACGATCGATGCCACGCTGCCGCTGGCCAGCAGCAGCGCCGCGCCGGCGAGAGCGAGCAGCCTGAAAACCCTCATGCTCCTCACACCTGAGCGAAAACTAGAGCCTAGAGGAGCCTGGTTTTGTAGCGATCGAGACTGTGGTCTTATTTTTGCACTATATTTCCGCGATGAAGCGAAGGTAGGTCGTGATCAGGTACAGGGCTCGCACATGGCCTGAAAGTGAGTCATTTACAAGAAACCACCACATTTAGGGCTTATCTTGCAGAAAACAACCTGGTCGCTAATCATTTGTAAAATCCACCGCGGATTCAGTAACAGTGTTGCAGATTGCATTGAACAAGTGATTTCGCGCGGTTGAGGGCGTTTCCGACAGGTGGGGCCCAATTTGCGTGACGTGGCGTAACGGACGCGGTGACGGCGCCGTTTGCGCGTACATCTGGTCGAGCCGGACCGACCGACCGACGGCGCCCGACCAGATCAGATCTGCTCCGTCCTCTCCCTCGAGCTCCAATCCATGGCGACGACGAAACCTGGTGGCCTGGACGGCGGCGGGGGAGTTGCTGCCGGTGGGGATGCTCCGGGCGGCGGTGCTGGAGATCCACCGGAGTTCTGCGGGAGCTCCAATCCCTCGAGCTCGCTGCCTCTTCCCCAACCGTCGTCGCCGCCAAAGTCGTTGGAATACGCGGCGGCTACTGTGTTCGCCCAGGCGGTGAAGGCCAATCCGACGGGCAGCCACCATTTTGCCTCCTCCTTCGGCGGAGTGGAGTAAGTCATCCTCCTCCTCCCTTGTCATTTCCTCGATTTGTATTCTAGGGTTAGGGTTGTAGTGTTAGGGTTCTATGGTTGGTGTTCTTGGGTAGTTGTAGTACGGTTAAGGTTGTACGGTTAGGGTTCTAGCATTAGGGTTAGTGTTAGCTGTTAACTGAATTTTCAGTAAACTGTTAACTGTGTACTGAATTTATTGAACACTGTTAAGTGGATTTTAACACTGTTAACTGAATTTCTGTTGCCAACAATCTTAACTCTGTTAACTGAATATTGTGAACACTGTTAACTGTTAACTGAATTTATTGATATGTGTATGCTGTTAACTGAATTTTGTTTACACTGTTAACTGGATTTTAACACTGTAAACTGAAATTCTGTTGGCACCAATAAGACCTCTTAACAATAATTGTGAACACTGTTAAATGCATATTATCTGAATTTGTAGCTTGGATGATGAAGAATGGGAAGTGAGGTTCCATTTCCTAGCCAGAGATAACTTGGAAAGAACAATCTGTTTATCAGACATAACCTTCTGGAATCTCATTGCCCTAATAGAGGTAGAAGGCTATAGTTCAAGGGATTTTATGTATTATGTTAGAGATCCAAGAGTTGGTGTGTCAGGAATGGAAGAGTTAACTAATGATGACAAGGTGGAAGAAATGTTGGATGACATAGCTAGGAAAGGAAAGAATGTTGTTAACATTACAGTTATGAGAAGTGATGCACCTAGACCAGTTGATTTGAACATTGGTCATGCTTATGAAGAGTGGGTTCCTTTGTCAGAAATAGGTGTACCAGTTGTCTATGAGGTAGACAATTCAGGAGTTCTTTTCCCCAGTCCAGTGAAACCCCAACCACTGCCAGTCCAAGTAGTGAACACACAGGACAACTCTTGTTTGTTGAAGCAAAAGGGCCCAAGTGAACCTGAGTTTGCTTTGGACAATGGTAATGAGAGGCATGAGTATTTCATGGAGACAGACCAAGAGCATGAGCACATTGAGCAGATGATGGAGCAGAAAAGAAATGAAGAAATAACTCCCACAGCTGCTTGCTGAGGAGTTCACTGATAGTGAAAGTGAGGATGAAGATCTTGAAGATGAGGACATATTGGCAAGGTTGGAGGAAATGAAGAGGCATAGGGAAGATCCACTACATCACTTTGAAGGAGACACTGATGTAGAAGAGCTATATGAATAAGATGAGGAGGAGGAGGAGAATGAAGGAAGAGATGAAGAGGAAGGACAAGAGGAGCAACTAGATGATGGCTTGAGAGGAGGAAGCAATGTAGGAGGAAGCAGTGCAGGAGGTAGCAGCAGCACAGGAGGAAGTAAGAGGAGGGGGGAGGGGCCAACAACAAGATCCCATGCAAGTTTGGATCAAATCATAGAGCAAGACTGGGCACCTTCATCTGATGAGGAGAGCAACCCAGGTGACTTAAGTCAGGAAGAGAATGATTGTGCTCAGCTTCCACCATTTAAGCTACCAAATGGTAGGAAGAGAAGGGGCAAAAAGAACAAAGTTAGGGTTTGGTATGATGAGGAGAGGGAAAACCCACAAGAACAATTTGTCAAGCAACTTTGTTTCCTAGATGTCCAGCAGATTCAGAGGGCACTCCTTACATTTCACATCTCACAAAACAGGAACTACTCATTTCATAGGAATTGCTCAGATAGAGTTATTGTAGTTTGCAGTCTGATGACTGTCCTTTTTCATTGTTGCTTCCCAAATTGCACATCAGAAGACATTTTGCATGAAGAAAATGAACTTGTATCACAGTTGTCCTGCTGTTGGAGAGAGCACCAAAGTCACTGCAAAATGGTTGGCACATGAGTGTGAGCAACAGTTAAGGTCTAACATAAACACACCAGTCCAGGCAATAATTGACAATTTGAAGAAAAAACAGGGAATTGAAGTGTCCATTCACATGGCCTACAGGGCAAGGAAAGCAGCTAAGGAAGTTGTCCAAGGAGATCAGAGGGCACAATACACTAGGATAAGGGATTACCCCCAAGCTATGCTGGATACCAATCCTGGAAGTAGATGCATTGTGACAACAAAGCATTTAAAGCTTCATCCTAGCAAAAACCCTAGATTTCATGGCTTGTTCATGTGCCTCAATGCTTGCAAAGAGGGCTTCCTAAATGGTTGCAGACCCTTCATAGGTACTTGCATAATTATTTTCCCAACATATTTGCCATTGCTTTTGTTTTAAGTTTGGTGCTAATGTGTTATGTTTGGTTGTAGGTGTTGATGGTTGCTTTGTTAAGTTGACAACAGGGCAACAAATATTGGCTGCAACTGGAAGAGATGGTAATAACAACATCTTTCCCATTGCATTTGCTATTGTTGACAAGGAGGACACTGCCAGCTGGTCCTGGTTTCTAACCCAGCTCAAGTATGCTCTTGGTGGTGAGTCAGGGAAGTATGGCAAGTACACTATCATATCTGATAGACAAAAGGTACCTCATACATCATAATTCTTATTTTTACTGAATTTTTACCATGCTTAGTACTGTCAAATAGTGTGTTGTTGTACTATATTTTGAACACTAGTTATTTAAACAGGGCCTTCTTAAAGCCATAAACAATGTCTTCCCAAATTGCCCTCAAAGATACTGCCTTAGACATATTTATCAGAACTTTCAAACAGCTGGCTTTAGAGGTGAAGAGTTAAAGAAGTATATGGATCAAGGCTAGTTATTCATATACTGAGCATGGTTTTGAACAAGCAATGGAAGGCATGAAAAGAGAGTGTGAGGCAGCTTGGAAATGGCTTAGAAAGATACCCAAGCATACATGGGCTAGACATGCCATGGACAAGAATTGTAAAACTGATTTGGTTGTTAACAATATTAGTGAAGTGTTCAACAAAATGATACTTGATGTGAGAGGGAAACCAATTAAAACCATGGTAGATGGCATCAGAAAAAAAATTGTTAGTTAAGTTCAATGCCAATAGGACCAGGACTGAGACAGCCAAGTGGCAGATATGCCCAACATATGCTGAGAAGCAAGAAGAAGCAAAACACCATGCTAGATATTGTCAGTCAATCAAAGCAGGGCCTGATCTATACCAGGTTAGCAGTGGAGAAAGCACATATGCAGTTAATCTGCAAGTGCACACATGTGGGTGTAGCAAATGGGACATGACTGGTGTTCCTTGCAAGCATGGTATTTCTGCAATTAACAAGGCAAAACTTCATCCAGAAGATTTTGTTAGTGATTTCTTCAAGAAAACCAATGTACCAAGCAGCCTACAATCCAATTGTGCATCCTGTGCCTGGGCCTGATCTATGGCCAAATACTGGGACCCCTGACATAGAGCCACCAATTTTCAGAGACAAGCCAGGAAAGAAGCAGACTAAGAGGAGAAAGAATCAGTTTGAGAAGCCAGCTCCCAAAGATACTTCAAGGATGGCAACAATAACCTGCAGCAATTGCAACTTGACAGGGCATAGGTACACTAGCTGCCATGTAAAGCCCCGGATGTAACCTTCCATATTTGTAACTCCAACTCTTGCCATTTCCGGCTATGCGATATGTTATTTTCTCCGTGGTTGGGTTTTGTTGTTTTGCATTGTGTTCATGTCATGCATCTCATCTCATAGCATCATGCGCATTGCATTTGCATGTTTTCATAAAACTCGTAGCCGTTCGCAGTTGCCCTTTCTCTCTTTGCCTCCGTTGTCACTTTGTCAGGCCCTTTTCCTCGTTGACTTCTCTCAGACCCCTCGTGTGCGTGTCCGAAACTTACTCGAACCCGAACCGGTCTGTCGTTACCGATGGATCCGGATCATCCCCAAATATCTACAAAACATCTCCGTTTTCTTTGTTTGGTCTCCCTAGCCTATTTATCAAGAACCGTCCGATTTAATCGGAGGGACCAAATACCCTACCAAAAAATCCACTTGCTATATAAAGACCAACCCTAAAACCTAGGGGAGCTGTCCTATCCGTCCCATCGCAGCGCCGCCACTCCACCAAATCCTCTTCGGGATCTCCGCTGCCCGATCCACCCAACCAGCCGCAGCCTTCTCTTTCCTCGATCCAAATCCACCGAGCCCACCCGCTTCCGAACCAACCAGCACCCGATCGCCCCTGCCCGAACTCCTCACCGCGCCACCGGAGCCCCGAGCCGCCACCTCGTCGTCCACGGCGTCTCGTGCCTCCTCCTCGTCGCCTCGCCGGAGATGAGTCCCCGGGAGACCCTTTCGCTGCCTGCCTTTCTCCTTCCTCCTCTAATCTCTCTCCCTTCCTCGTTTGTTTTTCTTTCTACCAGGAAACGAACAGGGCTCGCCCCTGCTGCCATCACCGGCGGTGCAAGCTTCTGCACCTGCCGAGCTCGCCATCGCCTCGCGCTTCCTTCCCCGGCCGTGCCTGGTCGGCCAGTCTACTGTCCACGCCGTCTCGTGCCGGACCTCACCGGAAGGAGCATCACCGCCAAGTCCAACCTCTGCCCTGATCCGGTCGCTCCGTTTTGGATCCGGCCGGCTCCGTGTCGCCTCCCCATGCCCGAGAGCCCGCGCCGGCCATCTTCCTCGCCGGGGTGCCCCGCCAAGTCCCTCTGCTTCTAGCGTCGCCGGCCATCCCCGTCCTTGCTGGTCCTCCTCAGCTCGCCGGAGCCCCAAGACCCCCCGCCAAGTCCCTCTGCAGGAGCTGCGTCTGTCCGCTGCTGCTCCTTTTCATCGAGCCGCCCAAGTCCCAGGAAGCCGTCGCCGTCGCCAAGTCCCTCCTGCCGCCGTTCACCTCCTGCCTTCGCCCGGATCCTGCGCCCCTTCGTCCGTCCTTGCCGGATTGAGCAGCGCCCTGCTCGCTCTGCATCGAGCAGAGGGGCTTTGCTCGATTCCCTGCCTCGCTCTGTTTCTGTTCTTCAGAAACAAACAGCAGCAGCTCCCTCGTCGTCGCGTTGACCGCATCAAACCAGCGCCTGGGCCGTGTCTCGCGCAAGGCCTAGCGCGCCCCCTGTCGGCCTCCCTCTCCACCAAACGGGCTGAAGCCCATGGGTGAGCTGCCCCCAGCGCCTGCCCTGTTTGGCTCCTGTTCCAGATTCGGCCCACATATGTTTTTTTCCCAGTTCTGCGAATTTGTCTATTATCCGATGTTCGCAGTTTTGAAACCCTTAATGTTCATGCATCAATAATTCACAAACCATGCATCAGAATTAAATAATTTATATATGTAAAATGCTTAGAATTTCATCTAGTTTCATAATGTGCCACTTTCATCCATGTTTGAAATGTTTAAAATGTTGTTTGTTTAAATTTGCTTAAATGCCATGCTAAAATGGTTTATTTCATAACTAAATAACCGTAGCTCGGTTTTAAATAAACTTTATATGTAAATGGGGTGGAAAAATTCCTAGTTTAACATGGTGGACTTTATTTGCCTGTTTAACAGCATTAAAATATGTTTTAGAGCAGAACAGTACCGAATCTAAAATATGCACATGGGGATTTTCCGGAATTGTTGTTTGTTGTTCCGGCCTCATTTAAATTTGCCTAAATAGTTAGTTTACTTATGCCTTACCTCTTGCCATGTTTAACAACATTTAATATTGTTGAGTAGCTTATAACGAGATCAAACTAAATAATTGCATGTGGTGTTTCGTCGATAGGCAACTCGTTGCATATTGAGTTCCACTTAACTTGTAGCATTGTTTGTTGCACTTTCCCATGCCATGCCTCATTAAACCGGACATGCATCATACTTGGTTGTGCATCATGCCATGTTTATGCTTATGTGTTTACCATGTTGTTTGTTTCTTTCCGGTGTTGCTTCCTAGTTCCGGTAATGTTGCGATTGTGAGGATTCGTTCGACTACTTCCGTTCGTCTTCTTCATGGACTCGTTCTTCTGCCTAGCGGGATTTCAGGCAAGATGACCGTCACCTTGGATCTCATTACTATCATGGCTATTCTAGTTGCTTCGTTCTATCGCTATGTTGCGTTACCTACCACTTGCTGCTCAAGCCTCCCAAATTGCATGATAGCCCCTAACCTTTGTCACCCTTCCTAGCAAACCGTTGTTTGGCTATGTTACCGCTTTTGCTCAGCCCCTCTTATAGCGTTCTAGTTGCAGGTGAAGATGAAGATTGCTCCATGTTGGATTATGTTTAAGTTGGGATATCACAATATCTCTTATATTTATAAATGCATCTATATACTTGGTAAAGGGTGGAAGGCTCGGCCTTATGCCTGGTGTTTTGTTCCACTCTTGCCACCCTAGTTTCCGTCATATCGGTATTATGTTCCCGGTTTTTGCGTCTCTAACGCTGTTGGGTGATTTATGGGACCCCCTTGACAGTTTGCTTTGAATAAAACTCCTCCAAAGAAGGCCCAACCTTGGTTTTACCATTTGCCTCACCTAGCCTTTTTTCCCTTGGGAGTCGCGCTCCGAGGGTCATCTTTATTTTACCCCCCGGGCGGTGCTTCTCCAAGTGCTGGCCCAAACCGAAGCGATGTCCGCGCCCTCGGGCAATCAGGGTCTATGCTAACCCGACGTCTGCTCATCCGGTGTGCCACGAGAACGAGATATGTGCAGCTCCTATCGGGATTTGTCGGCACATCCGGTGGTCTTGCTGGTCTTGTTTTACCATTGTCGAAATGTCTTGTAAACGGGATTCGAGACCGATCGGGTCTTCCCGGAGAAGGAATATCCTTCGTTGATCGCGAGAGCTTATCATGGGCTAAGTTGGGACACCCCGCAGGTTTGAACTTTCAAAGCCGTGCCCGCGGTTATGTGGCAGATGGGAATTTGTTGATATCCGGTTGTAGTAAACTTGAAGTGAACTCTTCTAAAATACACCAACCGTGTGCGTAACCGTGAGTGTCTCTTTTCGGGGTTGATCGAGAGGAGAACACAGTTTCTGGGTTATGTTTGACGTAAGTAGGAGTTCAGGATCACTTCTTGGTCATTACTAGTTGACGACCGTTCCATTGCTTCTCTTCTCGCTCTTGTTTCGTAAGTTAGCCACCATACATGCCTAGTCGCTGCTGCAACCTCACCACTTTACCCCTTCCTTACCCATTAAGCTTTGCTAGTCTTGATACCCATGGTAATGGGATTGCTGAGTCCTCGTGGCTCACAGATTACTACACCACCAGTTGCAGGTACAGGTTTGCGATGATCATGACGCAAGAGCGATGTTACTTGTTTTGGAGTTCTTCTGCTTCTTCTTCGATCAGGGGATAGGTTCCAGGTCGGCAGCCTGGGCTAGCAGGGTGGATATTGTTTGAGTTTTTGTTTATGTTTCATCCGTAGTCGGATGTTTATCTCTTGTATGATGTTGATGTATTCGTGTGGCATTGTATGCCCTTTATATGTACCCCCATCTATTATGTAATGTTGATGTAATGATATCCACCTTGCAAAAGCGTATCAATATGCGGTTCTATCCTTGGTGGGACCTTCGAGTCTCTTTAGGATAGTATCGCATATTGGGCGTGTTTCAAGTTGGTATCGAGCCTCGACCGACCATAGGAGCCCCTTGATTGTTGGCCGTTGTTGAGTCTAGAAGAAAACTATTTTGAGTCTTAGGATTATATATATCGAGAGTAGGATTCTTTTGACTCCTCGGTCCCTAAATCGCTCTGGTGAGGCCTCCTGACGTAGATGCTTTGTCTTTCCTCTCCTCAAATTTCATGAATTTTTTTAGGATCACGCGGGTATCTTGGGATCGTTCCGATATTCTTGTGACGAGAACATTGTTCTTGGTGCCTCCTGACATTTAGGGGTTGTGGCAGTGTCCTGGGGAGTTGAGCTCCGAGGTGTTGTCGTCACAATTTTATCGTTGCAGTTCTGGAACACCTGAGTTTTGCCGACATCGAAAATCTCTTTTATGCAGTTGTTGGTGAGATAACTGTTGGAAATATGCCCTAGAGGCAATAATAAATAAGTTATTATTATATTTCCTTGTTCATGATAATCGTTTATTATCCATGCTATAATTGTATTGATAGGAAACTCAGATACATGTGTGGATATATAGACAACACCATGTCCCTAGTAAGCCTCTAGTTGACTAGCTCGTTGATCAATAGATGGTTATGGTTTCCTGACCATGGACATAGGATGTCGTTGATAACGGGATCACATCATTAGGAGAATGATGTGATGGACAAGACAATCCTAAGCCTAGCACAAAGATCGTAGTTCGTATGCTAAAGCTTTTCTAATGTCAAGTATCATTTCCTTAGACCATGAGATTGTGCAACTCCGGATACCGTAGGAATGCTTTGGGTGTACCAAACGTCACAACGAATCGGGTGACTATAAAGGTGCATTACAAGTATCTCCGAAAGTGTGCATTGGGTTGGCACGAATCGAGATCAGGATTTGTCACTCCGTGTAAACGGAGAGGTATCTCTGGGCCCACTCGGTAGGACATCATCATAATGTGCACAATGTGACCAAGGGGTTGATCACGGGATGATGTGTTACGGAACGAGTAAAGAGACTTGCCGGTAACGAGATTGAACAAGGTATCGGATACCGACGATCGAATCTCGGGCAAGTACAATACCGCTAGACAAAGGGAATTGTATACGGGATCGATTGAGTCCTTGACATCGTGGTTCATCCGATGAGATCATCGTGGAACATGTGGGAGCCAACATGGGTATCCAGATCCCGCTGTTATTTATTGACCGGAGAACGTCTCGGTCATGTCTGCATGATTCCCGAACCCGTAGGGTCTACACACTTAAGGTTCGATGACGCTAGGGTTATAAAGGAAGTTTGTATGTGGTTACCAAATGTTGTTCGGAGTCCCGGATGAGATCCTGGACGTCACGAGGAGTTCCGGAATGGTCCGGGGGTAAAGATTTATATATGGGAAGTCCTGTTTTGGTCATCGGAAAAGTTTCGGGTGATATCGGTAATGTACCGGGACCACCGGGAGGGTCCCGGGGATCCACCAAGTGGGGCCACCTGCCCCAGAAGGTTGCGTGGGCCAAGTGTGGGAGGGAACCAGCCCCAAGGGGGCTGGTGCGCCCCCCACAAGGGGCCCAAGGCGCAAGGGGAAGTGGGAGGGGGCAAACCCTAAGGCAGATGGGCCCTAAGGCCCATCTAGTGAGCGCCTCCCTCTCCCTCCCCTCCTGGCCGCCACCCCTAGGGGGTGGAAACCCTAAAGGGGGCGCAGCCCCCCCTTTCCCCCTATATATACTTGAGGTTTTGGGCTGCCCAACACACATGAGTTCTCTCCCTCTTGGTGCAGCCCTGCCTCTCCTCTTCCTCCTCTCCCTTGGTGCTTGGCGAAGCCTGCTGGGATTGCCACGCCTCCATCACCACCATGTCGTTGTGTTGCTGCTGGATGGAGTCTTCCTCAACCTCTCCTCTCTCCTTGCTGGATCAAGGCGTGGGAGACGCCACCGGCTGTACGTGTGTTGAACGCGGAGGTGCCGTCCGTTCGGCACTAGGATCTCCGGTGATTTGGATCACGACAGCACGACTCCTTCAACCCCGTTCTCTTGAACGCTTCCGCTTAGCGATCTACAAGGGTATGTAGATGCACTCTCCTTCCCTCGTTGCTGGTTTCTCCATAGATAGATCTTGGTGACACGAGGAAAATTTTGAATTTCTGCCACGTTCCCCAACAATGGCATCATGAGCTAGGTCTATTGCGTAGATTCTTTGCACGAGTAGAACACAAAGTAGTTGTGGGCGTTGATGTTGTTCAATATGCTTACCGTTACTAGTCCAATCTTGTTTGACGGTATTGTGGGATGAAGCGGCCGGACCGACCTTACGTACTCTCCACGTGAGCGGAGTTCCACCGGTCGACATGCACTTGGTGCATAAGGTGGCTAGCGGTGCCGTCTCTCCCACTTTAGTCGGAACGGATTCGATGAAAAGGGTCCTTATGAAGGGTAAATAGCAATTGGCATATCACGTTGTGGTTTTGCGTAGGTAAGAAACGTTCTTGCTAGAAACCCATAGCAGCCACGTAAAACATGCAAACAAAAATTAGAGGACGTCTAACTTGTTTTTGCAGGGTATGCTATGTGATGTGATATGGCCAAGAAGAATGTGATGAATGATATGTGATGTATGAGATTGATCATGTTCTTGTAATAGGATTCAGGACTTGCATGTCGATGAGTATGACAACCGGCAGGAGCCATAGGAGTTGTCTTTATTTATTGTATGACCTGCGTGTCATTGGACAACGCCATGTAATTACTTTACTTTATTGCTAACCGGTAGCCATAGTAGTAGAAGTAATAGTTGGCGAGACAACTTCATGAAGACACGATGATGGAGATCATGGTGTCATGCCGGTGACGATGATGATCATGGAGCCCCGAAGATGGAGATCAAAAGGAGCAAAATGATATTGGCCATATCATGTCACTATATAATTGCATGTGATGTTTATTATGTTTATGCATCTTGTTTACTTAGAACGACGGTAGTAAATAAGATGATCCCTTACACAAATTTCAAGAAGTGTTCTCCCCGATTGTGCACCATTGCTACAGTTAAGTCGCTTCTAAGCACCACGTGATGATCGGGTGTGATGGATTCTTACGTTCACATACAACGGTGTAAGACAGATTTACACAGCAAAAACACTTGGGGTTAACTTGACGAGCCTAGCATGTGCAGACATGGCCTTGGAACACGGAGACCGAAAGGTCGAGCATGAGTCGATAGTAGATACGATCAACATGAAGATGTTCACCGATGATGACTAGTCCGTCTCACGTGATGATCGGACACGGCCTAGTTGACTCGGATCATGTAATCACTTAGATGACCAGAGGGATGTCTATCTCGAGTGGGAGTTCATAAGATGAACTTAATTATCCTGAACATAGTCAAAAGATCTTTGCAAATTATGTCGTGAGCTCGCGCTTTAGTTCCACTGTTTAGATATGTTCCTAGAGAAAATATAGTTGAAAGTTGTGATGAGCGATTATGCGGACAGAGAAAGCTTATGTCCTTAATGCACGCTCGGTGTGCTGAACCCCAAACGTCGTTTGTGGATGTTACTTAACATCGGACATACACGTTTGATAACTACGTGATAGTTCGGTTAAGCGGTTTAGAGTAGAGGCACCAAAGACGTTTTCAAACGTCGCGGAACATATGAGATGTTTCGAGGGCTGAAATTAGGATTTCAGGCTCGTGCCACGCCGAGAGGTATGAGACCTCGGCGATTTTCTTAGCCTACAAACTAAGGAGAAAAGCTCAATCGTTGAGCTTGTGCTCAGATTGTCTGAATACAACAATCACTTAAATCGAGTGGGAGTTGATCTTCCAGATGAGATAGTGATGTTTCTCCAAAGTCATTGCCACCAAGCTGCTAGATCTTCGTGATGAACTATAACATATCAAGGATAGAGATGATAATCCTTGAGGTATTCACGATGTTTGACACCGCGAAAGTAGAAATCAAGAAGGAGCATCAATTGTTGATGGTTGGTGAAACCACTAGTTTCAAGAAGGGTAAGGGCAAGAAGGGATACTTCATGAAACGGCAAATCAGCTGCTGCTCAGTGAAGAAACCCAAGGTTGAACCCAAACCCGAGACTAAGTTCTTACGTAATAAGGGAACAGCCATCGGAGCAGAATTACCCTAGATACTTGGTAGATGAGAAGGCTGGCAAGGTCGATAGAAGTATATTGGATATACATTATGTTAATGTGTACTTTACTAGTACTCCTAGTAGCACCAGGGTATTAAGATACCGGTTCGGTTGCAAAGTGTTAGTAACTCGAAATAAAAGAGCTACGGAATAAACGGAGACTTGCTAAAGGTGAGCTGACGATATGTGTTGGAAGTGTTTCCAAGTTTGATTTGATCAAACATCGCACGCTCCCTCTACCATCAAGATTAGTATTAAACCTGAATAATTGTCATTTGGTGATTGCGTTGAGCATAGACATGATTGGATTATGTCTATCGCAATACGGTTATTCATTTAAGGAGAATAATGGTTACTCTATTTATTTGAATAATACCTTCAATGGTCTTGCACCTAAAAGAATGGTTTATTGAATCTCGATCGTAGTGATACACATTTTCAAGCCAAAGATATAAGATAGTAATGATAGTACCACTTACTTGTGGCAATCGCCATGTAAGTCATATTGGTGTAAACGCATGAAGAAGCTCCATGTTGATGGATCTTTGGACTCACTCGTTTTGAAAAGTTTGAGACATGCGAACCATGTCTATTGGTGTATACGCATGAAGAAACTCCATGCAGATGGATCGCTTGGACTCACTTGATTTTGAATCACTTGAGACATGCAAATCATACCACATGGGCAAGATGACTAAAAAGCCTCGGTTTGAGAAGATGGAACAAGATAGCAACTTGTTGGAAGTAACACATTTTGATATGTGCAGTCCAATGAGTCTTTGAGGCATGCAAAGATGAATATCGTTATGTTCTTACTTCATAGATGATTCGAGTAGATGTTGAATATATTTACTTGATGAAGCACAAGTCTGAATTATTGAATGGTTCAAGTAATTTCAGAGTGAAGTTTAAGATCTTCGTGACAAGAGGATAGAATGTCTATGATATGATCATAGAGATGAATATCTGAGTTACGAGTTTTGGCACACAATTAAGACATTGTGCAAATTGTTTCACAATTAATACCGCCTGGAACACCATAGTGTGATGGTGTGTCCGAACATCATAGTTGCACTCTATCAGGATATGGTGCGTACCATGATATCTCTTATCGAATTACCACTATCGTTCATGGGTTAGGCATTAGAGACAACCGCACTCACTTTAAATAGGGCACCACGTAATTCGGTTGAGATGACACCGTATGAACTATGGTTTAGAGAAACCTAAGTTGTCATTTCTTAAAAGTTTGGGGCTGCGACGCTTATGTGAAAAGTTTCAGGTTGATAAGCTCGAACCCAAAGCGGACAAAATGCATCTTCATAGGACACCCAAAACAGTTGGGTATACCTCCTAATTCAGATCCGAAAGCAATAGGGATTGTTTCTTGAATCGGGTCCTTTCTCGAGGAAAAGTTTGTCTCGAAAAGTTGAGTGGGAGGATGGTGAAGACTTGATGAGGTTATTGAACCGTCACTTCAACTAGTGTGTAGCAGGACACGGGAAGTTGTTCCCGTGGCACCTACACCAATTGAAGTAGAAGCTTATGATAGTGATCATGAAGTTTCGGATCAAGTCACTAACGTACCTCGTAGGGTGACAAGGATGCATACTACTTCAGAGTGGTATGCAATCCTGTCTTGAAGGTCATGTTGCTAGACAACAATGAACCTACGAGCTATGGAGAAGCAATGGTGGGCCCAAATTCCGACAAATGGTTAGAAGCCATGAAATCCGAGATAGGATCCATGTATCAGAACAAAGCATGGACTTTGGTGGACTTGCCCGATGATCGGCAAGCCATTGAGATGAATGGATCTTTAAGAAGAAGACAGACGTGGACGGTAATATCACCGTCTATGAAGCTCGACTTGTGGCGAAGAGTTTTTCACAAGTTCAAGGAGTTGACTACGATGAGATTTTCTCATCCGTAGCGATGCTTAAGTCCGTCGGAATCATGTTGGCATTTGCTGCATTTATGAAATCTGGCAAATGGATGTCAAAACGAGTTTCCTTACCAGTTTTCGTAAGGAAAGGTTGTATGTGATACAATCAGAAAAGTTTTGTCGATCCTAAGGATGCTAAAAGGTATGCTAGCTCCAGCGATCCTTCTAAGGACTGGAGTAAGCATCTCGGAGTTGGAATGTGCACTTTGATGAGATGATCAAAGATTTTGGGTTTATACAAAGTTTATGAGAAACTTGTATTTCCAAAGAAGTGAGTGGGAGCACTATAGAATTTCGATGAGTATATGTTGTTGACATATGGATGATCGAAATGATGTAGAATTCTGGAAAGCATATAGGGTTATTTGAAAGATGTTTTCAATAGAAAACCTGGATTAAGCTATTTGAACATTGAGCATCGAGATCTATAAGGATAGATCAAAATGCTTAATAATACTTTCAAATGAGCACATACCTTGACATGATCTTGAAGGTGTTCAAGATGGATCATCAAAGAAGGAGTTCTTTCCTAAGATGTAAGGTATGAGGTTAAGAGTTAAAGCTCGACCACGGCAGAAAAGAGAGAAAGTACGAAGGTCGCCCCTATGCTTCGACATAGGCTCTATAGTATGCTATCTTGTGTCAGGTACCGCGGAAGTGTGCCTTGCCATGAGTCAGTCAAGGGGTACAAGAATGATCCAGGAATGGATCATTGGACAGCGGTCAAAATTGTCCTTGGAGTAAATAAGGACATGTTTCTCGATTATGGAGGTGATAAAGAGTTCGGCATAAAGGGTTACGTCGATGCAAGCTTTAACACCTATCCGAGTGACTCTGAGTAGCAAACCGGATACGTATAGTGGAGCAACCATTTGGAATAGCTCCAAGTGGAGCGTAGAAGCAGCATTTACAATATGACATAGATAATTGCGAAGTACATACGGATCTGAATGTTGCAGACCCGTTGACTAAAACCTCTCTCACAAGCAAAACATGATAAAACCCCAGAACTCATTGAGTTTTAATCACATGATGATGTGAACTAGTTTAATGACACTAGTAAACTCTTTGGATGTTGGTCACATGGCGATGTGACCTGTGAGTGTTAATCACATGGCGATGTGAACTAGATTATTGACTCTAGTGCAAGTGGGAGACTGTTGGAAATATGCCCTAGAGGCAATAATAAATAAGTTATTATTATATTTCCTTGTTCATGATAATCGTTTATTATCCATGCTATAATTGTATTGATAGGAAACTCAGATACATGTGTGGATATATAGACAACACCATGTCCCTAGTAAGCCTCTAGTTGACTAGCTCGTTGATCAATAGATGGTTATGGTTTCCTGACCATGGACATAGGATGTCGTTGATAACGGGATCACATCATTAGGAGAATCATGTGATGGACAAGACCCAATCCTAAGCCTAGCACAAAGATCGTAGTTCGTATGCTAAAGCTTTTCTAATGTCAAGTATCATTTCCTTAGACCATGAGATTGTGCAACTCCCGGATACCGTAGGAATGCTTTGGGTGTACCAAACGTCACAACATAACTGGGTAACTATAAAGGTGCATTACAAGTATCTCCGAAAGTGTCTGTTGGGTTGGCACGAATCGAGCTGGATTTGTCACTCCCGTAAACGGAGAGGTATCTCTGGGCCCACTCGGTAGGACATCATCATAATGTGCACAATGTGACCAAGGGGTTGATCACGGGATGATGTGTTACGGAACGAGTAAAGAGACTTGCCGTAACGAGATTGAACAAGGTATCGGATACCGACGATCGAATCTCGGGCAAGTACAATACCGCTAGACAAAGGGAATTGTATACGGATCGATTGAGTCCTTGACATCGTGGTTCATCCGATGAGATCATCGTGGAACATGTGGGAGCCAACATGGGTATCCAGATCCGCTGTTATTTATTGACCGGAGAACGCCTCGGTCATGTTCAGATGATTCCCGAACCCGTAGGGTCTACACTTAAGGTTCGATGACGCTAGGGTTATAAAGGAAGTTTGTATGTGGTTACAAATGTTGTTCGAGTCCGGATGAGATCCCGGACGTCACGAGGAGTTCGGAATGGTCCGGGGTAAAGATTTATATATGGGAAGTCCTGTTTTGGTCACGGAAAAGTTTCGGCGATATCGGTAATGTCTGGGACCACCGGAGGGTCCGAGGATCCACCAAGTGGGGCCACCTGCCCAGAAGGTTGCGTGGGCCAAGTGTGGGAGGGAACCAGCCCCAAGGGGCTGGTGCGCCCACAAGGGGCCCAAGCGCAAGGGAAGTGGGAGGGCAACCCTAAGGCAGATGGGCCTAAGGCCCATCTAGTGAGCGCCTCCTCTCCCTCCCCTCTGGCCGCCACCCCTAGGGGTGGAACCCTAAAGGGGCGCAGCCCCTTTCCCCTATATATACTTGAGGTTTTGGGCTGCCCAACACACATGAGTTCTCTCCTCTTGGTGCAGCCCCGCCTCTCCTCTTCCTCCTCTCCCTTGGTGCTTGGCGGCCTGCGGGATTGCCACGCTCCTCCATCACCACCATGCCGTTGTTTTGCTGCTGGATGGAGTCTTCCTCAACCTCTCCTCTCTCCTTGCTGGATCAAGGCGTGGGAGACGCCACCGGGCTGTACGTGTGTTGAACGCGGAGGTGCCGTCTGCTCGGCACTAGGATCTCCGTGATTTGGATCACGACGAGTACGACTCCTTCAACCCCGTTCTCTTGAACGCTTCCGCTTAGCGATCTACAAGGGTATGTAGATGCACTCTCCTTCCCCTCGTTGCTGGTTTCTCCATAGATAGATCTTGGTGACACGTAGGAAAATTTTGAATTTCTGCTACGTTCCCCAACAATAACCTCGACGCCACCCAGTACTGGGGAGTTCGGGAGTATTGCCATAGCTTGTATAACGGATGCTTTTCGAAGGTTGAGGTACACGATTTCCGAAGTTTTCTTGGTTATGTGTTGAAGGATGGATACAGCTGGATCTAGGTATTGTTAGTTTGGGTGATATATTTTGTGTCCCTTGTATCTCCAACACCTGATTGCATAACCAGAAAGTT
Source organism: Aegilops longissima (assembly GCA_021605205.1). Taxonomy (NCBI): domain Eukaryota; kingdom Viridiplantae; phylum Streptophyta; class Magnoliopsida; order Poales; family Poaceae; genus Aegilops; species Aegilops longissima. Next base: position 653,121,957 of record CM038679.1, on the reverse strand, counting down.
TCGGGAGTTTATAGGTGGAAATTCAAGTAGCTCCTAGAATATCTTTCCGACAGATGCATGATATGAGATTGGGTAAATCTCTATCATATGTATTTGTTCCGGCTTATTCTGCAAGCCAAATCCTTTGTTTTGTTTTATTTGTGGTATTTGAGTTGCTTCGCTGTCAAGTGTTGATCCATACCTTCCCTAAACGGTGTTCTCATATTGCTATGTGAATACTAATCCTTCCTGATCATCGAGGTCGTCATGTTAACTCTTTTCCAACCGGCGTGCTTCTCTTTAAGTGGATCCGATCATTTTCAACATCTGCGAGATCAATTCTAAGTTTTCTCGACGGTGTTTGTTTCATCCGTCCCAAGTTGTCTTTGTTTTCCCGCCCTCCCACCCTTTTCTGCAAGGACTCAGATTTCTTAATCAAGTATCCTTTTTATTGATGTGAAGTCTCTTCATTCTTTTCCTCCTTGTTCTTATCCGGTGATTCTCAGGAAGATACTAACGGAGCTTCAAGTTCATCATTCTTCATTCTCGTATTCTTTTCTGGTGGATTTTACTCAAGCTTTCAGTGTTGAACATATCCCTTTCCTTGTTGCAAATGCTTTCTCTTGTCGATGCACCTCTTAATCATTCACTTCTCGCTATTCATTTGTTCTGGAGTGTTGAAGATATCTCAGAAGGCTCGTCTTTTCATTCCAGATCCGTTCAAGTTATTTTGAGGTTGTTATCTCATTCAAGCCATTTAATTCTACCGGTGCAATCTTTATTTCAAGCAATCCTTCAACGATGTTTCTTTCGAGTGGGCCCTAACCCACAGGTCTTTTCCCAGGATCTTACCTGACTCTTCTAATTCTCCCGGAGTTATTCTCAAATCCTTTTAGAAGTTTGACGTAAGAATGAATTTTCATCAATCACATGCCTTCTCCAAGGTCGCTTTCAAACTTTTTTCATCTTTGGTTCAACCTTTCCTCTTCTAATCCTTCCGGAGTTTCTCAACAATTTGGTGGTGTTTCTCCTCGTCATTCTCAGCATGTGAAGACCGAAGAAGAGTTCCTCTTAAATCCTTACCCGCTCTTCCAAAGATGCGCAGTTCAAGCTTGATGCCATCCTCTCGTAATTGTTTTCGATTGTGGGAATTCTTTTCACCCATCAGGAGCATTTCATGAGTTGTTTCCATTTCTTTCCTCCGAAGGCCATCATGTCATAATTCTTCATTCTCAGCATGTAGCTACCGTACTCCAAATTTTATCGGTGAATCGTTCAAATATCCTCTAACCAATTCATGATCTGTTCATTCTCAGGGATCTAAATCCCTGCAAGTATCTTCATTCGTTTTCCAATTCTTCCTGGTGAATTGTGCCTTTGCTACGTTCATTTTCAATTCTTATGGTGGTTCGTTCAAGATTTCACTTCCTTCGTTATCATATTAATTCATTCGTTGTTTCCAAATTCCACCGGTGGTTCCATCAATACCTTCTCAAGTTTGCACTATATCTCTTTTCAATCCCTCAAGAAGAATAAGTAGTATGCCAAATCCATTGCTTGCCATCAATGTAAATTGGTGAAGGATACACATAACGTAATTCTTATTTTTGTTTCATCCAAGTGATCTAGTTTCTTCTTTCCAGAGTTATTCATCATGTCACATTTCTCGGTTCGAGATGCTTCATCTTTTCTTCTCCGGAGTTTCAAGTTTTTCCGCTTTATCTCGTCGCGAAGCTCCATCTAAATTATTGCAAGGTTCCACCTTGTGTCTTCAACTTCTCTTTCTTTTTATCATCCTTTTATTATCGGAGTTCTTCATGGAGGCTCTACATGGTGGTTCGTCAAGGATTCTTTTCATTCTTCAATTGTTCTTCAAGATTTCTCTCGAAGTTATGATCCGCCAAGCTATACTCTAAAATAAACATGGTGTTCAACACATGTTTTGCTTTGAGGAGCTCAAGTATTCTTCATCTTGCATTCCAAAGTGCAATTCGTTCTACCTTATCATTTGAGGTGGTGTTATGTCATTCTTGACAATTTGAGTTCATGTTTCATGATTCACATGTTGTCAAGAATGAGATATTTTAAATCCACCAATCTCTTCGTTGGAGTCATCTTGTGTCATGTTTCACCTAAAGCCTTCCCTAAGGAATATTGCTATTGTGGTGCTTATCAATGATCCAAGTTATCTCTCTATCCTCTCGGCAAAAGAAGTTTTTTTCATCTCTTCTTTGATCTCAAACAAGCAATTGTTTTTCGTTAGTGGCAGAATTTCACCTCAAGTTTTGAGATGTTTGCCATAAGCCCAGAACAAGCTTGTGCTTTTCGGTGTTGATTTTCCAACAACTCCGTTCAATTCTTCTTTGCAACGATGCTTTCCAAGTTCATTTGTGGCAGAAGATGTCATTTTCTTATCCATCCCTTTATCCCAACAATCTAACTTCTATTCTTTCGTTTCAGAGGCATTGTGATGTTGCTCTTTTCACTCATCATCTCGAATTGTGAGGATCATGTTATTTCCGTGCTTATCCATTTGACCGGAGTGTTCTGTCATCTCTTCAAGTTCTTTTCATCTAATCAAGTCATGCGTCTCTTTTCAACCGGAGTGCTGTCCGAATTTGTTCTTCCTTATTCCTTGTTTATCTCGTTTCAACCAGAGTGGTTCCGATTCCTTCTTGTCCATTATACTCGTCATTCATAGCTTTGCAACCTCCAAGGTTCATATGGTGTTCCTAGTTTCTATTTTCTACCGCAGTGCTCTCAATTGCGTTCATTTCCGTTGTGTTCTTTCTTTCAACCTTTCAACCTCTCAAGGTTCTTTACTTTCACTCTTTTGTCCAAGAAGCAACTTAGTTCTACCTCTTCTCTTCCTCTTCCGTTTTCTCTCCGGTGCCATCCTAGATCTCGGGACGAGATCCTCTCGTAGTGGTAGAGTGTTGTAACGCCCCGGATGTAACCTTCCATATTTGTAACTCCAACTCTTGCCATTTCCGGCTATGCGATATGTTATTTTCTCCGTGGTTGGGTTTTGTCTGTTGTTTTGCATTGTGTTCATGTCATGCATCTCATCTCATAGCATCATGCGCATTGCATCTGCATGTTTTCATAAAACTCGTAGCCGTTCGCAGTTGCCCTTTCCCTCTTTGCCTCCGTTGTCACTTTGTCAGGCCCTTTTCCTCGTTGACTTCTCTCAGACCCCTCGTGTGCGTGTCCGAAACATACTCAAACCCGAACCGGTCTGTCGTTACCGATGGATCCGGATCATCCCCAAATATCTACAAAACATCTCCGTTTTCTTTGTTTGGTCTCCCTAGCCTATTTATCCAGAACCGTCTGATTTAATCGGAGGGGCCAAATACCCCTACCAAAAAATCCACTTGCTATATGTTGGGGATATTACTACTGGGCGTAAACTGGCCTATCTGGGCCGGGTCAACTTCATCAGTAGTTCAACGGTGTAAAAGCCCAAGCATGAAAGTAAGGGCCCAAGGCCTGTAGTCGGTTTAGAACCTATAGCCGTAAACTGGCATGGTATGTAAACTTGTATTATAAGTTAGGAATAGAGATAGACCAACCCGGATACGAGTATGAACCAGAGATTGGGACTCTCTGAACCGACGGGCGTCACCCGTGTATATAAGGGGACGACCCGGGGCGGTTCAAGGAGAGAGAACAACAACTCGAGGCCTAGGCGAAGCTTATTTGCTCCCTAGTCATCGAAACCACATCAATCCCATCACAACTAGACGTAGGCTTTTACCTTCATCGAAGGGGCCGAACTAGTATAAACTCTTGCGTCTTTGCATCCGCTTTAACCCCTTCAAGTTAACCAGTCGCGATGGCTCCACGACTAAGTCCTTTCACGAGGACATCTGCCGTGACAAAACCACGACTGTTGGCGCCCACCGTGGGGCTATCGCACGATGGTTTGATGATCTTGGAGGGCAAGTTCGAAGGACTCGAAGGCTATCTTGTGGGCGGATGACCAAGAGTCGCCGCGGCAAGCTCTACATCGACGACGCAGGATGGGGCCCGACGCCGCTCAATCGAGCACGGATACCGGGTCCCCTTTGGTGGCATACACGTTTTCATCGGCAAGATTGGTGAGCCAGGGCCTGAGCCGAACATCCGCGCCGACCTCGTTGAGACGGCTCAGCGCACGAGATCTGCCCCAGTTAAACCGCCGTGAAGCGTGCCTTTGTGGGAGTCATCCACGGAGGAAGTTATGAGGGCGGATCGAGTCCGTGGCGAGACCGTTGTCTATTACGACGATGAGTCGTCACCGGCCGGGCGAATCTCTATATCAGCTACAAGATGGCGGATTGGGGCTGCTCCGATGGTGACGATGATTCGGACCCCCTCGATCTACCCAACCGGGTTGGAATATTCATGGCCGGTACACAAGCAGCGCTTCACTCTTCGACTGCTGCGGCAATGGTCGCCGGTTCAACAGCGGCGACGGCTGCTCGGGCAGGAGGCCCTGTGCACCCGCCGCTCAAGTTTTATCGATCTGTTCGATGCGTTGGCTGCGCCATGGCGAGGCTAACCCGCGGATCAGACGCCATAACGCAGAGATTGCGAAGGTGAAGGAACAAATCACTCGAGCTAAAGCGGATCTAGCAGCCGCAGACGCCAGATGACGGCAGAGCGGGCCGCTTTAGATGCGCAGGTTATAGGCTCATGTTGGATCGTAACGCCACATGAAGTCATGAAGAGGAAATACAGATCCCGCTTGCCTTCGTTTTGAAGCCGAGACCTCTTCAACACCCGAGCGGGAACCAGTAATCCGCCGGTGGTAAACCGGTGGAAGCACTGACGGGCGCGCCGTCCAGCCCCGCTTAATAGATCTACTCGCCATAACGCGGTGTACCTCAGCTGTGCAAACACCTCCGGTCACTACTCCAACCCGATGGATAACCTTGTTGCAGCTGCGGCACGACCGAGGCTATTCCAATCGAAGGTGATTCACCACGAGCATGAGACGCGCGGGTCAAGGAGCTCCTTAGGACAGCTTTGGTCCAACAGAAGCGATTTAAATGCAGCCGCGATCGGATCCACTCTACCCCGCCCCAGCCGGAGCTATAGCAGCACATGGATGAACCAGCCAGATCAAGTAATGCACGGCGTGGTGCGCCTGTGGCAACAACCCGGCAGGTGGTGTCGATAACGCCAGGAGGTGGTGGATCGGCCCGAGCGCCGCAGGAGGCCGAATTAGCAGACAAAGATCGAGGCTCATCCGCCACGCCGGTTCGTCCGACCATCTCGGTTGAGCCAGGGGTTACCTCTAGCTCTTTGGGGTGCCTTGCCTCGCCCCCACTTTACGCAATGTGCGCTGCCCAAAGACTTCAAGGGTCCGCGAAGGTGCCAAGTTACACCGCCGATTTAGCTCGGAAGCATGGATAGAAAGCTATGAGATCGCCATGGAGATGCTGGATGTGGATGAGGTCGCGTGTGCAAAGTACTTCACCATGATGCTTGAAGGCACGGCCTGCACTTGGTTGAAGAGCTTGCCGCCCAATTCTATCGGTTCATGGGCCCGCCATAACCCGGTTTATCCAGAATTTCAAAGATACCGTAAGCAGCCCATGTCCGTAGTAGACTTGGCGGCTTGTGTCGGGGAAGGGAGTCAACAACCCATTGGGTACGCGCTGCTTCGGAAATCTTGCACTCATCGACCGGATCAACGCCGACTCTGCGATCTTAACCTCGAGGGCAATTGCCGGTTTCAGCCTCCGGGTTAAAGTTGGGCGCATGAAGCGATTTTGTAATGACATGGGAACTCTCATGGGTGCTTTAGTGAAGTATGATGATTCTAATAGTACCAAGGATCCCGAGTCTGACGATGACAAGACAGGAAGGAAGGAAGAACAGCAACTCCAAGGGCCAAAGAACATCACTCGGCAGGTAATGGCAAGCGAAGCGGATGGCAGCATGGACTTTGTAGCTAATACCAACGCGCAGGACAAGGGTCAGCGACGCAGAGGTAAAGCGGCGAATCATGGTGGGGCTCCGAATCCTAACCCGGATCGCTTAAATTACTTATTGAATCAGCCCTGTCCAAAGCACGGGACGAAGGAGATGCCGGCCAACCACCTTTGGAAGGACTGTTACATTATGCAGGAGTTCAAGAGTTCTAATGCTTTCCGGTATGATCACGGCTCTGGCGGCGGTTCAGGATCCGGGCCGGGTTACGGTGGAGGAAATTCCGGTTCAGGATTTAATGGTAATCCGGGCGGACATAACAATCAGAACAATCAGAGTAACCAAGGTGGTTACAACCAGCAGCAGCAGCAGTCGGGTTATCAGAGCAACCCAAAGCAGTTGAATAGTGGGCAGTACCATTTCTTCACCACTAGCTTGGACAAGCGAGACCGGAAGCTTCAGAAGCGGGTAGTCAACGCTATTGAACCGGCCGTGCCCCATTACCTACGCTGGTCAGAGCAGCCCATTATATGGAGTAGAGAGGATCATCCTCCCCGGGTCGACAATCCGGGTCAGCTAGCCCTGGTGGTGGCACCTCAGGTGGGAGGTTATAAGTTCACCAAGGTACTCATGGATGGAGGGAGCAGCATTAACATCCTGTACTATGAGACCTTCCGTCGTATGGGGCTAACGGATAAACATCTCAAACCGTCCAATACAGTGTTCCATGGTGTGGTACCGCAAGTCAGATATCCTGTTGGTAAAATAGCTCGAAGTGGCCTTTGGTGATGATTATGACTCCAGATCGGAAACATTGACGTTTGAAGTGGTAAAAATCCAAAGTCCATATCATGCCCTGTTCGGGCGACCGGCTTACGCCAAATTTATGGCGCGGCCTTGTTATATCTATTTGCAGCTCAAGATGCCGGGTCACAAGGGGACAATAACGGTTCATGGGAGCCGCAAGATCGCTTTGGAATTTGAGGAAGGTGATGCGGCTTACGCAGAGTCGGTTTGTGCCACCGAGGAGCTGAAGTACTATAAGGACAATATTGATTCGGCTGACATGACTCCATTGAAGAAGCCAACTACAGAGCATGATCCGGCCCTGAAATTCAAATTGGCAGCTGAGACTAAGCTTGTTGACTTCGTGCCTGGCGATTCGTCCAAGCAGTTCAACATCGTGCCAACTTGATCCGAAATAGGAAAGCGCGCCATCGAAGTTCATCCGTGAGAATCGGGACATTTTGCATGGAAGCCTTCGACATGCCGGTGTACCGAGGCAACTTGCTGAGCACACTCTTAATGTTGATCCCAATTACAAACCGTGAAGCGGTTTCCCGCGGTTTAACGAAGAAAGGCGCAAGGCTATTGGAGAGGAGGTGGCGGGCTCTTAGCAGCTGGTTTTATCGTTGAAGTCTTCCATCCGAGTGGCTTGCTAATCCGGTGCTGGTTCTTAAGAAAAACGGCACTTGGCGCATGTGTGTGGATTACTCAGATCTTAACAAGGCTTGTCCAGCAGATCCTTTTGCCCTCCCCTGCATTGACCAGATTATTGATGCCACTGTGGGTTGTGAGCGTTTGAGCTTTTTGGAAGCATATTCTGGGTATCATCAGATCAAGATGGCAGTTAAGGATCAGGAGAAGACGGTGTTTATCACTCCCTTTGGAGCCTTCTGCTATGTATCTATGCCTTTTGGGCTCAAGAGCGCCCAAGCAACTTATCAACGCTGTGCACAGAATTGCCTGCATAAACAGATCGGCCGTAATGTGCACGCCTATGTTGATGATACTGTGGTCAAGTCAAGGGAGAAGGAGACACTAATTGACGATTTGAAGGAAACCTTTGACAACCTGCGGGTTTACAAGATGATGCTCAACCCGGCCAAATGTGTCTTTGGTGTTCCGGCAGGCAAGTTATTGGGTTTTCTCGTGTCCAACAGGGGAATTGAAGCTAATCCGGAGAAGATTACGGCTATTACCTCCCGAGCTAAACCGAAGTGTATTAACGATGTCCAGCGTTTGGCAGGCTGGATTGCCGCGCTGAGCCGGTTTATCAGCCGCCTCGGAGAGAAGGCCATCCCTTTGTACCAGATGCTGAAAAAGACAGATCAATTTGTCTAGAGTCCAACCGCCGACGAAGCGTTGGAGGACTTAAAGTGGCAATTGGCCAACCCGCCTGTGCTCGCCGCTCCCATTGACAAGGAGCCGCTTCTGCTATATGTTGCTGCTAATGCCTGGGCGGTCAGCGTGGCCATTGTGGTGGAGCGGAAGGAGGCAGGGAAGGAGCATCCAATTCAACGTCCGGTTTACTATATCAGCGAGGTACTTATTGAATCTAAGCAAAGGTATCCGCATTGGCAGAAGCTGGTATATGGAGTTTTCATGGCAAGCGGAAGTCAAGCAAGATTTCAAGGGCACCCCATCACGGTGGTCGATTCGCTCCCTTAGGCGATATCATACAGAACCGGAAGCGATCGGCGGATTGCCAAGTGGGCTATAGAGCTTGGGTCGACGGTCTAAAATACGTGCCTCGGACAGCGGTGAAGTCTCAAGCACTTGTGGATTTCATTAATGATTGGGACGGAGTTGCAAGCGCAAGAAAAGCCGGATCACATATTGGACCATCCATTTTGACGGATCCGAGCAATTGGAGGGCTCGGGGCTGGAGTCGTATTAACTTCCCCACGAGGTGACAAGTTACATACGTTCTCCGCTTAATGTTCCTTGTACTAACAATGCAGCTGAGTATGAAGCCTTGCTCCTTGGTCTCGGATGGCTAAGGAGATGAATCTAAGCTGGGTTAAGTGCTTCGTGACTCGGACCTAGTGGCTCAACAGTGTCCGCACTGGATTCAAAGGACCCACTCATGGCTGCATATCGCTGTGAGGTGGATATTGTTGCAGGTTATTTCAAGGGCTATCAGGTGGACCACGTGGACCGTCGGAAGAATGAAGCGGCGGACGCTTTAAGCCGGTTGGGCTCTCAACGTAAACCGGTCCCGCCCAATGTTTTTCTAGATGTGCTGCACAACCCGTCGGTCCAGCTCCCTGGTGAAGCGGATTTGGCTATTCCTGATCCGGAGGCTCAATTGTTGGAAGCTCTTCACATCACTCCGGATTGAACGCTTCATTATCTTGCGTACATGAACCGGGGCGAGTTACCAGAAGATGAGACGTTGGCCCGGCAGATAATCCGGCGATCCAAGTCTATTACCATTGTTAATGGCGAATTGCATCATTGCAGCGTGTCAGGGGCGCTTCAACGCTGTGTGTCCCCTGAGGAAGGCTGTGAAATATTGCGTGAGATCCACGAAGGAGATTGTGGTCACCACGCCAGTTCAAAATCCTTGGTGGCTAAAGCGTTCCGCCACGGTTTCTATTGGTTGACTGCTCATGCTGATGCGGAAGATCTGGTCAGACGATGTGATGGTTGCCAAAAGTTTTCCAGACGTGCTCATGTACCAGCCCAAGAATTGAGGATGATTCCAATTACTTGGCCATTTGCAACCTGGGGGCTGGATATGGTTGGACCTTTCGAAAGGTCCAAGGACAAGAAGACCCACCTACTGGTGGCGGTTGACAAGTTTACAAAGTGGGTAGAGGCAGAACCTGTTAGCAAGTGTGACGTGGCCACGGCGGTTCAGTTCATCAAAAAGGTGATTTTCCGGTTTGGCTTTCCACAAGTATCATCACGGATAATGGTACCAATTTGTCCAAAGGTGCCATGAAAGAGTTCTATGACGTGAACACATCCGCTTGCGTTTCTTGATGCCACCCACAGTCCAATGGTCAAGCGGACGGGCTAATCAAGAGATCTTGAGAGGCATCAAGCCCCGGCTTATGGTCCCTTTGCAGAGGACACCGGGTTGTTGGGTAGAAGAACTACCATCTGTGTTATGGAGTATCAACACTACGCCCAACAGATCCACGGGATACACACCGTTCTTTATGGTCTATGGAGCGGAGGCGGTTCTCCCCAGTGACATCCGTCATGACTCACCTTGTGTGGCAGCTTATGTTGAAGCGGACAACGAGACGGCACGGCAAGATGTTTTGGACCGGTTGGATGAGGAGCGTGACATAGCAGTTGCCCGCTCGGTGATTTACCAACAGGATCTTCGTCGTTACCATAGTCGCCGGGTCAGGACCGTAACTTTTCAAGAAGGAGATTTGGTGCTTGGCTCATCCAAGACCAGATGATATGCACAAGTTATCCCCACCTTGGGAGGGACCTTTCGTGGTCAGCAAGAATCTGCACAACGGGTCGTACTATCTGATCGATATTCGAGAGCATAAAGACTCACGCACGTCAGAGGAGGAGACCAACAGGCCGTCGAATATAGCTCATCTTCGGCCTTATTATACCTGAGCCATCGGCTCTACTCATGTACATATTATGACGGTGTCTATATTATGAATAAAGTAATAAACCGGAGCCTCGGCTAAAGCGGGTATCGTTACATTACATCATGCGTGGTTACATGGAGTTGTTACATTTTAAAGCGGCCTCCGGTTTACCCCTGAGTTTTCTTTTCAAAAGCTTTATGATATCACTTGGGGCTTGGTGGTGTCGAACCAATGCAACACCTTTTGATAGGCGAGAGCCGCCGGATCGCTTGGGGACATGGTCAAGTCTGAACCATCACGCCTCTTGATCGGCCTAAGGCCATAGAGTCACTTGGGGCTTGGTCGAACCCGAACCATTGCCACGCCACTTGATCGGCATAATGCCACGGTTTCGATTGGGGACTGGCTGACTTGAACCATGGCTACACCTTATTGGGAGCTTGGTCGTGTCCGACCATGGTAACACCATTTGATCGGCTCAAGAAAGCCTCTTTTTGCAAACGGTTTTATCATTACCTTTGCTTCCATATTTTTCATAACTTTTATTTGATTTTGTTGCGTTTCTTAAACCGATAACATTTTAAACCGGTTCAAACTGTCAATTGACGGAATTCGGTCCATTTTAATCCGAGATAATTTTTCCGGTTTGACTTTTCTGTTAACATCCCATTATGGAGTAACAGGGGGCTTGTCATGACCCGGCACGGTTTACGTGGTAAACCGGCATTATAAACACAAGAGCTGTTTTCTCCTTTGACGGTAATGGTTTATACAACCTCCGCTTCAAGATTGGCTAAGCCAACTTCATGCACAGCGATGGCAGGTATTTTGTATCACAAATTTTGATTATATACCTCAATATTTCATATATATATGAATGTCACAATCCGGCTGGCGACACAAACCGCCGTGGCAGTTTAAGATTTTGTGACTGCAGGCAATATAGATTGAAGATTTCGATCATTCAATCAAAAGTATCAGCACCATTGCACGAAGGCATATTTAAAGCAAAAGTGTTGGCTATCCTATTACAAGGCATTCAGAGGCCCAAAATTTGGAATTGCTTCATAACGGGCAGTATCTGACATATCAACCGACTTGACGGATTAAGCTTCATTGCCAGGTTGACGTGAAGTAGATGGGTCGTCGGGCGTCGGTTCAACTTCTTCCTCCTCACCATCCAATGGCCGGAAGTCATTGGTGGTCCAGTCAATCCGGGTTAAAGCCTGAAAGACAGCCTCTTCACTTATAAGCTCAGCCGATCAATGTCAGAGGCATAAGTGTGCTTACGGGTTGGTGGAACAAGATTCTGCACTTCCGGAATAACAGCTTCAACCCGTCTGTTGTTCGCGTCATAGAAGGAGCGGTGAACCGTCAGGTTGGCCTCTTCTGCCAGTTGACTCGCCAGAGGAAGCATCTCCCTTGTTACCCGTTTGAGAGCATCATTATCAAATGCTTCGCCATTTTCTTGAGCACTGGGGAAGCCTTTGGCTATGTCAGTCGGATCAAGGTCAGCTATCCATGCTTTGGCGCGAGTTAGTGCCAATAAGGTGCCAGCCCGGGCAGCGGATCGTTTCAATTTTTCTATCTGTGATGGTATCATAGATAGCCGGTCCAGTGTGTCCTTGATCAATGTCGGAGCTGCATTATCATAAGAGGTGGTGCAAATAACTCGCTGGGTGCCGGTATACAACTGTTCAATTAGCGTATACGCGGCCTTGAGTTTCTTCCGCATGTCAGAGCCTAGATGAGCAATGCGCCTACCTATACCGGTTTAAGAAAGTTCAGGTTAAACCGGAGGAAATTTCAAAACGGAATATTCATCACAACCTTGGTGAAATTTTGCTTACCAAATATTGCAGAGGTCATGGCATTGATTTGGCGCTTTAATCCAGTGAGCTCTTCCGTCGCCGGTTTAAGAGTTGCTTCAGCATCTTCCGCCCGTTTTAGGAAGCCCGCCTTTTCAGTATCCCAGCTGGCCCGCTCAGAATTAAACCACTCCTTGAGCTGCTCCATGGTAGTCAAGGCGGTTTTCAGCTCATCCTTGGCCTTGGAGGTTTCTGCTTGCTGAGATTTAAGATTTTCTTGAAGATCATTGATTTTTGAGACTTGTTGGCGTATCTCACTCTGCAACAAAAAGGGAGCATGTTAATATCTTCATTAGAAGTCCCAAGCGCATAACCAGTCATACACTTGGCACTTGGGGGCTAATGTGGATCATTTTTTATACTATTGAAGTCCCATGGATTAATACAAGTGTTAATCATGGCCCTTGGGGGCTACATCAGTGGATTCTGAAAGTATTGAGTTCTATATCAAGTCCCGGTTTGAAAGAAGATTACAAACAGGCCCTTGGGGGCTACTATGCAATGAAGGTACAAGCGAAGGGTACAACTATTTACCTCATAGCGCTCCTTCATAAGATTTACTAAACCGGCTTCATAATCACGGCTTGTGTAGAGCCGGTTCAGGAAGCCAGAGTGAAGGCCTTGGGCAGAAAGATTGTTATAAGCTGACAGATCAGTTTTTTCCTTCCCTTTGCTCATGGCAGCAAATTCTTCCTTGGCAGAGTGCTTTGATAAAGCAACCGGATTGCCAGGGGCGGTATATGCGGTGCCCGTAACTATGACATCATCATCTTTGGTCGGGCTGGCCGGATTAGCATTTTCAACTGGGCTTGGCGGATCAGCAGTTGAGTCCCGTTGTTCTGCTGCAGGACTCGGAGGAGCAGGAGGATGTGAAGTCTCAACTTGGACATCCGGTTCAACCTCTGGCGGATTAGCGTTGGCATCTTGATTTTCCCCAGCAGAGTTGTCTTTAGCAACTTCGGGATTTTCACCATGATGCTCTGGAGTCTTCTCCGGATCAACATCCTGATGAGGGTCGAGGGTCTTGGCCTTTTTACTAAGTCGAGCCTTGGTGCTACAACATCAAGGGTTAGAATATGATAAACCGACAAATCCAAGGAACAAATAAGGAGTAATATACTTACCCAAAGAGCAACTTTGAGAGGAGGCAGCTGAGTGGTTGATGAACCGCCGACGAGTTGGAAGAAGCACTGGTAATTGGGTCGACGGATTGAGAGGGCATCGGAAGAAACCTTTCAAAGGATAACGCCAGAGAACAAGTCACCATCGGGCGGCGTTTAGGGTTGGTGTGTCGGCTAAACCAGACGACGTAATTTGTTGACCGCTATGCCGGGTCGTCTGGCGTTCTTCAGTTTGCTGTGTCTTCAAAGAAAGTTTTGATTCAAATGAGCATAAGAGTGAGATTGTTTCACTTTCCGGACTGTCGGCGAATTCTTTTAACCAAAGACAAGATCGTAATCGAGAAGAAAGAAGGATTACCTCAACAGGTTACGCATGGTGGCCTCGGCGTCATCACAGGAATTGTAACTGTCAATAAAATGAATGAAAAAGAACCAAGAGAGTCAAGCTCTACCTCGACATCTGATTCTTCATCTTGGCGGTTCAGAAGACTCGGCGGTTTTCCTCTTGCCAGTTTTCTTGGTAGTCTTGGTCTTTGCACGAGGAACCCGGGCCGGTTTAGTTCGTTTCCAAAAGGAGTTGTTAGCCTGAAAATTAATGCAGAGGGATTAATACAATCAATATGGAATCAAAGTCAGTAGAGTAATGAGAGGAGCCTTACCGCGGGCGGTTTGTTGGAGACGCAGAACGGAGCCAACCCGGTTTGGCTGCATGCGGAGATCGGTTCATCGAGCATTTTCTTCCTTTGTTTGGTAACTTCAAGCTCAGTTATTGATAGTTCGTGATGTCGTTGAGGATCTTTGACGTCACCAGTATATTCGTGCATCAATCCGGGGCGGCGGCTTAATGGCAAGATGCCCCAAGAAACCCAGCAGCGGACAAGGTCAATACCAGTTAAACCGTTGGCCATCAGAGCCCGGAGCTTGATAATTTGAGGTGCAAAGTTCTTCCGTTCTGCGGCGGTCAAGCGCAAAGGCAATGGATGGTTGTTGCTAAGCCGGTGAGGGCGATAACCCGGCAAGGGATTTTCTCCGTTAGGAGCAGTGTTCCGGCAATAGAACCAGGTTTGATTCCAATCTTTAGGATGGTTATGATGCTTGGCATGAGGGAAGTCCACTTCCTTCCTTTTCTGGATTGAAACGCCGCCAAGTTCTGTGTTAGGACCGTCCGAGAATTCAGTACGGCGGTTCAAATGAAAGAAATCTCGAAATAACTCCACGGTTGGTTCTTCTTGAAGATAGACCCGCAGAATACTTGAAAGTTGCATATATTGGACACAGAGTTCGGACCAATATCTTGTGGATGGAGTTGGAAGCTTGCGAGGACATCCCGAATTTTTTTTGATCCGGGCGGGCTGAATCCCCGGTCTAGGTGTTGCATAAAAACAATCACCTCTCCTTCTTGAGGTTCAGGTGGACATTCCGATTCCAGAACTCGCCAGTGGAGAACATTTTTTTAGGCTAAAGCGCCAGTGGTGACGTAGCCGTTGAGCTGTGTTTCCGTGATCCAGGACGGAACCCAATGGCAAGCAGAAAATTGTTTCGCCATTCCGGAAGGGGGGAGCTGAAAGAAAATCAAACAGGTGCCGGTTTACTGTCTATGGTTTGTAAGTGAAAAATTCATTATTAAACCGGTGAAAATACAATGCAAGGTCTAGTTGGAGGTTTAAGAGAGGGCTAATGACATATGGCGGATTGGCCATCAAGGGTTAAACCGCCCATAGGCAGAAAGGCCAAGATTCAAGTTTCTGCTAAGTGTTGACAGAAACAGGTTTTACACAATGTTCAAATCTATTTGGATCTACCGCACATCTATAAAGCAGTTTTTACTGTGTTCTTTAAAAGGCGTTCAAGTAAAACAGAGAAGGATGCATACTCTACCAGAAGAAAAAGAAAGAACTGCTAGTATTAAAAACAGATGCGGAAAGACTACTGCAGGAGATCTATGTCGTTTTTGGATCAAAACTACCGCGGCAGAAGGTAGGTGTTGGGGAACGTAGTAATTTCAAAAAATTTCCTACGATCACGCAAGACCATGGTGATGGCATAGCAACGAGAGGGGAGAGTGTCCGCCCACGCACCCTCGAGACCGAAAGCGAAGCGTTATAACAACGCTGTTGATGTAGTCGACGTCTTCACATCCGACCGATCCAAGCACCGAACGACGGCACCTCCGAAGTTACGCACACGTTCAGCTCGATGGCGATCCCGGACTCGATCCAGCAAAGTGTCGAGGATGAGTTCCACAAGACGACGGCGTGGTGACGATGTTGATGCTCCACCGACGCAGAGCTTCGCCTAAGCTCGCGACGATATGACTTCTCCGGCGAGGGCTTCGCCTAAGCTCATGACGATATGGTGAAGTGGAATATGGTGGAAGGGGCACCGACACGGCTAAGGAAAGATCCGTAGATCAACTTGTGTGTCATGGGGTGCCCCTGCCCCATATATAAAGGAGCCAAGGGTGCGGCCAGCCTTGGGGAGGCGCTGGAGGAGTCCTACTCCCACCGGAGTAGGACTCCCCCTCCTAGTTGGATTAGGATTGGAGGAGGGAAGAGGGAAGGCGCCGCCCCTCTCCTGTCCTATTCGGACTAGAGGGGAGGGGCGCGCAGCCCACCTGGCCGGCCCTTCCTCTTCTCTCTTATGGCCCATTAAGGCCCATAGACCTCCCGGGGTTCCGTAACCCCGGTACTCGATAAATTTCGATTTCACTCGGAACACTTCCGATGTCCAAATGTAGGCTTCCAATATATCAATCTTTATGTCTCGACCATTTCGAGACTCCTCGTCATGTCCGTGATCACATCCGGACTCGAACAACCTTCGTGCATCAATACTTATAAACTCATAATGAACTGTCATCGAAGCGTTAAGCGTGCGGACCCTACGGGTTCGAGAACTATGTAGACATGACCTAGAACCATTCTCGGTCAATAACCAATAGCGGAACCTGGATGCCCATATTGGTTCCTACATATTCTACGAAGATCTTTATCGGTCAAACCGCATAACGACATCGTTGTTCCCTTTGTCATCGGTATGTTACTTACCCGAGATTCGATCGTCGGTATCCAATACCTAGTTCAATCTCGTTACGTAAGTCTCTTTACTCGTTCGTAATACATCATCTCACAACTAACTCATTAGTTGTAATGCTTGCAAGGCTTAAGTGATGTGTATTACCGAGAAGGCCTAGAGATACCTCTCCGACAATCGGAGTGACAAAACCTAATCTCAAATACGCCAACCCAACAAGTACCTTTGGAGACACCTGTAGTACTCCTTTATAATCACCCGATACGTTGTGACGTTTGGTAGTACCCAAAGTGTTCCTCCGTAAACGGAGTTGCATAATCTTATAGTTACAGGAACATGTATGAGTCATGAAGAAAGCATTAGCAACATACTAAACGATCAAGTGCTAAGCTAACGGAATGGGTCATGTCAATCACATCATTCTCCTAATGAGGTGATCCCATTAATCAAATGACAACACATGTCTATGGTTAGGAAACATAACCATCTTTGATTAATGAGCTAGTCCATAGAGGCATACTAGTGACTATCTGTTTGTCTATGTATTCACACATGTATTATGTTTCCGGTTAATACAATTCTAGCATGAATAATAAACATTTATCATGGTATAAGGAAATAAATAATAACTTTATTATTGCCTCTAGGGCATATTTCCTTCATCTCCCACTTGCACTAGAGTCAATAATCTAGATTACAAAGTAATGATCCTAACACCCATGGAGTCTTGGTGCTGATCATGTTTTGCTCGTGGAAGAGGCTTAGTCAACGGGTGCGCAACATTCAGATCCGTATGTATTTTGCAAATCTCTATGTCTCCCACTTGGACTTGGTCCCGAATGGAATTGAAGCGTCTCTTGATATGCTTGGTCCTCTTGTGAAATCTGGATTCCTTTGCCAAGGCAATTGCACCGATATTGTCACAGAAGATCTTCATCGGTCCCGATGCACTAGGTATGACACCTAGATCGAAATGAACTCTTTCATCCAGACTCCTTCATTTGCTGCTTCAAGCAGCTATGTACTCCGCTTCACATGTAGATCCCGCCACGACGCTTTGTTTAGAACTGCACCAACCGACAGCTCCACCGTTTAATAAAAACACGTATCCGGTTTGCGATTTAGAATCGTCCGGATCAGTGTCAAAGCTTGCATCGGCGTAACCATTTACGACTAGCTCTTTGTCACCTCCATATATGAGAAACATATCCTTAGTCCTTTTCGGTATTTCAGGATGTTCTTGACCGCTGTCGATGATCCACTCTGGATTACTTTGGTACCTTCCTGCCAAGCTTACAGCTAAGCATCGTCGGTCTGGTACACAGCATTGCATACATGATAGAGCCTATGGCTGAAGCATAGGAACATCTTTCATTTTCTCTCTATCTTCTTTTGTGGTCGGGCATTGAGTCCGACTCAATCTTACACCTTGTAATACAGGTAAAAACCTTTCTTTGCTGATCCATTTTGAACTTTTCAAAACTTTATCAAGGTATGTGCTTTGTGAAAGTCCAATTAAGCGTCTTGATCTATCTCTATAGATCTTGATGCCCAATATGTAAGCAGCTTCACCGAGGTCTTTCATTGAAAAACTTTTATTCAAGTATTCTTTTATGCTATCCAGAAATTCTATATCATTTCCAATCAATAATATGTCGTCCACATATAATATCAGAAATGCTACTGAGCTCCCACTCACTTTCTTGTAAATCTGAGGCTTCTCCAAAAGTCAGTACAAACCCATATGCTTTGATCACACTATCAAAGCGTTTATTCCAACTCCGAGAGGCTTGCACTGCACCATAAATTGATCGTTGGAGCTTGCACACTTTGTTAGTACCCTTTGGATCGACAAAACCTTCTGGTTGCATCATATACAACTCTTCTTCTAGAAATCCATTCAAGAATGCAGTTTTTACATCCATTTGCCAAATTTCATAATCATAAATGCGGCAATTGCTAACATGATTCGGACAGACTTAAGCATCGCTACGGGTGAGAAAGACTCATCGTAGTCAACCCCTTGAACTTGTCGAAAACCTTTCGCAACAAGTCGAGCTTTGTAGACAGTTATATTACCATCGCGTCGGTCTTCTTCTTAAAGATCCATTTATTTTCAATGGCTTGCCGATCATTGGGCAAGTCAACCAAAGTCCATACTTTGTTCTCATACATGGATCCCATCTCAGATTTCATGGCTTCCAGCCATTTTATGGAATCTGGGCTCACCATCGCTTCTTCATAGTTTGTAGGTTCGCCATGGTCAAGTAACATGACTTCGAATAAGATTACCGTACCACTCAGTGCGTATTTTACTCTGGTTGACCACGAGGTTCAAGAGTAACTTGATCTCAAGCTTCATGATCATCATCATTAGTTTCCTCACTAATTGGTGTAGTTGTCACAGAACCATTTCTTGTGATGAACTACTTTCCAATAAGGAGTAGATACTGATTATCTCATCAAGTTCTACTTTCCTCCCACTCACTTCTTTCGAGAGAAACTCCTTCTCTAGAAAGGATCCGAATTTAGCAACGAAAATCTTGCCTTCAGATCTGTGATAGAAGGTGTACCCAACATCTCCTTTGGGTATCCTATGAAGACACATTTTCCGATTTGGGTTCGAGCTTATCTGGTTGAAGTTTTTTACATAAGCATCGCAGCCCCAAACTTTAAGAAACGACAACTTTGGTTTCTTGCCAAACCACAGTTCATAAGGCGTCGTCTCAACGGATTTTGACGGTGTCCTATTTAACGTGAATGCGGCCGTCTCTAAAGCATAACCCCAAAAGCGATAGCGGTAAATCGAAATAGACATCATAGATCGCACCATATCTAGTAAAGTACGATTCGACGTTCGGACACACCATTTCTCCGTGGTGTTCCGGGTGGCGTGAGTTGCTGAAACTATTCCACATTGTTTCAAATGTAAACCAAACTCGTAACTCAAATATTCTCCTCCACGATCAGATCGTAGAAACTTTATTTTCTTGTTACGATGATTTTCCACTTCACTCTGAAATTCTTTGAACTTTTCAAATGTTTCAGATTTGTGTTTCATTAAGTAGATATACCCATATCTGCTCAAATCATCTGTGAAGGTGAGAAAATAACGATACCCGGCGTGCCTCAACATTCATTGGACCACAAACATCGGTATGTATGATTTCCAACAAATCAGTTGCTCGCTCCATAGTTAGGAGAACGGCGTTTTGGTCATCTTGCCCATGAGGCACGGTTCGCAAGTACCAAGTGATTCATAATCAAGTGATTCCGAAGCCCATCAAGATGGAGTTTCTTCATGCGTTTTACACCGATATGACCTAAACGGCGATTGCCACAAATAAGTTGCACTATCATTATCAACTCTGCATCTTTTGGCTTCAACATTATGAATATGTGTATCACTACCGTCGAGATTCAACAAGAATAGACCATTCTTCAAGGGTGCATGACCATAAAAGATATTACTCATATAAATAGAACAACCATTATTCTCTGATTTAAATGAATAACCGTCTCGCATTAAACAAGATCCAGATATAATGTTCATGCTCAACGCTGGCACCAAATAACAATTATTTAGGTCTAACTAATCCCGAAGGTAGATGTAGAGGTAGCGTGCCGACCGCGATCACATTGACTTTGGAACCATTTCCCACGCGATCGTCACCTCGTCCTTTGCCGGTGCTCGTCTATTCCGTAGTCCTGCTTTGAGTTGCAAATATTAGCAATGTAACCGATATCAAATACCAGTGCTACTGCGAGCTCTAGTAAGGTACACATCAATAACATGTATATCACATATACCTTTGTTCACCTTGCCATCCTTTTATCCGCCAAATACTTGGGGCAGTTCCGCTTCAAATGTCCGGTCGCTTGCGGTAAAACACTCAGTTTCAGGCTTAGGTCCAGACTTGGGTTTCTTCTCTTGATCAGCAACTTTCTTGCTGTTCTTTTGAAGTTTCCTTCTTCTTCCCTTTGCCCTTTTCTTGAAACTAGTGGTCTTGTTGACCATCAACACTTGATGCTCTTTCTTGATTTCTACCTCCATGCTTTTAGCATCGCGAAGAGCTCAGGAATTGTCTTAGTCATCCCTTGCATATTATAGTTCATCACGAAGCTCTTGTAGCTTGGTGGCGATGATTGGAGAATTCATCAATGACACTATCATCGGAAGATTAACTCCCAGCTGAATTAAGTGATTGTTATACCCGGACATTTTGAGTATGTGCTCACCGACGAACTATTCTCCTCCATCTTGCAGCTATAGAACTTATTGGAGACTTCATATCTCTCAATCCGGGCATTTGCTTGAAATATTAACTTCAACTCTGGAACATCTCATATGCTCCATGACGTTCAAAACGTCGTTGAAGACCCGGTTCTAAGCCGTAAAGCATGGCACACTTGAACTATTGAGTAGTCATCAGCTTTGCTTGCCGACGTTCACAACTTCGGCTCAAGATCTCGCAGCAGTTCTGTCACCCAGCGGTGCTTCGGGGCGTAATTTTTACGTGCAGCAATGAGGATAATCCTCAAGTTACGGACCCAGTCCGTGTAATTGCTACCATCATCTTTCAACTTTGCTTTCTCAAGGAACGCATTAAAATTCAACGGAACAACAGCATGAGCCATCTATCTACAGTAAACATAGACAAGCAAAATACTATCGGTACTAAGTTCATGATAAATTTAAGTTCAATTAATCATATTAAAAACTCCCACTTAGGCAGACATCTCTCTAGTCATCTAAGTGAACACGTGATCCAAATCAACTAAACCATGTCCGATCATCACGTGAGGCGGAGTAGTTTCAATGGTGAACATCACTATGTTGATCATATCTACTATATGATTCACGTTCGACCTTTCGGTCTCCGTGTTCGAGGCCATATCTGTTATATGCAAGGCTCGTCAAGTTTAACTTTGAGTATTCGCGTGTGCAACTGTTTTGCACCCGTTGTAGATGGACGTAGAACTTATCACACCCGATCATCACGTGGTGTCCGGGTACTACGAACTTTGGCAACGGTGCATACTCAGGAGAACACTTCTCGATAATTTTAGTGAGAGATCATCTTATAATGCTACCGTCAATCAAAGCAAGATAAGATGCATAAAGGATAAACATCACATGCAATCAATATAAGTGATATGATATGGTCATCATCATCTTGTGCTTGTGATCTCCATCGCCAAGCACCGTCATGATCACCATCGTCACCGGTAGCGACACCTTGATCTCCATCGTAGCATCGTTGTCGTCTCGCCAACTATTGCTTCTCGACTATCGCTACTGCTTAGTGATAAAGTAAAGCAATTACATGGCGTTGCATTTCATACAATAAGCGACAACCATATGGCTCCGCCGATTGCCGATAACTCGGTTACAAAACATGATCATCTCATACAATAAAATATAGCATCACGTCTCGACCATATCACATCACAACATGCCCTGCAAAAACAAGTTAGGCGTCCTCTACTTTGTTGTTGCAAGTTTTATGTGGCTGCTACGGGCTGAGCAAGAACCGTTCTTACCTACGCATCAAAACCACAACGATATTTGTCAAATAGACTCCGTTTTAACCTTCTCAAGGACCGGGAGTATACACTCAGTTCAACTAAAGTGAGAGAGACAGACACCCGCCGGTCACCTTTAAGCAACGAGTGCTCACGGCGGTGAAACCAGTCTCGCGTAAGCGTCACGCGTAATGTCGGTCCGGGCCGCTTCATCTCACAATACCGCTGAACCAAAGTATGACATGCTGGTAGGTAGTATGACTTGTATCGCTCACAACTCACTTGTGTTCTACTCGTGCATATGACATCAACGCATAAAACCAGGCTCGATACCTTTGTGGGGAACGTAGTAATTTCAAAAATTTCCTACGATCACGCAAGACCATGGTGATGGCATAGCAACGAGAGGGAGAGTGTCCGCCCACGCACTCGTGAGACCGAAAGCGGAAGCGTTATAACAACGCAGTTGATGTAGTCGACGTCTTCACGATCCGACCGATCCAAGCACCGAACGTCACGGCACCTCCGAAGTTACGCACACGTTCAGCTCGATGGCGATCCCGAACTCCGATCCAGCAAAGTGTCGGGATGAGTTCCACAAGACGACGGCGTGGTGGCGATGTTGATGCTCCACCGACGCAGAGCTTCGCCTAAGCTCCGCGACGATATGACTTCTCGGCGCAGGGCTTCGCCTAAGCTCCATGACGATATGGTGAAGTGGAATATGGTGGAAGGGGCACCGCACACGGCTAAGGAAAGATCCGTAGATCAACTTGTGTGTCATGGGGTGCCCCTGCCCCGTGATATAAAGGAGCCAAGGGGTGCGGCCAGCCTTGGGAGGCGGCGAGGAGTCCTACTCCCAGGAGTAGGACTCCCCTCTCCTAGTTGGATTAGGATTGGAGGAGGGGAAGAGGAAGGCGCCGCCCCCTCTCCTTGTCCTATTCGGACTAGAGGGGAGGGGCGCAGCCCACCTGGCCGGCCCTTCCTCTTCTCTCTTATGGCCCATTAAGGCCCATAGACCTCCCGGGGTTCCGTAACCCCGGTACTCGATAAATTCGATTTCACTCGGAACACTTCCGATGTCCAAATGTAGGCTTCAATATATCAATCTTTATGTCTCGACCATTTGAGACTCCTCGTCATGTCCGTGATCACATCCGGGACTCGAACAACCTTGGTGCATCAATACTTATAAACTCATAATGAACTGTCATCGAAGCGTTAAGCGTGCGGACCCTACGGGTTCGAGAACTATGTAGACATGACCTAGAACCATTCTCGGTCAATAACCAATAGCGGAACTGGATGCCCATATTGGTTCCTACATATTCTACGAAGATCTTTATCGGTCAAACCGCATAACGACATACGTTGTTCCTTTGTCATCGGTATGTTACTTACCCGAGATTCGATCGTCGGTATCCAATACCTAGTTCAATCTCGTTCAGTAAGTCTCTTTACTCGTCCGTAATACATCATCTCACAACTAACTCATTAGTTGTAATGCTTGCAAGGCTTAAGTGATGTGTATTACCGAGAAGGCCTAGAGATACCTCTCCGACAATCGGAGTGACAAAACCTAATCTCAAATCGCCAACCCAACAAGTACCTTTGGAGACACCTGTAGTACTCCTTTATAATCACCCGATTCGTTGTGACGTTTGGTAGTACCAAAGTGTTCCTCCGTAAGCGGAGTTGCATAATCTCATAGTTACAGGAACATGTATGAGTCATGAAGAAAGCATTAGCAACATACTAAGCGATCAAGTGCTAAGCTAACGGAATGGGTCATGTCAATCACATCATTCTCCTAATGAGGTGATCCCATTAATCAAATGACAACACATGTCTATGGTTAGGAAACATAACCATCTTTGATTAATGAGCTAGTCCAGTAGAGGCATACTAGTGACTATCTGTTTGTCTATGTATTCACACATGTATTATGTTTCCGGTTAATACAATTCTAGCATGAATAATAAACATTTATCATGGTATAAGGAAATAAATAATAACTTTATTATTGCCTCTAGGGCATATTTCCTTCAGTAGGATGAAGAGGAAAATGGAAGAGCTATGCGGATGAGCTTGTAAAACCTAATGCAGATCTAAGGACGAGGAATAGAAGAAGCTTACCGCTGCAGATTAGGGCGGAGGGGGGCGATGAGCCTCTGATCTAACTCAGGTTGATGCAACGGCCTTGGTTGGAGCAGTTCTCGAAGGTCGCGGACGGCGGCGGAGCTTCAGAGTTGAGGGCATCGCGAGGAAGAAGAAGATGCAGAAGAGAGAGAAAAAGGAGCCCTCGGGTTTTATTTATAAGGCAAAGAGTAAATGGCAGGCACGAGAATCAAGGCGTCCGAAGCGGCCGAGTGGGCGCGCCTGTCGCCTCGATTTTCGAGATAATCATTAATAAGAAGGGAATCTTTTTAATCCTTTAATGCAGAGATGATGTCATGACGGACCGTTGCGATGCTCTGAAGATGACGTCATGGCGGTTTACAAAAATTCACAGGAGAAGTCAATACGGCGGTTTACAGCAACCAGAGAAGGTGACATCACGGCGGTTCAACAATTACAAGAAGATGTTGAAGATGAAGGTTTTTATCAAGGATTGACATGAACCTGTTCAAATCAATCTGGGGCCTAATGTTGGGGATATTACTATTGGGCGTAAACCGGCCTATTTGGGCCGGGTTAACTTCATCAGTAGTTCAACGGTGTAAAAGCCCAAGCATGAAAGTAAGGGCCCAAGGCACGTAGTCGGTTTAGAACACTGTGAGCCGTAAACCGCCTGGTATGTAGACTTGTATTATAAGTTAGGAATAGAGAGAGACCAACCTGGATACGAGTATGAACCGGAGATTGGGACTCTCTGAACCGACGGGCGTCACCCGTGTATATAAGGGGACGACCCGGGGCAGTTCAAGGAGAGAGAACAACAACTCGAGGCCTAGGCGAAGCTTATTTGCTCCCTAGTCATCGAAACCACATCCATCCCATCACAACTAGACGTAGGCTTTTACCTTCATCGAAGGGGCCGAACTAGTATAAACTCTTGCGTCTTTGCGTCCGCTTTAATCCCTTCAAGTTAACCAGTCGCGATGGCTCCACGACTAAGTCCTTTCACGAGGACATCTGCCGTGACAAAACCACGACACTATATAAAGACCAACCCTAAAACCTAGGGGAGCTGTCCTATCCGTCCCATCGCAGCGCCGCCACTCCACCAAATCCTCTTCGGGATCTCCGCTGCCGGATCCACCCAACCAGCCGCAGCCTTCTCTTTCCTCGATCCAAATCCACCGAGCCCACCCGCTTCCGAACCAACCAGCACCCGATCCCCCCTGCCCGAGCTCCTCACCGCGCCACCGGAGCCCCGAGCCGCCACCTTGTCGTCCACGGCGTCTCGTGCCTCCTCCTCGTCGCCTCGCCGGAGATGAGTCCCCGGGAGACCCTTTCGCTGCCTGCCTTTCTCATCCCTCCTCTAATCTCTCTCCCTTCCTCGTTTGTTTTTCTTTCGACCAGGAAACGAACGGGGCTCGCCCCTGCTGCCATCACCTCCGGTGCAAGCTTCTGCACCTGCCGAGCTCGCCATTGCCTCGCGCTTCCTTCCCCGGCCGTGCCTGGTCGGCCAGTCTCCCGTCCACGCCGTCTTGTGCCGGCAGTGGCGGATCTACAGGGTGGACAGGGTGGGCCACGGCCCACCCTGGGATTTGATTCGACCCATATATATTCATATCCCATAAGAAATTAAGTGGATGGGCCGGAAGAAAAGAATAGAAAAGCCCAGTCAACAGAGCCTCGACTCGTCGCACAGCCTCCCCTCGCGACTGCTCTACGCTCCTGCCCATCTCACCGCCCTAACTTGCCGCCGCGCCTGGTTCCGTGCCTCGCCGGCGACTCTGTCGCCCCGCAACTGCCCGGCGCGACCGCTACCAACTGAAGCCCGCAGCCGCCCGATCCGCTTTTCGGCGATCGGCGCTCTGCGGTACATCAAGCTCGCAGCCAGCCGCATTATTTGAGGTACCTTTGATGAGGTTTCGGTCGTTTCCCAATTTTGTCCACTCTTACCTCGTCGCTGCTACCGACACAACTGGTCATTACGAGTTTAGGCTTGTTGTGCTCCTTTGTAAATTATAATGTAGTACTGCTGAATTATGTCCAGGATTTTTATTACTTACTACTGAACAGTTTCAGTTTGGGTCAGATTTTTAATCTATGTGGCATCTTGGGTCAAACAATTAATACATTGTTCTCATCTTTTTTAATCAGTACATGTCATTTTCACACTGAAGAACAAAAATATGAACCACGATCACAAGAGCACATACATGTACCAAATGTGGAAGAATGAACACATGCAGATAGTCTTCTTTGAACTTTTGAAGGTATGTAGGCTTTTTTAATGCAAAATTAAGACTTATTTGAAAAAAATTGATCAATTTATATTTTCCTATTGGTAAATTTATTAGTACATTGGCATGTCATATTTGTTGTAAAAAAAATTATTAGGCTGGACCACCCTGCTAAAAAATCCTAGATCCGCCACTGCGTGCCGGACCTCACCGGAAGGAGCATCACCGCCAAGTCCAACCTCTGCCCTGATCCGGTCGCTCCGCTTTGGATCCGGCTGGCTCTGTGTCGCCTCCCCATGCCCGAGAGCCCGCTGCCATCTTCCTCGCCGGGGTGCCCGCCAAGTCCCTCTGCTTCTAGCGTGCTGCCATCCCGTCCTTCTTGGACCTCCTCAGCTCACGGAGCCCCAAGACCCCCGCCAAGTCCCTCTGCGGGAGCTGCGTCATCGCTGCTGCTCCTCTTCATCGAGCCGCCCAAGTCCCAGGAAGCCGTCGCCGTCGCCAAGTCCCTCCTGCCGCCGTTCACCTCCTGCCATCGCCCGGATCCGGCGCCCCTTCGTCCGTCCTCGCCGGATTGAGCAGCGCCCTGCTTGCTCTGCATCGAGCGAGAGGGCTTTGCTCGATTCCGCCCTGCTCTGTTTCGTTCTTGAAACAAACAGCAGCAACTCCCTCGTCGTCGCGTTGACCGCATCAAACCAGCGCTGGGCGTGTCTCGCGCAAGGCCTAGCGCGCCCCCTGCCGGCCTCCCTCTCCACCAAACGCGCTGAAGCCCATGGGTGAGCTGCCCCCAGCGCCTGCCCTGTTTGGCTCCTGTTCCAGATTCGGCCCACATATGTTTTTTTCCCAGTTCTGCGAATTTGTCTATTATCTAGTGTTCTGCAGTTTTTCAGAAAACCCCTTAATGTTCATGCATCAATAATTCACAAACCATGCATCAGAATTAAATAATTTATATATGTAAAATGCTTAGAATTTCATCTAGGTTCATAATGTGCCACTTTCATCCATGTTTGAAATGTTTAAAATGTTGTTTGTTTAAATTTGCTTAAATGCCATGCTAAAATGGTTTATTTCATAACTAAATAACCGTAGCTCGGTTTTAAATAAACTTTATATGTAAATGGGGTGTAAAAATACCTAGTTTAACATGGTGGACTTTATTTTCCTGTTTAACAGCATTAAAATATGTTTTAGAGCAGAACAGTACCGAATCTAAAATATGCACATGGGGATTTTCCGGAATTGTTGTTTGTTGTTCCGGCCTCATTTAAATTTTCCTAAATCGTTAGTTTACTTATGCCTCACCTCTTGCCATGTTTAACAACATTTAATATTGTTGAGTAGCTTATAACGAGATCAAACTAAATAATTGCATGTGGTGTTTCGTCGATATGCAACTCGTTGCATATTGAGTTCCACTTAACTTGTAGCATTGTTTGTTGCACTTTCCCATGCCATGCCTCATTAAACCGGACATGCATCATACTTGGTTGTGCATCATGCCATGTTTATGCTTATGTGTTTACCATGTTGTTTGTTTCTTTCCGGCGTTGCTTCTTAGTTCCGGTAATGTTGCGATTGTGAGGATTCGTTCGACTACTTCCGTTCGTCTTCTTCATGGACTCGTTCTTCTTCCTAGCGGGATTTCAGGCAAGATGACCGTCACCTTGGATCTCATTACTATCAGCTATTCTAGTTGCTTCGTTCTATCGCTATGCTGCATTACCTACCACTTGCTGCTCAAGCCTCCCAAATTGCATGATAGCCCCTAACCTTTGTCACCCTTCCTAGCAAACCGTTGTTTGGCTATGTTACCGCTTTTGCTCAGCCCCTCTTATAGCGTTCTAGTTGCAGGTGAAGATGAAGATTGCTCCATGTTGGATTATGTTTAAGTTGGGATATCACAATATCTCTTATATTTATAAATGCATCTATATACTTGGTAAAGGGTGGAAGGCTCGGCCTTATGCCTGGTGTTTTGTTCCACTCTTGCCGCCCTAGTTTCCGTCATATCGGTATTATGTTCCCGATTTTTGCGTCTCTAACGCGGTTGGGTGATTTGTGGGACTCCCTTGACAGTTCGCTTTGAATAAAACTCCTCCAGCAAGGCCCAACCTTGGTTTTACCATTTGCCTCACCTAGCCTTTTTCCCTTGGGAGTCGCGCTCCCGAGG
This sequence comes from Aegilops longissima, assembly GCA_021605205.1. Lineage (NCBI taxonomy): Eukaryota > Viridiplantae > Streptophyta > Magnoliopsida > Poales > Poaceae > Aegilops > Aegilops longissima. The sequence goes on along the minus strand of CM038679.1, from coordinate 653,093,634 downwards.
GTCATCTTTATTTTACCCCCCGGGCCAGTGCTTCTCCAAGTGCTGGCCCAAACCGAGCGATGTCCGGCGCCCGGGCAATCGGGTCTATGCCAACCCGACGTCTGGCTCATCCGGTGTGCCACGAGCGAGATATGTGCAGATCCTATCGGGATTTGTCGGCACATCCGGGTGGTCTTGCTGGTCTTGTTTTACCATTGTCGAAATGTCTTGTAAACCGGGATTCCGAGACTGATCGGGTCTTCCCGGGAGAAGGAATATCCTTCGTTGATCGCGAGAGCTTATCATGGGCTAAGTTGGGACACCCTTGAAGGGTTTGAACTTTCGAAAGCCGTGCCCGCGGTTATGTGGCAGATGGGAATTTGTTGATATCCGGTTGTAGTAAACTTGAAGTGAACTCTTCTAAAATACACCAACCGTGTGAGTAACCGTGAGTGTCTCTTTTCGGGGTTGATCGAGAGGAGAACACGGTTTCTGGGTTATGTTTGACGTAAGCAGGAGTTCAGGATCACTTCTTGATCATTACTAGTTGACGACCGTTCCATTGCTTCTCTTCTCGCTCTTGTTTCGTAAGTTAGCCACCATACATGCTTAGTCGCTGCTGTAACCTCACCACTTTACCCCTTCCTTACCCATTAAGCTTTGCTAGTCTTGATACCCATGGTAATGGGATTGCCGAGTCCTCGTGGCTCACAGATTACTACACCACCAGTTGCAGGTACAGGTTTGCGATGATCATGACGCGAGAGCGATGTTACTTGTTTTGGAGTTCTTCCGCTTCTTCTTGATCGGGGATAGGTTCCGTGTCGGCAGCTGGGCTAGCGTGGTGGATATTGTTTGAGTTTCTGTTTATGTTTCATCCGTAGTCGGATGTTGATCTCTTGTATGATGTTGATGTATTCGTGTGGCATTGTATGGCTTTTGTATGTACCCCCATCTATTATGTAATGTTGATGTAATGATATCCACCTTGCAAAAGCGTATCAATATGCGGTTCTATCCTTGGTGGGACCTTCGAGTCTCTTTAGGATAGTATCGCATATTGGGCGTGATATGCCACAAAAATCTGAAGCCAGCCCTAGCAATGAGAAGGAACCAACACCAGGTTTGATCTTGTTTATATATGTTGTCACTGCAGGTTAAATCTTTGTATATTTAATACTATGTTCTAATCTATCTATATGTTGTCACCTGCAGGAAAACAGGAGAGTTGATGCACCAAGGGCAAGAGCTCCTTCTCCAACCGATTAACAAGAAGGACAGCTCCACCAAAGAAGAAGGGCAAGAGCTCCAGCTGCAGCTAGGACTGCAACTAGGGCTGTACCTAGGGCAGCTCCTTCTGCTCCTGCTCCAACAAGGCCAAGTTCATCTTCTGCTGCTGCTGATAGGCCTAGTTCATCTTCTGCTACTGTTGCTAGGTCAAGGGCAAAGAAAACATTCATACCACCAAGACTGTCAGGTACTGGAAGAGTGAGAAAGCCATCATACAAGATGTCTGAATGGTTGAATTGTTCTCAAGGCAGCAAGAAGTGATGTAATGTTGAAACATATTTAATTCAGCCTTTTTTGGCTAGTTTGTGATGAAGAATATTAAGAATTTCATGTTGAAACCAGTTAAATCAAGTCCAAGTGGTGGACTATGTAATGTACCTAATGGTTGTCATGCACTATGATACTCTGGTTATGATGATGTGATGATGAACTTATTAGTTATGATGTTTTGCAAGAAGTTTTCATTCTGTTGTTGTGATGATGAGCATAGTTTCATTGTTGATATGATGATGATCTTAATTTTTTAAATCCACAAAAATTGCACACAAATAAAAACCCTATTGGTGCATAGTTTCTGACATATTAATTTTTTAAATTCAAAAAAATTGCACAAAAATAGTTTGGCCTGGGGATCGAACCCAGGACCAGTGGGTAGTAACCAGGGGTTCAATGCCAATAGGATAGTGCTAGTGATGTTGTTTTAGTAGCATCCGCAATTTTACTTATATTTAGTTAGGTACGTTGAGGCCGGCAGCGTGCGTTGAGGCCGGCACCGTGGTGAACGTCCGTTTTGTATAACTAGTCGTTTCGGTTTCTGCCTTTAATACGTGTCCACCTACCGCTCGCCGCCCGCACCGCCCACTCCTCTTCCCCTCTCTCCCGTCGAAACCACCGCCGACACCACCCCCACCGCCGTCGCCATGGAGTGGCAGCTGGCCATCGAAGAGCTCGCCGGCAACAACCACGAGATGCGCGCGCAGTACAGGGAGATCGCGCGCTGGTTCCCCAGCCTGGCGATGCTGAGGAACCATGCCCGCGGCCTGGTGAAGGTGATGACACCTGCCGAAAGGCAGCGTGCATTCCCTGCCGGCCGCACAGTCCCGCCGCCGACCATTCTCCTGTGGGTGATGCGCGAGGTGCAGCGCTCCCCCGACCCCAGGCAGCGCGCCCGTTGGTGGATGTACCGCTCATCCACCACGCCGCCGGCCGCCGCGGATGACATCACCGACGCCGTCTTCGCTATCCCAACCCCCATCAACAACGCCTACTGGGAGAGGCGCAATCCATGGGTGCTCCGGCCAGACGACGACTCCGACGCCGAGTCCGAGTCCTCTGACGACTACGACTCTGACGAATCTGACGACTCCTCCTCCTACTCCTCTGACGACGAGGTGGACGAGGTCGTCGTACTCTCGTCCGACTCCTCCTCCGACGAGCCTGATGTGCAGCTCCTGGCGCCCGTCCTCCACGCCGTCGAGGGGAAGAAGAACAACCCAATTGATGTGGATAAGCTGCCGGAGGTCGTCGACAACCAAGAGCTCGTCGTTGTCAAGCAAGAAGAGGAGGGCGGCGGTGAAGAGGTGGTGGAGCCAGCGCCGGCCAAGAAGAGGGCGGCGGTGAACAACAATGAAGTGCGGCGCTCCCAACGCCTGAAGATGCTGAAGAAGGAGGAGTGACATGATGTCTTGGTTTAAATCGAGAAGAAGAAAAGTTCAGTTTACAAGTATGTTAGCATGCCAGTTCTATCTATGTCAGTTCTATCTAGGTTACTATGAACTTGCTATTTATGTTAGGCTATATATGCAGGTACTATCTATGTCAGTTCTATCTATGTTAGTATGAACTTGCTATCTATGTCAGGCTACCTATGCAGGTACTATATATGTATGCCAGCAGTATTATGTTAGTATGCCAGGTACAAACTGAACTTAATCCAACATGATAATTAATGACAAACATAGTACTCTCACAAAGAAGATACAATCCAAGGTTCACCACAATAAAGCTTAACACATTCCAAGTTTCCTCCATAGCTAGTACAAAAGACATCATTGACACACATGGTCAGCCAACAACACAACTTAGTCCTCATCACAAATAGCCTTGATCCGGTGAAGCTTCCTCTTGTTGCTATCACTGCTGTCTTCACTCAACAATGCAGAAGCAAGAGTGCTCTTCTCCATGGTCAACTTCTCCTTCACTTTCATCACTCAACAATGCAACAATCCAAACTTATCCTTCTCTTTCTTCAGTCAACATAGCAAATCTCCAACATCCTCTTATCGAGCTCAACTTTTCCTTCTCTTTAAGATGGTTGAACTTCAAATTACTAATGACATTGGCTTGAGCTACATGAATTTGCTTTAAGCTGGACAACAACAGCCTTCAATTTCTTGATCTCGGCATCCTTTGTCATCTTTGCTTTCCACACACACTAAAATGTTCTCAAACATCATTCTTCCGGTTTACCTCAGGTGGCTATCCTTATAATCCAATAGGTTGTTCACATCTTCAACAAGCTTCTCATATGTCTTCGCAACTCTTTTTCTTGTGTGAGAATGTGTACGATGCTTGAATGCTCGAGGCATGCCATCTTGTTATCATCTTGGCTATGCTCATACATAAGCCACAGACTTATGAATAGCATTCTGCAGATGCTCCGCCAATGCTCATCTACCCTTGCACTAATCCACAATTTCCAACACCCTACAATACAAAATTTAGTACATGAACAGTACCTATGAACCCTAGAACATAAGCAGTACCTATGAACCCTATAACATGAACAATACCTATGAACCCTAGAACATGAACAAGAATTGGAATCTGCAAACAAAACTTGAAACTTACTTGATGGCACATGCAATGAACCTCCTACCAAGTGCTTATCCCTCAAATGCAACATATTTCCTCCCTAGATTCCCATGCTCACAAATTACATTCAAGTAAATCAAGAAGACCCTCGAATGACGGTTCATCAATTGTAGCTGGGATATGAGAAATCAACAAAAACTTGTTCAAATTGAGCAATGTTGAACCCTAGAAACCCTAGAACACAAATGAGCAACAAGGTTCGACCTTGAGAGGGAGTCGTCGGAGGAGATGTATCTGGTGGGAGCCCTCGGTGCTCGACTGCCGCCCGAGACACCATGGTGGACGCGCCGACGGCGACCGGAGAGGGAGCGAGCGGCGTGGGAGCAGAGAGCGGCGTGGGAGCAGAGGCGAGCGAGCGAGATCTGGTCGAGCGCAAGGCGATCTGTCTCTGCCGACCGACCGCGTCGTCTTAAGCACAAGCGGCGCCACATCACCGCGTCCGTTACGCCACGCCACGCATATTGGGCCCCACTCGCGGAACGCCTCAAGCTGCGCGAAATCACTTGTTCAGTGCAATCTGCAACACTATTACTGAATCCGCGATGGATTTTGCAAATGATTAGCGACCATGTTGTTTTCTGCAAGATAAGCCCCAAATGTGATGGTTTCTTGCAATTCCTTCCCTGAAAGTTGCACGCTGCGGAGAGTGGACTGATTGGTACGTCGGTTTTCGCGGATTTGGGCTGCGGGACGCCGTCGCTGGAGCCCTGGTGTTCCCTCGGATCGGTGAATGGGTGAATGCAACGCAATGGCGCCATGCTTTACTGGAATCCATCTGAGTCGGCATATATGGCAATGTGATGTGGATCGTGGCAAGACTTTGCACATGCTATGGGCTCCGTGGCAGAGTCGTCGAGTCGTGGTCAGTACGCTGCCAGGGACGATGCACTCATTGCAACGGACGTAATTTTGCTGGTTTGGAGTGTGCTACGGAAGTAAACTGCTGGAGCCACAGGGAGCCTGTTGTTCCTGTATTTTTTATTTTTTTAAACGAGACCTGTTGTTCCTGTATGAAATCGGTGCATCTGTTCTTCACAAATATACAACTTTTCAGAGAAAAATCCGGCCACATCTGAGAATACATGTAATCCCCTTCGTCGGCAACCCTGTCCCCCAGAATCTCCGGAGGGGCCTCCCCATCCTCGCCCGTGTTTGGCGCCGCTGCCGCCGGCGTCTGCCGCGGCGGCGGCGGATCCTGCTGCTCTCCAAAGGGGACTGCAGGAGGTGCTCCGGGGTAGCTGCGGATGTGCATCTGGCGATGCGGTTGGGGGTTGGCGAGGCGGGCGGCGCTGGCCGCCGGGAACCCTCTGCGGAGTGTGTGGCGTGGTGGATCTCGGCGGGCTGTGGGGTGCTGGCGTCGAGACGCGGTGACTGCGGTCCCTGCGAGGTGGAGGTGGTCGCGCGGGCTTGGTCTCTGCTCGGGGAGATGCTGCGAGGGTGGAGGTCGTGCGTCGCAGATCCGGGAGGAGCGGCGACCGGGCAGCAAGGGGAGGCAGGGGGCAACATTGATGCGCGTGGTGGCGCGGGTGTGCGCGGCGGCGCGGCTGGATCTGAGCTGCAGCTCCGATCCACAGCGGTTCTCTTCTCCAGGAGGTACTCCTCCGTTCCTCTGGCCGACGTGGTGCTCGGCAGGGCGTGGTGGATCGTGTAGCGGCTGGAGGCTTTCTGCCGGCCGTGGGTCGGATCTGGCTTGCTGTTGGAGTTGTTGGCTGGACGCCGGTGGCCTCCGCATGGTGCGGGTGGCTGCGGTGCCCCCCTTCTGACTCTTCTTCGCAAGCTGATCCGTGGGAGGTGGCTGCTGGTGGTCGTGGGCTCTGCTAAGGGCAGGTGGAGGTGGCCAGTGAAGTGGCCTGGCGTGAAGGTGGTCAGATCCAGCCGGGTTTGACCTCAGTGGCTCGATGGAGGGCTTGCCGATGCATGCTGTGTGGGGCTCGAGAGGTTGACCCGGGCGAAAGCTTGTCTCCGGCCTGTCCGGAGCCGGCGACGGCGATGCTTTCGAGCGCCGTTTTCTTCTTGTTGACATCGCCGAGGTACTCTTAGCTTCAATCTTCGCAGCTTCGGGGGAAACCCTAGATCCATGTGATCGGACGATGATGGTGCTCTAGCATCGTATCCCCTCTCGAGGGCTTTGTCTTTGGAGCCAGGCATCAGCAAGCGGGACCGTTGGAAGATGGTGGTGTTGGCGTCGAGGCTTCTGTGGCAATGATGATGGATGTGTGCGATGTCGGAGACGTGGCAATGGTTGCGGCAGTCGGCTCTTCTCCGGCGTGTTCGTGGGATTACCTCGGGTTGTTTTGTTGCGGTGAAGTCGGAGCTGCGGCGGTGGGCCCCTGTGGCGACGATGACATCCAGCAGGTGGTCTGTTCGGTGGTCTTGTGCGGCGCCAGCCTTGCATAGTTCTCCTTTGAAGCTATCTTTCAGAGTCAGAGCTGCATTGTCCTCGGCGAGAGGGGCTGAGTTTGGCGCGGGCCTTCTTATTTATCCACACGGCCTCTGCTATGTCGGTTGGGTCGACATTTGTCTTCGGAGAAGTCGGAGTCGCTTGCTCGGAGATTAGGGAGGGCGATGATGCCTGTTGGGGAGAAGTGATGACGATGACACTGGTGTGTGATGTTGACGAGACCCTCTATGTGAGGTGTGTGTGGTGTTTTAGTGAGTGCCGCTCAGCGGTTTGTGACGGTTTTTGCCCGGTTTTCCGTTTATTAACCGGGCAACTCTCTTCTGCTTAATTAATGGATGAGGCAAATCTTTTGCCTCCATTTAAAAAGAAACTTTTCAGAAATCGGACGCCATGCTTGAAACCATGAAATTTGCTTGTGCTTTAGCCCAGACACCAAAGTACCTTCATCTTCGAGATATTCTGCCTAGGGGATTGGAAAAATGTTGTGCATTTTGGACCTTGGATTTTGCGAGGTTTTGCCGTGATCATTGAGGATTAGCCAAAACAAATCCGTCGTCGATCGCTCTGGATGGCTTTTAGGTCTTGGCACAAATCCATAAAGTGCCTGACCTATATCGCCACAAAACAGTAGTAGACCAACTTGCTCGTCGAATTGGGCGCCCAATGTAGATATATGAGGGCGATTATGTGCGTGTAAAGGCTCGTGTGTTGACCTCTAAGCTTATGAGCCACTTCACCCCTCTGACGGTTAAAGGAGAGGACCGACGCTTGTTGCCGGTCAAATATGAGAAAATCCATTTTTCTGTGAGATGTGTGTTATTATGGGACACGGACATGAAGAATGTGGGGATATAGTGTGTGTCGCAGTAAAAGGATAAACAATATGGGAGGTGGATGATGGTTGTGAAGAGGACGGCGTCGTACGCGCTACCGAAGGGGTGAGGGGGGGGGGGGGGATTTTCTTTTGCTGGTGGGACACGAGGTAGAGGGCGAGTTCACTAGCACTACACTATACCAAAGAAGAGGTCCTCTCAAGAAGTTTATTTTTCAGGGGAAGAGGATGATCTGGATACGGCCTCGAGCACCTTGTCCTTGAAACCAACATAGGAGATAGTTCAAGAGGAAGACAAAGATAGAAGTGCAACCATTGTTAGGGTCTTTTGGATGTCACTAAAACTTTACTATCTTTATAAATTCTAGGTTATTTCTAATTTAAATATATTTACACTTTCATTGTATTTGTTATTTTGTGTAGAACGACATAAAAAAATATGTGCACTGTTTGTTTGTATAGGCTACTTTAGTTTTGCATTGATTTTTTATTTTATGCTTTAGAGTCTGCCCGACCAAAATTTCTTTCATCCTACGTCGCTGCTGCCTGTGATCCTCCTGCGCTCTCTGGATGCACACAATGACCGTCGCGCAAACACGCTGCCACACGATGACACCGCTCCTGTGAAAACATGAGGTAAAAGGGGCCATGTTTAAAGTGCTCATACATACCTATATATAATGGACCGTGTCTAAGTCCTTTTGAACTTTGACATTTGGGAAAATATATAAATAAAATAATCATAAAAATTGCAGATGATGAATGTCCGAATGAGCTTTGTAGAAATGAATGTTCGAATGATCACTGCGGAATTGCCAGAGCTCGATTGCTTGAGTTCTCACTGAGTCCCAGTCAAAAGCGAAAGTTAGATGCGCGCCGCATCACGAGAATCAAATGCATTGGACAATTAGGGTCCATCTAATATTTTTGATCGACTGAGACTTTAAATTTACTAAAGGCATAGACAAACCTAATTTTTAGATAGGTACTACAGTTTTTTGACCTGAAAGATAGGTACTACAGTTGTCAACAGACTGCCTTTTAAAGATAAATTCCCCTCTCTTTTCTGTTCCTTTTATGAACTATGTGTCTCTGTGTCTCTGTTGCATACAAGGGCATGGTCTCTGGTTTAGTAGAGCATTAACATAAATCAAGAAGTGTCAGAAACTAATCAATCAAACAGCACACCATATCGATAGGAGAGGATACACACCTGCTGCTTCAACTTGAACTGTTCGGGAACAAATGGTCGCGCAATGGACAATGTCGACTGGCACCATGGTTGTACTTGTAGGTCGGGCCATGCCGCTCCCTGCCGTTGCCCGTGGTGGTCTTTCTTGCTACTACTACATCTGTCTGTTGTGGCGGAGACGTGGTGAGACAATTCTCTCTGGTCGGATGACTGAAAAAATGGTTTTGATGGACGGTCAGATTTGATGATTTGAATGTTCTCTCATATCCGTACTCCGGTATGGTTGAAAGTCTCAGAATTTAGTCTTTGAGAACTACTGCCTCCGTCCTGGTTTATTAGTCCCCTATGTAATTTATGCAAAAAAATTACCAAAGATTTAATTGGCAAAATGTTAATACATGTCAACAATAATTATATTGTTGGATTTGTATTTGAACATAATTTTCAAATGAAATAATTTCTGTGACATGCATGAACATTTTGTTAGTTAAATTTATGGTCAAAATTTGGCACAGATTATAATTCGGGACCAATAAATTAGGACGAAGGTAGTAATAGTACTTCTTTCTTTATTTTTTCTAACAAAGATAGTACTACAGACAGTGACTTGGTTGGAAAAGTTGGACCCAATGCTACCAGCCCCACACAGGAATCCTAGGCGGCTGGGCACTGCATTTCCTCACAGAAAGCACAACAGAGGGGGAAAAACAAACATTGCTGTACCAATCAGTGCACCGCGTTTTGGCCAGGCCATGCATGCGGAGATGAAGTATCAGATCACGACTGTTGCGTCGTCGCAGAAAAAATAATGAACAGAGAAATGTCGAAGCCACGCAGCAATGAGTGTCGTGGTCAGTACGCGTATGCTGCCCAGGACGATGCACTGATTGCTACGGACGTAATTTTGCTGGTTTGGAGTGTGCTACGTAGCCTCCTGGAGCTACACGGAGCCTGCTGTTCCTGTATGAAATCGGTGCATCTGTTCTTCACAAATGCACAACTTCACAACTCGGACGCCATGCTTGGAACCATGAAATTGCTTGGGGTTAACCCAGACACCAAAGTACTGAGAAGCGGGCGAGAATCTTGTCATCTTCCATATATTCTGCCTAGCCTAGGGGATTGGAAAAAAATTGTCTGATCATCGAGGATTATGATGTCGATCGCTCTGGATTTACTTCTGGGCACAAACCCATAAAGTGCCGACATATATCGCCACGAAACAGTAGCAGGCCAACTTGCTCGTCCAACTGAGCGCCCAATGTAGATTTTTTTCGAAAAGGACCGCCCAACGTAGATGTATGAGTGCGAATATGTGCAGGTAAGGACCGCCCAACGTAGATTCTTGTTGTCTTGCTATAGCATATGCACCACGGCCTGAGCATCCAACTCCACATGAACTCTTGTCGCATTCATCTCCGCTGCCACCTGCAAGCCCCTCTTGCAAGCCAGTATCTCCGAAGCTTCTGGTTCGACAGCGTTCGGGAAGAAGTGGCAACTAGCTGCCAGAAATCCACCCTTGTGATCCCTCAGCACCGCGCCACCTCCCCCTTTCTGGCCATACTTTGAGATCGCGCCATCCGAATTTACTTTTATCCAGCCTTCATCTGGTGGCATCCATCTCTGTGATTCTGTCCGCTTCGGCTCCCTCGGCGCCTCCCGATGCACCGCTTTCCATTCTGCCATGTGAGAGAACACTGTGTGCATTATTTCATGTGGTGGCGCAATGGGTTTACCTTCTCTTGTAGCATTACGAGCTAGCCACAGATCATAAGTAGCCTGCATCATAATCTCCTTCTCTTCGTCTGAAGCACCTGAGAACCAGTTAAGTAACCAGCGCGCTAGAGCACTCCGGGAGTCGATCGTGCACGGTGGGATCGCCACCAAAACTCCCTTCTCTGAGCGAAGAAGCTGCCAGAACCTCACTGAATGTTGACATGACCAAAAACGATGATGAATCGTTTCTTCACGACCACAGACAACACAAAAAACTCCTGGTTTTATCCGACGTCCATGTAGTTCATACCCTACAGCAGGCCCGTTCTTGATCATGCGCCACGTATGTATTTTTGCTTTGGCCGGGGCACATGACTCCCACAGCGCCATGAACCCCTTATGCATCTGTACCGAGTCAGAGGGCTCCGGCTGTCCGGTCCTCGATCGGCCCAGCGATCTCCTCAAGTGGTACGCCGACTTTACATTGAAGCATCCATTTCTAGTGTAATTCCATGCCACATAATCTTGCTCATCCGGCCCGCCAATTGCAATCTGAAAGATATCTTGCGCATCACTAGGACTGAACATGGCGTTCACTTTAGCCGGATCCCAAGAGCGCCCGTTCGAAGAGAGCAGGTCGGCAACCCGCGTGACGCCCGGCACATAAACTTGACCCAGTGGTCTCATGCACCCCATTCTTGGTATCCAATTATCATGGTGGATATGGACTTTTGAACCATCTCCAATTCACCAAATCACACCCTCCCTGAGAAGGTCTCGGCCATGAAGCACGCTCCTGTAGGTGTAAGATCCGGCCATGCCGCTCCCTGCCGTTGCCCGTGGTGGTCTTTCTTGCTACTACTACACCTGTTGTGGCGGAGACGTGGTGACACAATTCTCTCTGGCCGGATGACTGAAAAAATCGGTTCTCATCGTCGGTCAGATTTGATGACTTGACTGTTCCGTCATATCCGTACGCCTGTATGGTTTGAAAGCCGCAGAGAACTATTTTCTTCATTTTTTCTAGCTATAAGACAGTGACTTGGCAGGAAAAGTTGGACCCAAATAGTACATTTCCTTCCTCGCAGAAAACAATAACAGAGAGAGAGAGGCAAAAACAAACATTGCTGCTGCACCAACCAGTGCACCCCGTTTTGACCATTGCCTATGCGAATCAAGTACCAGTTCGTTGCCACGTCTCAGAAAATAATGACGAAGAAAGAAATGTCGTACTGGCGACGCAACAATAAATCCATGGGCAATGGTTTTCCACACGGTCCCGAACAGCATTTTCACATCATCACACTCCATCGTCGCTAGGATTCCAGACCTTGGCGGATGAGGCTCTCTGTGCTGTTGGCTCTCGCCGGCGCCCTGATGCTCTGCATCGGCATGGCCAGCGGGCAGCAGCAGCAGGCCGGCAGCGTGCCGTCGACCATCACACGGGAGGCGTTCGATTCCATGCTGAGCGGCCGCGACATGAGCGGGTGCGAGGGAGGCGCCTTCTACACCTACGACGCGTTCCTGGAGGCGGCGAACGCGAGCGTGTTCCGTGGCTTCGGCACCACCGGCGACGACGCGACCCGCCGGCGGGAGCTCGCCGCCTTCTTCGGCCAGACCTCCTACGTGACCACCGGTTACTGCTACGTGAAGGCGGTGACCCGGGCGAGCGCGCCCTACTACGGCCGAGGCCCCATACAGCTGACTACGTACGTGAGACATGTTCATCACTCTGTTTTCTTTTGCTTGGCACCGGGTTTGATTTGTACCCTGCTTTCTCTTACAACATGAACTTTCAATTATTCTGTCGCGATGAATGAACTTCAATTCGGCAAAATTTCCTGCTACTGATCTAAAAAAGTTTCGTACTACTAATGCGCAGTTTATAAACGCAGCGAGGACAACTACCGGCAGGCAGGGAAGGCGCTGGGGCTGGACCTGCTGCGCAACCCGGACCTGGTGTCCACAGACCCCGTCGTCGCCTTCAAAACGGCCATCTGGTTCTGGATGACGGCGGCGGCTCCGAGTCCGTCGTGCCACGCCGTGATGACCAGCGGCTGGACGCCGTCCGCCCAAGACCGCCACGCGGGGCTGCTCCCCGGGTACGGCATGACCACATACATCCTCAACGGCGGGACGGAGTGCAACGAGACCTCCGCGGCGGCCCAGGACAGGGTCAACAACTACTACAAGAAGTACTGCGACATCCTCCAAGTGGGGTATGGTAACAACACGTTCTGTCAGAAGGACGAGCTAGCTCAACCACCATCGTCGTCTCTGCATCCTCCTCCAGAAACGTCGGGAGGTCAGTAGCCGTGTCTTTACATGCTTGCAGTTACAGGAGCTACACCTTGCACATGTTCCATCATTCACATGCTAATCCAATGCCATTCTCCGATTTTATTTCACAGAACCTTCGCCTCCGCCTCCGTCAAGGGCGGTTCTGATCGGCGTCTCTAGTTCAATCTCCCTCTTGATCATTATCGGCTTCTTAATTGGTTTCCTTTTATGGCGGCGGCGACGGCAAAAGCAAGGTAAAATCCACGAGGAAGCAATGGAGCATGGGTCAGAAGAGGGTAACTTCTTCGACGTTGACCAGGCCATGGAAGATGATTTTGAGAAAGGCTCCGGCCCCAAGCGGTTTCGTTACAAGGATCTGGTCGTCGCCACCGGCAATTTCTGTGATGAGAACAAGCTCGGACAAGGAGGCTTTGGCTCTGTGTACAGAGGGTTTCTAAATGAATTGAACCTTCAAGTTGCTATCAAGAGGGTCTCCAAGGACTCCAAGCAGGGGAGGAAGGAGTACGCCTCTGAGGTGAGGGTCATAAGCCAGCTCCGACACAAGAACCTCGTGCAGCTCATCGGCTGGTGCCACGAAGGCGGTAATCTGCTCCTCGTCTATGAGTTGATGCCCAATGGCAGCCTCGACGGGCATCTATACGGCGCCAATAACGCCGTGCTTCCTTGGCCCGTAAGGTATGTCTGTTAGCCCATCACAGAAAAATCATGAGCACCGCAAAATGTATCGTGACTCTCCGATTCCGGTTGCTTTGCCTTATAAGATGATAATTGGCCATGTGATGCTCCATTTCATTTGTCTTCAGACATGAGATTCTTCTCGGATTAGGCTCGGCACTTCTCTACCTACACCAAGACTGGGACCAATGCGTCCTGCATAGGGATATCAAGCCAAGTAACATTATGCTAGACTCGTCGTTCAAGGCCAAGCTCGGTGACTTCGGGCTCGCCAAGCTCGTCCAGCACGGTCGAAGATCACTGACAACAGATTTCGCAGGCACGATGGGGTACATGGACCCAGAGTGCATGACCACCGGCAAGACCAATCCCGAGTCAGATGTATACAGCTTCGGTGTCGTCCTCCTCGAGACTGCTTGCGGCAGGCGGCCTGTGGTGGTATCCAAGCCGGAGGAGGACGACGCGGTCCACCTAGCTCAGTGGGCCTGGGATCTGTACGGCAAGGGGAGGATTCTAGACGCCGCCGACGAGCGATTGGGTGGAGAGTTTGATGCCCAGGAGATGGAGCGTGTGATGATTGTTGGGCTCTGGTGCTCTCAACTCGACTTCAAAATGAGACCATCTATCAGGCAGGCTGTAAACGTGTTGCGGTCAGAGGCGCCACTCCCGAGTCTCCCTATGCTGATGCCGGTTGCATATTACATGCCGCCGGTTGGCATCCGAAGATTTACATCTTCATTTGTAACAAGCGGCAGCAGCAGTGGCACTTCTACATCATCAATGGGAGCATCAGCGCGGCCACCACTCAGTCAAGATAGATTGTAGGTAGAATTTTTCTATGACAAGCTTGTTCTGGAGCGTTTATTTGTGTGTTCAATTGATGAGAAATATATGAATTAGTTTACGTAGAATAATCATAATTAAACTGTAATGGATCTATGTTCCAAATATTCGTACCAACCTATACCCCATTAACTAACGGAAATGATATAAATCCGAATGTCAGATTTTTGGCAATTATAGCTGGAGATCTTTGATGGCAGTTTTAGTTGGAAAACAAGATCAAACAACGATGGTTTTAAAACAAAAATTGCCTTCTCTGGGAGAAGATGCCATGTCGCCTGAAGAAACTGCCACCTCTCCCACTGCCTAACAACTAAAAATACCATGCCAACGTTCGCAAATGCCATCCTAACTGACGAGCTCGCCAGGTAAGGGGGCCCTAGTTTTTTTAGCATGGAAAATCGAATGTTTTTTTTGTGGCAACGCATGGATGACAATTTAGTTGGCGAGCACGGCAAATTTCTGTTAAAAAACAAACCGAGGACGGATTTCATGCTTACCAACTAAACTTGCCATGGTCAACAAGTATAAATCACCATAAAAACGTTTGATTTGCCATGGTCAAATCCCCAACGTTCAGGACTTATCGGCGTCCTTAACATAAGACGCTAATAGGGAGCTAGCATTCCCTACATGAGGACTATGTTGTGAACGAACGTTCCCTCAGTGAGGCTCACATGAGCAAGTAACATTTTTTCAGCGTTCGCCCAACAAAACCTCTTCTAGAGAACTTCTCGAAAATTGCGATACTATAGCAGTGAGATTTGTTAAAAATTTGTCATACCTTATATAGAAGATGAAAATTGCCATGCGTTTCAGAGATTTTTCGTGTTGCAGCAGAGAGAATTGCCAGACTAAAAGGGAAGAGGAAGTTGCCTGCACATTTAGAAATTGCCATGCTACAATGAAAGAGAATAACCATGCTAAAAGAGAAGAGAAGCTGGGTTGCCTACTCTTAGATTCGTCTCCCTACCGGTCGGGCCATGCCGCTCCCTGCCGTTGCCCGTGGTGGTCATTCTTATTACATCTGTTGTTGGAGGAAAAAGTCCATTTTAAACCTTGAACTCGTAGACGTTCGGCGAAACGAACCCCTAAATCGAAATCCCGGTCGATGGTACCCTGAACTATGCAATCCCGGTCTAAATCAAACCTTCGAGTCGTTTGGATGACCGGGATTGTTGGGATTTCGCTGAGGGCACACGCCTCCACCCTGCTGGACCGACCCGCTTTATTTTTTTTCCGTTAAGGGCGCTACACCATCCTCTGCTGGGCCGGTCTGCATTTGTTTTTTGTTAAAAAATAAGTGCACGGTCTGCCTTGAACACGTGAACCCGTGCTATTTTTTCGGTTTACAAATATTTGTTCTAAACTAAAACATAGAACTGACTTCAAAAAACATTTTCTTACAAAGATGTTCAATGAAATTTAAATATTGTTCAATGGATATCACAAAAATGTTCAAAATATATTAAATATTGTCCAGCGTATATCACGAAAATATTCAATTTTTATTTAAAAAATTCAACGTATGTAAAAAATGTTCAAAGTATATTTTTGAAGAATTGAACATATTTAAAAAATCACATTTGTTTCCAAGAATTGTTGAAAACATTGAAGCAAAAATAAATCTATCGCGATACATTGTACTTTAAAATAGGCGCTGCAATATACCTACTGAGTAGGTAGCTAGTGTGGTTGCCGTCACTGCTATTTATTCACTTTTTCAAAAAATCACAATTTTAAATTGTTCAGTGTACAACAAAAAATGCTCAACGGGTATTTAGATGGTTTTTCAGCACATATCACAAAATTGTTCAATGTGTAGTTAAAAATTGTTCAGATTATATTACAAAAATGTTCAATGTATAAAATTTGTTCATCGTATATCACAAAAATGTATAATATGTTTTAAATTATTTCAATGGATATCACAAAAATGTTTGCTGTGTAGTTAAAAATTGTTCATCGTACACTTAAAATATGTTAAATGTATATTTGAAAATCGTTCGTCGTATATAATTTTTTGTTCATGTTTTCAATAATTGTTCACGTTTTAATAGTTTATTTGATTTTTAAATTTCTTCAAGAAAATATTGTTCATTTTTTTTGAATCAAGATTAAAAAAACGGATCTGCCGCTGACCGTACTACTTGAAATTGACGCTGTACTCTAATACCAACGCTAATCGCTAGCTGCACTGGCTGGCGTCGCGGCTATCCAGCTGAAGGTCGTGGGTTCGAATCCAACCAGCTGCACAACTTCGTTATTTTTTTTTCGTACGTACGCTCGTTTCCTGACAATGGGCCAGCCTGTTTGCACGAGCCCTACCCGGAAGCTCTTCTGTTTGAAGCTATCGTGTCTCAAAAAAAATTGTTTGACGCTATCCGCGATTCTGCCGCAAAAGAGCGACAGAAAAATAAAGATAATTTTTTTAGCAAACAAAAATATAAAAAGGCTGGCCCAGCGCGGAGGACTGTGCTCCTTGGCCCACCAGCTAGACAAATCCCGGTTGACATTTGTCAGGGTTTGATTTAGACCGGGATTGCATAGTTCAGGGTGCAATCGACCGGGATTTTGACTTGAAGGTTCGTTTCACTGAACGTCTACAAGTTTAGGGTTTAAAATGAACATTTTCCGTTGTTGGAGAACCCGTGGAGACGTGGTGAGACAATTCTCCCTGGCCATATGACTGAAAAAATGGTCCTGATCGACGGTCAGATTTGATGCTTTGACTGTTCCGTCATATCCGTACGCCTGTATATATGGTTTGAAAGCCGCATATTCCAGTCTTCGAGAACTATTTTTCTTCATTATTTTTCTAGCTAAGACAGTGACTCGGTAGGAAAAGTTGGACCCAGTACTACCAGCCCCACAGGATTTCTAGGCGGCTGGGCGCTGCATTTCCTTCGTCACAGAAAGCACAACAGACAGAGGAAAAAACAAACATTGCTGTAGCAATCAGTGCACCCCGTTTTGACCATTGCCCATGCGGAGATCGAGTACCAGTTCGTTGCTTCGTCGCAGAAAATAATGACGAAGAAAGAAATGCCGTAGCGATGCAAACAATAAAGCCATGGGCAATGGTTTTCCACATGGTCCCGAACAACATTTTCACATCACACTCCATCGTCGCTAGTAAGATTCCACACCTTGGCGCTGGCGGATGATGCTCGTTGGGCTGCTGGCTCTCGCCGGTGACGCCCTTCTCTGCATCGGCATGGCCAGCGGGCAGCAGCCGGCCGGCAGCGTGCCGTCGACCGTCACGCGGGGCACGTTCGATTCCATGCTGGGCGGCCGTAACCTGAGCGGGTGCGAGGGAGGCGCGTTCTACACCTACGGTGCGTTCCTGGAGGCGGCCAACGCGAGCGTGCTCCGCGGCTTCGGCACCACCGGCGACCTCGCCGCCTTCTTCGCCCAGACCTCCTACGTGACCACCGGTTACTGCTATGTGAAGGCGGTGACCCGGGCGAGCGCGCCCTACTACGGCCGAGGCCTCATACAACTGACTAGGTACGTGAGACATGTTATCACTCTTTGCTTGGCACTGGGTTTGACTTGTACCCTGCTTTCAGAACGACGAGCTAGCTCAACCACCATCGTCGTCTCTCCATCCTCCTCCTCCGAGTATTTAACAAAAAACTACCACAATTCATGAAACCATGCCTATAAACTACCACTTTACAAATTTGTGCAGAAAATTACCACTTTTTCACTAATCTTTGACTATAAACACTAACGACTGATTTGGACGAAATTAAACTCGATTATGACAGCGCCACCGGAGTACTTTATCTTCTCCGCCTCCGGTGAAGGCCGCCGCCACCTCGATCTTTTTCTCCAGTGACCCGCATGCCCAAGACCTCCTCCGCGCGAAAGACCTCGGCTCCGGCGCCGTCCTAGCGGCAGCCTGTCCTGGCGGCGACGCGGCAGTAGACACCGGTCACTTGCTGCCACGCGCTGAGGTCGATGCCGTAGCCGCCGCCCGCGCCGACGGCCGTGAAGCTCCCCTACTGGGACATCATCTGCCTCAGGATGTCGGCTGGGATGAACCCGTCAACGGCGCCGGCCGGCGCGCCTGCACCGTTGCCCTGGGTAGCTGCAGTAGACACCTCCGTGGTGACGGGGGATGAGGCCTTGGCGTCGCCCTTGCCACCACCGTTGCGCATGTTCTTGCGGTCGCCGCCGACGGGCACGTCGCGGAGCGTGCCACCCTCGATCCAGTGCCGGCGCGTGGCCCGCGTGCCTGCCCCCTGCCTCACCTCCACCGCCTCGATGCCGCCCGCCGCGCCGACGCGTTGCCATCTCCAGTCCGCAACCAACGCCGGGGAACCAACGTCGGGGAGTGAAGAAGGCGGCCGAGGAGCTCAGCCTCTAGGTGTGCGATATGGACGACACCAGTGCTCGGTGTGGGGCATGAAGACGAGGTGTTTGTTGAAATGCCAAAGAGAGATATATGAGGAGCAAGAAGATAGACACTGACGTGTGGGCCAACTCTGTCATAATCGAGTTTAAACGAGTCGAATCAGGCACTTTTCATACATGGTAGTTTTTAGTCAAAGATTAGTGAAAAAATGATAGTTTTCCGCACAAATTTGTAAAGTGGTAGTTTGTAGGCACGGTTTCACGAATTATGGTAGTTTCTTGTTAAATATTCTCCTCCTCCGCGAACCCCAGGAGGTCAGTAGCCGTATCTTTACACGCTTGGAGGAGCTAGACCTTGTAGTACATAATGCATCGACATGCTAGTCCAATGTCATTCTCCGAAATTTTTCACAAAACCTTCGCCTCCGCCTCCGTCGAGGGCGGTTCTGATCGGCGTTTCTAGTTCAGTCTCCCTCTTGATCATTATCGGTTCCTTGATCGGTTTCCTTTTATGGCGGTGGCGACAGCGAAAGCAAGGTGAAATCCACGAGGAAGCAATGGAGCATGGATCGGAAGAGGGCACCTTCTTCAAAGTTGACCAGGCCATGGAAGACAATTTCGAGAAGGGGTCTGGGCCCAAGCGGTTTCCCTACAGGGACTTGGTCGTCGCCACCGGCAACTTCTGTGATGATAACAAGCTCGGGGAAGGAGGCTTTGGCTCCGTCTACAGAGGGTTTCTTGATGAATTGAACCTTCAAGTAGCTATCAATAGGGTCTCCCAGGGCTGAAAGCAGGGGAGGAAGGAGTACACCTCTGAGGTGAGGGTCATAAGCAGGCTCCAGCACAAGAACCTCGTGCAGCTCATCAGTCGGTGCCACGAAGGCGGCAATCTGCTCCTCGTCTATGAGTTGATGCCCAATGGCAGCCTCGACGGGCATCTCTATGGCGCTGTGCTCCCATGGTCCGTAAGGTATGTTTGCCCGTCCATCACAGAAAAATCATGAGTACCGCAAATGTATCCCGAGTCTCCGATTCCGATTGCATTGCCTTAAGATGATAATTAGCCATGTGATGCTCCATTTCCTTTGTCTTCAGATATGAGATCAGGCTCGGATTAGGCTCGGCGGTTCTCTACCTACACCAGGACCGGGACCAATGCGTCCTGCATAGGGACATCAAGCCAAGCAACATCATGCTAGACTCGTCGTTCAAGGCCAAGCTCGGCGACTTCGGGTTCGCCAAGATCGTCCAGCATGGCCGAAGATCACTGACAACAGATTTCGTAGGCACGATGGGGTACATGGACCCAGAGGCATGACCACCGGCAAGACCATTCCTGAGTCAGATGTCTATGGCTTGGGTGTCGTCCTCCTCGAGACTGCTTGTGGCAGGTGGCCTGTGGTGGTAGCTCAGCAGGAGGAGGACGCAGTCCACCTAGCTCAATGGGTCTGGAACTTGTATGGCAAGGGAGGGATTCTGGACGCCCCCGACGAGCGATTGGGTGGAGAATTTGATGCCCAAGAGATGGAGCGTGCGTTGATTGTTGGGCTCTGGTGCTCTCAGCTTGACTTCAAAATGAGACCATCTATCAGGTAGGTTGTAAACGTGTTGCGGTCAGAGGCACCGCTCCCGAGTCTCCCTGCACTGATACCGGTTGCATATTACATGCCGCCGGTTGCCACACGAAGCTTTACGTCTTCGTCTGTGACAAGCGGCAGCAACAGTGGCACTTCTACATCCTCAGTGGTAGCAATAGCACGACCACAACTCAGTAGTCAAGATTGACTGGTGTGAAATTTTAAGGCACTCTCAAATTGCATTTCTGTTGTTTATTTATCTTGATCTATTGTCAAAAACAACACATAACCGACAATAATGTCAATCAGAAGCCCGCTTTGGGGCAAGGCAAAGTTTTTGTGAGTTTCCACCAGATTTGCCTCTCGCTGAAGGATGTTCAGTTCCAAGTGCCAATAACTTTGTGCTACCATGGTCCGTAAGGTATGTTTGCCCGCCCATCACAGAAATATCATGTGTACTGTTGGGGATATAACTATTAGGTATGACCCCCCCCAGGAGGGGCTGGGTTATTCCTATGGTGAATCAAGATATGAAGCCCAAGACGACACTTGAAGATGGCGGTTCAGTTAAAGGGCCCAAGCCCAAAGGCGATTCAAGGCCCATAGAGATAAACCGCCATATGTATGTAACTTGTATTGTAAGGCAAGAATAGAGAGAGACTGAGCCAGACATTGTTTATGAGCCGGCCGGGACTCTGAGAGCCGCTGGGCGTCGACCTCTGTATAGAAAGGGACGACCCGGCGGCGGTTCAGGACAAGTAAGATCAGATCGAATACTAGGTCAAGCGGATTCGCTCCCTGGTATTCGAGACATAAACAATCCCACTCAAAACTGGATCTGGGCTTTTACCTTCACCGTAAGGGGCCGAACCAGTATAAACCCCGTGTCCTTTGTCCCGATTAAACCCTTTAAGCTTCCTAGTTGCGATGGCTCCATGACTAAGTCCTTTCACCAGGACATCTGACGTGACAATTCCACGACAGTTGGCGCCCACCATGGGGCCAGCGCACGGTGGATTTGAGTTCTTGAAGGGCAGCTTCGAAGGGCTCAAGGGATACGCGGTGGGCCGGATGCCATCGCGGCAAGCTCTACATCAACGACGCAGGCTGGCCCCCCGACGCCGGCTCAATTTAGTACGGGTACCGGGTCCCCTTTGGCGGAATCCACGTCTTCATCGGCAAGATCGGCGAGCCGGGCCCTTAGCCGGACATTTGCACCGACATTGTCGAGACGGCTCAGCATGCGAGACCCGCCCAAGCTCAGCCTGCCGTGAAGCATGCTTTCGTGGGATGCATCCATGGAGGGGGACTCTCTGAAGGATCTGTATCTGGTGGTGAGACGGCCATCTATTCTGTTGGTGAGTCGTCCACGGGTGAGACAGATTCGTTGTATCAGCTGCAAGACGGCGGGCTTGGGGGCTATTCCGATGGCAGCAGTATTCCGAACCTCTTTGAGCAGCCGAGCAGAGTTGGGATCTTCATGGCTGGCATGCAACCTGTTCAAAACTCTACGACTGTGGCAGTGATAACCTCCGGGTGAGCGGCAGCCGGGGTAGGAGTGTTGGGGAACGTAGTAATTTCAAAAAAAATTCTACACACATGCAGGATCATGGTGATGGCATAGCAACGAGAGGGGAGAGTGTATGTCCACGTACCCTCGTGAGACCGTGAAGCGAAGCGTTATAACAACGCGGTTGATGTAGTCGTGCGTCTTCACGATCCGACCGATCCAAGTACCGAACGCACGGCACCTCCGAGTTCAGACACGTTCAGCTCGATGGCGATCCCGGACCGATCCAAAGCAAAGTGTCGGGAAGAGTTCCCAAGACGACGGCGTGGTGATGATGATGATGCTCTATCGCGCAGGCTTCGCCTAAACTCCGCGACGATATGACCGAGGTGGAATATGGTGGAAGGGGCACCGCACACGGCTAAGGAACGATCCGTAGATCAACTTGTGTGTCCATGGGTGCCCCTGCCCGTATATAAAGGAGGGAGGATGGAGGAGGCGGCCCTAGGAGGGCGTGCCATGGGGAGTCCTACTCCCACCGGGAGTAGGATTCCCCTTCCTAGTCCAACTAGGAGTCCTTCCATGTATTAGGAGTAGGAGACAAGGAAGGGGAAGAGAGAAGGGAAGGAAGGTGGGGTGCGGCCCCTCCCCTAGTCAAGTCGGACTAGGCCATGGGGAAGCGCGGCCTGCCCTAGGCAGCCCTCTCTTTCCCTCAGGCCCAATAAGGCCCAATACTTCTCCCGGCGATTTCCGTAACTCTCCGGTACTCCAAAAATACCCAAACATTGGAACCTTTCCGAACTCGAATATAGTCGTCCAATATATCGATCTTTACGTCTCGACCATTTCGAGACTCCCGTCATGTCCCCGATCTCATCCGGACTCCGAACTCCTTCGGTACATCAAAACTCATAAACTCATAATATAAGCATCATCGAAACCTTAAGCGTGCGGACCCTACGGGTTCGAGAACTATGTAGACATGACCTAGAACTATTCTCGGTCAATAACTAATAGCGGACCTGGATGCCCATATTGGCTCCTACATATTCTCGAAGATCTTTATCGGTCAAACCGCATAACAACATACGTTGTTCCTTTGTCATCGGTATGTTACTTGCCCGAGATTCGATCGTCGGTATCCAATACCTAGTTCAATCTCGTTATCGCAAGTCTCTTTACTCGTTACGTAATGCATCATTCCGTAACTAACTCATTGCTACATTGCTTGCAAGGCTTATAGTGATGTGCATTACCGAGAGGGCCAGAGATACCTCTCCGCAATCGGAGTGACAAAACCTAATCTCAAAAACGCCAACCCAACATGTACCTTTGGAGACACCTGTAGTACTCCTTTATAATCACCCGATTACGTTGTGATGTTTGGTAGCACCCAAAGTGTTCCTCCGTAAACGGAGTCTCATAATCTCATAGTTCTTGGAACATGTATAAGTCATGAAGAAAGCAATAGCAATATACTAAGCGATCAAGTGCTAGGCTAACGGAATGGGTCATGTCAATCACATCATTCTCCTAATGATGTGATCCGTTAATCAAATGACAACTCATGTCTATGGTTAGGAAACATAACCATCTTTGATTAACGAGCTAGTCAAGTAGAGGCATACTAGTGACACTGTTTGTCTATGTATTCACACATGTATTATGTTTCGGTTAATACAATTCTAGCATGAATAATAAACATTTATCATGATATAAGGAAATAAATAATAACTTTATTATTGCCTCTAGGGCATATTTCCTTCATCTCCCACTTGCACTAGAGTCAATAATCTAGTTCACATCGCCATGTGATTTAACATCAATAGTTCACATCTATATGTGGTTAACACCCATAGTTCACATCGACATGTGACCAACACCCAAAGGGTTTACTAGAGTCGATAATCTAGTTCACATCGCTATGTGATTAACACCCAAAGAGTACTAAGGTATGATCATGTTTTGCTCGTGAGAGAAGCTTAGTCAACGGGTCTATCACATTCAGAGCCGTATCTATTTTGCAAATATTCTATGTCTACATTGCTCTGCACGGAGCTAGTCTAGCTAATTGCTCCCACTTTCAATATGTATCCAGATTGAGACTTAGAGTCATCTGGATCAGTGTAAAAAGCTTGCATCGATGTAACTCTTTACGACGGGCTCTTTTATCACCTCCATAATCGAGAAATATTTCCTTAGTCCTCACTAAGGATGTTCTTGACCAATGTCCAAATGATCTACTCCTAGATCACTATTGTACTCCTTGCCAAATTCAGAGCAAGGTATACAATAGGTCAGTACATAGCATAACATACTTTATAGAACCTATGGTCGAGGCATAGGGAATGACTTTCATTCTCTTTTCTATTTTCTGCCGTGGTCGGGATTTGAGTCTTACTCAATTTCACACCTTTTAACACAGCAAGAACTTTTCTTTGACTGTTCTATTTTGAACTACTTCAAAATCTTGACAAGGTATATACTTATTGAAAAACTTATCAAGCGTCTTGATCTATCTCAATAGATCTTGATGCTCAATATGTAAGTAGCTTTACCGAGGTCTTTCTTTTAAAGATCTCCTTTCAAATACTCCTTTATGCTTTCGGAAAAATTATACATCATTTCGATCAACAATATGTTATTCACATATACTTATCGAAATGTTTGTAGTGCTCCCACTCACTTTCTTGCAAATACAGGCTTCTCCAAAAAAGTCAGATAAAACCATATGCTTTGATCACACTATCAAAGCGTTTATTCCAACTCCAAGATGCTTGCAGTCCATAGATGGATCGCTGAAGCTTGCACATTTTGTTAGCACCTTTAGGATTGACAAAATCTTCTGGTTGCATCATATACAACTCTTCTTTAAGAAAACCATTAAGGAATGCAGCTTTGACATCCATTTGCCAGATTTCATAAAGTGTGGCAATTGCTAACATGATTCGGACAGACTTTTAAGCATTGATATAAGTGAGAAAATCTCATTGTATTCAACATCTTGAACTTTGTCAAAAACCCTTTTTGACAAGTCTAGCTTTGTAGATAGTAACACTACTATCAGTGTCTGTCTTCCTCTTGAAGATCCATTTATTTAACATGGCTTGCTGATCGAGCAAGTCAATCAAAGTCCATACTTTGTTCTCATACATGGATCCTATCTCAGATTTTATGGCCTCAAGCCATTTCGCGGAATCTGGGCTCATCATCGCTTCCTCATAGTTCGTAGGTTTATCATGGTCTAGTAACATGACTTCTAGAATAGGATTACCGTACCACTCTAGTGCGGATCTTACTCTGGAAGACCTACGAGGTTTGGCAACAACTTGATCTGAAGTTTCATGATCATCATCATTAACTTCCTCACTAATTGGTGTAGGAATCACTCGAACTGATTCACGTGATGAACTACTTTCCAATAAGGGAGAAGGTACAATTACCTCATCAAGTTCTACTTTCCTCCCACTCACTTCTTTCGAGAGAAACTTCTTCTCTAGGAAGGATCCATCTTAGCAACGAATAACTTGCCTTCGGATCTGTGATAGAAGGTGTACCCAATAGTTACCTTTGGGTATTCTATGAAGACGTTCTTCTCCGATTTGGGTTCGAGCTTATCGGTGAAAACCTTTTCATATAAGCATCGCAACTCCAAACTTTAAGAAACAACAGCTTAGGTTTCTTGCTAAACCATAGTTCATACGGTGTCATCTCAACGGATTTAGATGGTGCCCTATTAAGCGTGAATGCAGCTGTCTCTAATGCATAACCCCGAGCGATAGTGGTAAATCGGTAAGATACATCATAGATCGCACCATATCCAATAAAGTGCGGTTACGACATTCGGACACACCATAACATTGTGGTGTTCCAGGTGGCGTGAGCTGTGAAATTATTCCACATTATTTTAATTGAAGACCAAACTCGTAACTCAATTATTCGTCTCCACGATCAGATCGCAGAAACTTTATTTTCTTGTTGCGATGATTTTCCACTTCACTCTGAAATTCTTTGAACTTTTCATCTATTTCAGACTTATGTTTCATCAAGAAGATATCGCATATCTACTCAAATCATCTGTGAAGGTCGAAAATAATGATACTTGTCGCGAGCCTTAATATTCATCGGACCACATACATCAAGATGTATGATTTCCAACAAATCTGTTGCTCGCTTCATTGTTCGGAGAACGGAGTCTTAGTCATCTTGCCCATGAGGCATGGTTCGCAAGCATCAAGTGATTCATAATCAAGTGATTCCAAAAGTCCATTAGCATGGAGTTTCTTCATGCGCTTTACACCAATATGACCCAAACAGCAGTGCCACAAATAAGTTGCACTATCATTATTAACTTTGCATCTTTTGGCATCAATATTATGAATATGTGTATCACTACGATCGAGATCCGACAAACTATTTTCATTGGGTGTACAACCATCGAAGGTTTTATTCATGTAAACAGAATAACAATTATTCTTTAACTTTAAATGAATAACCGTTTCACAATAAACATGATCAAATCATATTCATGCTCAACACAAACGCCAAATAACATTTATTTAGGTTCAACACTAATCCCGAAAGTATAGGGAATGTGCGATGATGATCATATTAATCTTGGAACTACTTCCAACACTCATCGTCACTTCCCCTTCAACTAGTCTCTGTTTATTCTATAACTCCTGTTTGAGTTACTAATCTTAACAACCGAACAAGTATCAAATACTCAGGGCTACTATAAACACTAGTAAGGCACACATCAATAACACTGTATATCAAATATACCCTTGTTCACTTTGCCATCCTTCTTATCCACCAAATATTCAGGGCATTTCCGCTTCGGTGACCATTTCCTTTGCATTGTAAGCACTCGGTTTCAGGCTTTGGTCCAGCTTTGGGCTTCTTCGCAGGAGTGACAACTTACTTGTCTTTCTACTTGAAGTTCCTTTCTTTCCTTTGCCCTTCTCTTGAAACTAGTGGTCTTGTCAATCATCAACACTTGATGCTCTTTCTTGATTTCTACCTTCGTCGATTTCAACATCACGAAGAGCTCGGGAATCGTTTTCGTCATCCCTTGCATCTTGTAGTTCATCACGAAGTTCTAGTAACTTAGTGATGGTGACTAGAGAATTCTATCAATCACTATCTTATCGGAAGATTAACTCCCACTTGATTCAAGCAATTAAAGTACCCGGACAATCTGAGCACATGCTCACTAGTTGAGCGATTCTCCTCCATCTTTTAGCTATAGAACTTGTTGGAGACTTCATATCTCTCAACTCGGGTATTTGCTTGAAATATTAACTTCAACTCTGGAACATCTCATATGGTCCATGACGTTCAAATCGTCTTTGAAGTCCCGATTCTAAGCCGTTAAGCATGGTGCACTAAACTATCAAGTAGTCATCATATTGAGCTAGCCAAACATTCATAACGTATGCATCCGCTCCTGCAATAGGTCTGTCACCTAGCGGTGCATTAAGGACATAATTCTTACGTGCAGCAATGAGGATAAACCTCAAATCACGGATCCAATCCGCATCATTGCTACTAACATTTTCAATACAATTTTCTCTAGGAACACATATAAAAACATCGGGAAGCAAAAACATAGGGAAGCAACAACGTGAGCTATTGATCTACAACATAATTTGCAAAATACTACGGGACTAAGTTCATGATAAATTAAAGTTCAATTAATCATATTACTTAAGAACTCCCACTTAGATAGACATCCTCTAATCTTCTAAGTGATTACGTGATCCATATTAACTACACCATGTCCGATCGTCACGTGAGATGGAGTAGTTTCAGCAGTGAACATCAATATGTTGATCATATCTACTATATGATTCACGCTCGACCTTTCGGTCTCCGTGTTCGAGGCCATATCTGTTATATGCTAGGCTCGTCAAGTTTAACTTTGAGTATTCGCGTGTGCAACTGTTTTGCACCCGTTGTATTTGAGCGTAGAGCCTATCACACCCGATCATCACGTGGTGTCTCAAAGACGAAGAACTTTCATAGCGGTGCATACTCGGGAGAACACTTCTTGATAATTTTAGTGAGAGATCATCTTAAAATGCTACCGTCAATCAAAGCAAGATAAGATGCATAAAGGATAAACATCACATGCAATCAATATAAGTGATATGATATGGCCATCATCATCTTGTGCTTGTGATCTCCATCTCCAAGCACCGTCGTGATCACTATCGTCACCGGTAGCGACACCTTGATCTCCATCGTAGCATCATTGTCGTCTCGCCAACTATTGCTTCTACGACTATCGCTACCGCTTAGTGATAAAGTAAAGCAATTACATGGCGTTGCATTTCATACAATAAGCGACAACCATATGGCTCCTACCGATTGCCGATAACTCGGTTACAAAACATGATCATCTCATACAATAAAATATAGCATCACGTCTTGACCATATCACATCACAACATGCCCTGCAAAAACAAGTTAGGCGTCCTCTACTTTGTTGTTGCAAGTTTTACGTGGCTGCTACGGGCTGAGCAAGAACCGTTCTTACCTCGCATCAAAACCACAATGATAGTTTGTCAAGTTGGTGCTGTTTTAACCTTCGCAAGGACGGGCGTAGCCACACTCAGTTCAACTAAAGTGAGAGAAACAAACACCGCCGGTCACCTTTAAGCAACGAGTGCTCAAGCGGTGAAACCAGTCTCGCGTAAGCGTCTGCGTAATGTCGGTCCGGGCGCTTCATCTCACAATACCGCTGAACCAAAGTATGACATGCTGGTAAGCGGTATGACTTATATCGCCCACAACTCACTTGTGTTCTACTCGTGCATATGACATCAACGCATAAAACCAGGCTCGGATACCACTGTTGGGGAACGTAGTAATTTCAAAAAAAATTCTACGCACATGCAGGATCATGGTGATGGCATAGCAACGAGAGGGAGAGTGTATGTCCACGTACCCTCGTGAGACCGTGGCGAAGCGTTATAACAACGCGGTTGATGTAGTCGTGCGTCTTCACGATCCGACCGATCCAAGTACCGAGCATACGGCACCTCCGAGTTCAGCACACGTTCAGCTCGATGGCGATCCCGGACTCCGATCCAGCAAAGTGTCGGGATGAGTTCCGTCGACCTGACGGCGTGGTGGCGATGATGATGCTCTAGCGGCGCGAGGCTTCGCCTAAACTCCGTGACGATATGACCGAGGTGGAATATGGTGGAGGGGGCACCGCACATGGCTAAGGAACGATCCGTAGATCAACTTGTGTGTCCATGGGGTGCCCCTGCCCGTATATAAAGGAGGGAGGGAGGAGGAGGAGGCCGACCCTAGGAGGCGGCGCCATGGGAGTCCTACTCCCACAGGGAATAGGATTCCCCTTTCCTAGTCAACTAGGAGTCCTTCCATGTATTAGGAGTAGGAGACAAGGAAGGGGAAGAGAGAAGGAAGGAAGGAGGGGTGCGGCCTCCCCTAGTCAATTCGGACTAGGCCATGGGGGCGCGGCCTGCCCTAGGCAGCCCTCTCTCTTTCCGCGAGGCCCAATAAGGCCCAATACTTCTCCCGGCGATTTCCGTAACTCTCCGGTACTCAAAAATACCGAATCATTCGGAACCTTTCCGAACTCCGAATATAGTCGTCAATATATCGATCTTTACGTCTCGACCATTTGAGACTCCTCGTCATGTCCCCGATCTCATCCGGGACTCGAACTCCTTCGGTACATCAAAACTCATAAACTCATAATATAAGCTGTCATCAAAACCTTAAGCGTGCGGACCCTACGGGTTCGAGAACTATGTAGACATGACCTAGAATTATTCTCGGTCAATAACCAATAGCGGGACCTGGATGCCCATATTGGCTCCTACATATTCTACGAAGATCTTTATCGGTCAAACCGCATAACAACATCGTTGTTCCCTTTGTCATCGGTATGTTACTTGCCCGAGATTCGATCGTCGGTATCAATACCTAGTTCAATCTCGTTACGGCAAGTCTCTTTACTCGTTACGTAATGCATCATTCCGTAACTAACTCATTGCTACATTGCTTGCAAGGCTTATAGTGATGTGCATTACCGAGAGGGCCCAGAGATACCTCTCCGACAATCGGAGTGATAAAACCTAATCTCGAAATACGCCAACCCAACATGTACCTTTGGAGACACCTGTAGTACTCCTTTATAATCACCCAGTTACGTTGTGACGTTTGGTAGCACCCAAAGTGTTCCTCCGGTAAATGGGAGTTGCATAATCTCATAGTTACAGGAACATGTATAAGTCATGAAGAAAGCGATAGCAATATACTAAACGATCAAGTGCTTGGCTAACGGAATGGGTCATGTCAATCACATCATTCTGCTAATGATGTGATCCCGTTAATCAAATGACAACTCATGTCTATGGTTAGGAAACATAACCATCTTCGATTAACGAGCTAGTCAAGTAGAGGCATACTAGTGACACTCTGTTTGTCTATGTATTCACACATGTATTATGTTTCCGGTTAATACAATTCTAGCATGAATAATAAACATTTATCATGATATAAGGGAATAAATAATAACTTTATTATTGCCTCTAGGGCATATTTCCTTCAAGGAGGCCCTGTGCACCCACCAGCTCAGGTGCTGATGGATCTCATTGATAAGATGACGGCTCTATTAACCGTCGGGGTCAACCCGGTTAAGGAAGACCTGGCGGCGGAAGACGTCAGGATGACCGCAGAACGAGCGGCTCTGGACGCTCAAGCTCAGCAGATCCAGTCGCAGGCTTTTCAGCTCACGATGGATCAGAACCCGTCAAATGAGGTTGTCGGAGTAAATGACCACGGGTAGCCTAGCCGGCTCCCCCTGGGGCTTCTGAAAAAAATTACAAGCCAATCAAGCTATCCAACATCCAAGACGCTGGGCCGCCTTCCCCCGGCCGGCTGTCATTCGGGCCGGTTGTCAGGAGGCGGCCTGGCCCCAAGACCTGCCGAAGAAGGCCACGAGAGGGCCGGCTTCCAAGGAGCCGGCTACCAGAGGGCCGACTCCGCGTAGCCGGCCACGAGAAGGCCGACTCCAAGAAGCCGTCCACCCCGCAGGCGGCCAAGGTCGCCCCCTCGGAATCTGCACCCACATAACGGTGATGAGACGGGGCGTGGCTATAGTGAAGCCTGCCACCCCCGCATCCCGGAGCGCGCGTGGCTATAGTGCGCCATACGGGGCAGCCATCACCCGTCCGGCGCGGCACTGTTGCCATGTTGACCGTGACATCACCCACGACAGGCTGTCAGTACTACCCGCAGGCGGCGGGCCCCTCTGGTCAGAGAGATGCCCGAAGGCGGCTCGGCCTCCCCCAGTCGGCCTGAGATATGGCCGGCTCCCCATAGCCGTCTCGTTCCCTCCCTCGAAGGAAGCGCCTCATTAAGGAGACAATACGAAGTGAGGCTACAGTGATCGCCGCCAAGGCGGGGGCACTGTAGCCATGCTTACCCTGACAAAGCCCTCGTCATCAGGATTGAGGCAATAGTAACCAGCCCCCGACAAGGCCCTCGACGGTGGGGCCAGCTTGTCGACCATGAAGCCGGCAGCCAGCGGGACCCACCAGTCGGCGGGCCCCCCCGGGCGGAGAAAGCCGTGAGACGAAAAAGCAGCGGCTAGGCCCACGCCTAGCCGGATTACCATTGTACCCACAGGGGTAGGCCTATAAACCCCAGGGCACCCATGCAAAGGTTGATCTCTTGGAGTTTTATACACCACATAGAGGGAAGAGGAGAGCTAGCGTGCCCTTCTTCTTCCTCTCACCGAATAGCTCAAGGGCGTCTTGTAGCAACTTTTTCATCTAGTGATCATCACGGAGACCCCGCAGAGCAGCGATGAGGGGTGTTATCTCCACAGAGAGCCCCTTGGTGGGTAAGATTCGCCCGGCGTGCATGTATTCGCCTCATCCGTTTCGAGCACCGGCGGCGTCTTATTGGCTCCCACTATGATTAGCCACCCGTTGGCATATGTCGCACCTACCACCCGACATTTGGCGCCCACCATGGGGCCAGTGCTTTGTCGTCCGGAGACCTGTGCAGGCGGGAACCCTCTTCCTCCCCAGCAGCGTAGCCAGCCCAGCCGCCCGATGGCGCTTGCCGACAAGGCTGCAAAGCGTCGGCTGGCGCTGTCGGCGAGCTGCCTCGCCGACCTTCTTGGCGAGGCTCGCATCTCCGTGAGCCTGCATCCGACGCGGGCACCGGCTGCCTCAAGAGCCACCTCGTCAGCCTCCTCGACCAACTCCACGACTCCAGCGAGCCCGTTGTGGATTTGGAGTCGGTTGGCTCCACCGAACCGATGCTTGTCGACTCCGACACGGCATCGCTCGACGCCTTCCCCACCAACGTCGTGATCTTCGACGACCCGCTCCCCAAGCCGACAGGTGTGGCGGTGCCATCACCGAGGTGCTGGTCATCGATCCTGGCGGCCCCTCGAGCAAGAACGCCCACGACGCTTCGCAAGCGGGCGCCCACGACCTGTCCGCCCCTCTCGGTGGCGCTTGGCGACGAGGCGCTGGAGGCGCGCCGCCTCGCCCTCCACGCGGAGGGCCGAAGGATAGCCACCCTGAGACGCCTCACCGAGGCCCACCAGCGAGAAGTCGACCGCACCGCCTTCGGCACGCCGCCTCCCGAAGGATCGAGCCGACTCGACATTGTCAAGAAACGTGGCGCAGCCATCGCTGACATGCTGGGAGTGGATCGCCCCGTCGACGCCACGCCCCTCGAGAACCTGCGCGCCGCCCAGGCGGCCGTAGAAGTGCTGAACGGGCTAGGGCCCGACGAGCTTCCCTACATGGCTAGGCGCATTCAGCAACTGATTGGCGCGGCCGCAGAGCGGCAAGAAGACAGCGCCCGCGCCGAAAGCCCTCCCCCGCGCCGAGAGCACGACGCAACGTCACGCACGCGGACTGTGGGCAACGCCCGCGCACGGCAAGAAAAGGAGCTGGCTGCCAGCCGCAGCCGAACCCGGATATCCATCGAGCGCGACGCAGATGGCCGCCCTCGAGCCGTGGAGCGGCGAGGCAACCCGCCCCCTCCTCCACCTCATGGGGAAAGATATCCCACCCCACCGCATGTCACCCATCCGACTCTCAGCGGCCCGACCGCCGGCCATGAAGAAGTCGGCAGCAACGCATCGCCACGGATCGACCGCTGGCGCGATCCTGGCGTTGAAGAAGAAGACGATGTCGGGCCGCCTTGCCGGCCCCGCATCCATGACGAGCCCTTCCCCAAAGGGTTCGCTCCCCAAGAGATCGCCAAGTATAACGGCTCTGTGAAGCCGGAGGATTGGCTGATCGACTACTCAACGCGATCGGCATAGCGAACGGCAGCAGTAGCGTTGCCGTGAAATATGTGCCCTCATGCTTCATGGCACGGCGCGAACCTGGCTCAAAAGCCTCAAGCTGTACAACATCAACAAGCGGCTAGAACTTCACCGAAGCCTTCATCCGCAACTTCACGGCACCTGGCGGGCTCCCAAGCCCAGGCAACTCTCCTTGTGCGTACAGGACCCACCGAAGTCGACTCGCGACTACCTCACGCAGCGTTGGGCGAGCTCCGCAACTCCTGCGAGGGTGTCGAGGTTCAAGCCATAGAGTACTTCACCGCCGGGTGCGAGAAGGCACCCTCCTCAAGCACAAGCTTCTGCGCGCAGGCGGCTACCCTTGACGAGCTACTAGTCATAGCCGACAAGTACGCCACCGCCGACTCCTCGATGAAGACCGAGCTCCGGGTAGACGCCGCCGGGAAGGTACTCAACCCGGCTCCCAAAACACCGGCTGGCGACTCTAGCCGACGTCCGTACCAGCACGACAACAAGCGCAAAGGCCCGATGCCGCCTCTAGCCAGTCGGCAGGTGGCCACCGTCGAAGACGAGCAACCCGAAGGGCGGCCCACGCCCAAAAAGCTGAAGGGCGGCAGGCCGGCTTGGCAGCCGGCTTTCTCCTACGAGAAGGCCCTCGACGCCCCATGCAAGTTCCACAGCGGCGCGAAGCTGTCCAATCATACAACCCGGAAATGCCACTGGCTCACCCGAATCACCAAAGGCGAAGGGCTGGTGCCGCCTCCGCCTGCTGGACAGCTGCCTCCGGCTCCCCAACAGACGGCCGCTCGACCAGCAGTTGGGACCGTCCAAGACGAGTTCCCCAACGAGCATGCCGCCTACGTCGTCTTCACGAGCCAGCCGAACCCGGCGCGATCGGGCGCGATAACACCAAGAAGTCAGCAGTCGCCTCCAACAACCCGAGTACATGCCTTTGGTCGGAGAGGCCTATCGGTGGGCCGGGCCGACCACCCGAAGTGATGCCGTCCCGGGCTCTTATGCATTGGTTTTGGAGGCAACCCTAGCAGCAGACAGGCTTGCTGCCCGATTCTCCTGCGTCTTGATAGGCAGACGGGGAGCAGCATCAACATCTGTGTCGAGACACCATGGAGAAGTTGAACATCAAGGCCAAGCACCTCATGCCAAGCGGACCGTGTTCCATGGCATTGTACCCGGCTTTGTCCTGTTCACCAATCGGCAAGATCAAGATAGATGTTCTCTTGGAGACAAGGATCACTTCCATGAGAAGCAATCTAGTTTGAAGTGGTGGACCTTGAGAGCCCTTACCATGCGCTGCTTGGCGGCCTGCTCAGCCAAGTTCATGGTTGTACCCCACTATGCCTACCTCAAGATGAAGATGCCGAGTACCAAGGGCATCATCACCATAGCCGGCGATTACAAGAAGTCCTCCGAGTGCGCTGCAACCAGCAGCCGGTTGGCCGAGTCCCTCGTAGTCGCCGAAGAGAAGAAGATGTTGGACCGGGTCATGGCCATGGCCGGCAAGCAGCCAGCCCTGTCCCCTGACCCCAAGGAATGTGATGCTCAAGGTTCCATCCAGCCGGCCAAGGAAACAAAGAAGATACCTCTGGACCCAGAGCACCCGGAAAGGTTTGCCGTCATTGGGGCAAACATGGACAACAAATAGGAAGGCGAGCTCGTCAATTTCCTCCGTGAGAATCGGGACATCTTCGCATGGTCCCCCAAGGACATGCCGGGTGTACCGAAGGAATTCGCCGAGCACAAGCTACACGTCCGAGAAGATGCCAAACCAGTCAAGCAGCCCCTCTGCCGACTGTCAGAGGAGAAGAGAAGGATCGTAGGAGAAGAGATAGCCCGGCTCTTGGCGGCCGGCTTCATCATGGAGGTTTTCTTTCCAGAGTGGCTCGCCAACCCGGTTCTCGTGCTGAAGAAGAATAACAAGTGGCGCATGTGTATAGATTACACAAGCCTCAACAAAGCCTGCCCCAAAGATCCCTTCGCCTTACCCAGGATTGATCAAGTGATAGACTCCACAGCCGGATGCGAGCTGCTGAGTTTCCTGGATGCCTACTCAGGCTACCACCAGATAAAGTTGGACCCGGCCGACCGCCTGAAGACCGCCTTCATCCGCCATTGAGACTTTACATTACACGACTATGACATTCGGCTTGAGAAATGCGGTGCCACCTTTCAGCGTTGCATGCGAAATGCCTCCTCAAGCAGCTCGGACAGAATCCCCCCGTCTATGTAGGCGATATCATGGTGAAGACGGAGAAGCGCAACACTTTGTTGGAAGACCTCAAGGAAACATTTGAGAACCTGCGCGGTTTCAGATCAAGCTCAACCCCAGAAATGCGTGTTGGAGTGCCGGCGGCCAGCTCCTAGGCTTCTGGTCTCGAGCGCGGCATTGAATGCAACCAGATAAAGATCAAATCCATTGAGAGAATGGAATTCCCACCAAGCTGCGAGGCGTCCGGAAGTTTACGGGTGCACGGCCTCCTGAATCGCTTCATCGGCCGGCCCGGGAAAAACTCTCCCCTCTACCGACTCATGAAGAAAACCACTTACTTCGAGTGGAGCGACCGGGCCAGCCAAGCCTTTCACGGTGAAGAGGATGCTTGCCACGCCGCTTTGTCTTGGCGGCGCCGGCGAAAGAGCCCATGCTCCTTTATATCGCCGCCACCGGCCGGTGGTCGGCACCGTCATCGTGGTCAGCGCCCGAAGAAGGCGAGCTCAACCAGTCGAGGCGGTCTACTACTTAAGCAATCTGTCCACCTCAAAGCAGAACTACCGCATTACGGAAGATGTGCTATGGCGTGTACTTCACCGCCAAGAAGCTGAAGCCCTACTTTCAAGAGCACTCCATCACGGTCGTATGCACCGCCCCACTCGCCGAGATCATAGGCAGCGGGGCGCATCCGGCGGGTGGCAAAATAGGCCATTGAGCTGGCCCTTACGATCTTCTACCAGCATCGCACCGCCATCAAGTGCCAAGCATTGGCGATTTCCTCGTCGTGGGCGAGAGACCGATACACCGCCGGCTCCGACTCCACTCATTGGCGGATGCGCCGATGGGTCCAAGATGCGCCTTGCTGGGGAGCCGGCATCATCCTCACCTCTCCCAAAGGCGACAAACTCAGATACACATTGCAAATTCACTTTGCCGCCCCCAACAACGTGCCCGAGTCTGGCGCTCATACCACGGACTCCGGCTAGCCAAAGAGCTCGGCATCTGCGGATCACGTGCTATGGCGACTTCGGATTTGGTGGTCCAACGGTCATCGGTATTTGGGGCGCCAAGGACACAAACATGGCGAGCTACCGCTTCGTCGTTCAGCAAATCAGCGGGTACTTGAAGGATGCGAGTTCCTCCCGTGCCGCGGGCGACAACGAAACAGCGGATGCCACAGCACGGATAGGCTCAACCCGACAAGCTATACCAACCGGCTTCTCTCTCCAGCGCCTCCTCAAGCCGTCTCGAATCCGACTCCATCTTCGTGCCGCTTAACTTGGCGCGGCGGATCCGGCTTAGGGAGCCAAGCAGCGGCCGGGGACTTCGATAGGCGGCTCGGGGACTGCCATAATCGCACCGGCCGGGGACTTGAACCGGCCGGGGACTATAGTAATAGGCGAGGACTGCTTCAACACCACGGCGGCGGCCAGCTCCAGCTCTTCACCACCCAGCCCACCGCCACAGTTGCGATAGCCGTGTTGGCTATAAAAGATATCACAGCTCCATCATGGGCTCAACCCATCCTCAACTTCCTGGTAAACAGAGAACTGCCGGCTGATGAGATCGCGACAAGACAAGTCCAACGCCGAGCCGAGGCATACACAATTACAAACAGAGAGCTCGTCAGACGCAATATCACTGGAGTCTTCCAGCGCTGCGTCGAACCAGAGAAGGGCATAGCAATCCTCAAGGACATTCACCAAGGCGAATGCGGCCACCACGCAGCCTCAAGATCCCTCGTTGGCAAAGCTTTCCGCCATGGATTCTTTTGGCCGACTGCCTTGGACGATGCCAAGGAGTTGATCAAACACTGCAAAGGCTGCCAAGTCTTCAGCTCCAAGCAACACCTGCCGGCTTCAGAACTCAAGACCATTCCCCTCACCTGGCCTTTTGCCGTCTGGGGACTGGACATGGTGGGCCCATTCAAGACGGCGCGCGGCGGCATGACACACTTGCTTGTCACCATGGATAAATTTACCAAGTGGATCGAAGCAAAGCATATTAAGAAGCTGAACGGGCCGACTGCCGTGACATTCATCGCAGACATTACAACTCGGTACGGCGTGCCTCACAGCATCATCACCGACAATGGCACGAACTTCGCCAAGGGAGCATTGGCACATTTCTGCGTGACGAGGGTATCCGGCTGGACCTAGCGTCCGTTGCCCACCCTCAGTCAAACGACCAAGTTGAGCGAGCCAACGGCCTCATCCTTTCCGGCATCAAGCCCCGGCATCAAGCCCCGGCTGGTCGTGCCGTTGGAGCGCTCGGCCGGCTGCTGGTTCGACGAGCTGCCGGCCGTCCTCTGGAGTCTGCGCACTACCCCAAACAAGTCAACCGGCTTCACCCCTTTCTTCCTTGTATATGGCGCCGAGGCTGTCATCCCAACCGACATCGAGTTCGACTCACCTCGGGTGACCATGTACCGCAGGAAGAGGCCAAAGAAGCACGAGAAGGCGGCGTCGACCTCTTTGGAAGAAAGCGGCTGTTAGCCCTCGACCGGTCTGTCATCTACCAACAGGGTTTGCGCCGCTACCATAGCCGGAAGGTCAAGCCAAGATCCTTTCAAGAGGGCGACCTTGTGCTCCGGCTCATCCAGCAAACAGCCGGCCAGCACAAGCTCTCGGCCCCTTGGGAAGGTCCCTTCGTCATCGTGAGCATTGGGAAATGACTCCTACTACCTAATCGGCCTTACGAAGCGAAGGCACGCGAAGAGAGATGATTCCGGCAAGGAGTGAGAACGACCATGGAACGCCAACCTCCTCCGAAGATTTTACAGTTAAAATGCAGTATGTATCACACTATCTTTTGTACTAAGTATGAGACAATGGGCCCCCCGAGGAGCACTCGGGGACTGCCACCTTTTATCTATGAATGATGAGTATCATGTTTATGATTTTATCATTACACATTTTCGCCTCGTCCGGCACCGGGTTTGACTAGTCGGCCCGGGGACTGGCCGCCTTGAGTTATATTCAAAGTTCCACCTGCAGTCAGACAAGTAGTGTGCCGGCACCCAAGCCCTATCTTGTCAAAAGCCGCAGCTCGAAGAACCATTGTCCGGTGGCAAGAGTCAAAAGCGCGGAAAGGATGCCCACACGAAAAGCGGCTAAGGACTAACAAACTTATATTACAAAAGCGGCTTCCTCCATTGCCGACCGGCTACTAGAGTAGCCCGACCAGCCGACTACCATTCAACCCTGCAACAATCCAACAAAGCTCAAGTACTTGCCTTCCCACAAATAGCCAAGTTCCTCCCGACCACAATTGCCGCAAAGCATTTGTTAAATTTGGGAAAACGACAATCAAGGGAAAGCGGCAAAGAAACAACCTAAGGATAAAAACCAAACTTGAATGGAATCCAAACACATGCATAATTATATTTACACAAAAGCCTTGAAGGCGGCATTCAACATAGTCTGAATACACCCCCAATGGGTGGAACTGCATAAAGTTAATAAATTTTTTCAAATAGCAACAGCAGCGAAGCGAGAAGCGGAGATCAAACCAGCGAACAGCAGCCGAATCGGGCAGGTCGGCGGAGGAGGCAGTCTTGGCTGGAGGAGTGGCCGGTGGCGAGTCTCAGCCGATCATCACCCTGGCGTGGCGGCGCTCGCGCGCGCCTCGGTCTTTGGAGGCACGATCGAGTGAAGCTGGTGGTCGCTTCACCGTCAGGCGTGGCGTCTCGCCGCCCTCCTCCTCTTCGTGATTCGGCTTCATCATTGGAAGCAATCTCCTCCATGAGTCCTCGCCTTCCGCGGGTTCAGCCCGAACCATTCCTCCGGCTGGCGACTCGCTGTCGTTCGCCGAAGCAAAGCGCTGGTGTCGGTATACTCGGCGATAGCCGAGTCTGTTGGATGATAGCCGGCCGCGCCGCCACCAGCTCCTCGTCGACCTCCTGCCTCCAAGTGCTCGGTAGCACGAGCTTAGCCCGAGATACCAGGCCGGACGAACTCCGGCGCCCGCCGACACGGACCAAGCAGCGGAAGCCTTCCAGGCCTCGAAGCGGCCAACCGCAACCTCCAGCCAGTCGGCAGTCATTTGAGGAGTGCGAGGATCACCTCGCCCGAGGCGAGGCGGCCGACACTTGCGCCCGACGCAGCTTGAAGCCGTGAAGCATCACGGTGAGCCAGCTGCGGCGGGCTGGATCGCCAAGAGCTGCTCCTCAAGCGTGCGGCTGGCGTCTGGCGCGATCTCAACCCCTGCTTGCCGGCGCGTCTTGCGGTGGGCCTCGATGGCTTGGCTGGCGGCGACGGAGTAGCCGGGGAAGTAATCTGCGTGAAGAATAAGGAAACAACACAAAAATCAGAAGATGAACAAGAGGGCAAGGAGCAAGCAAAGGGGTGAAAAGGGGAAGGCGGCCCACCATCGATCAGATCCTCCACCCGTCCATAGCCCTCGCTCAGTGCTTGCCTTGCTTCAGCCCAGCCCGCCGCCTCGGTCTCGAACTCGGCCTTAAGGCCGGCCTCGTTGTCTTGCGCCTTCTTCAGGGCCGCCTTGTGGCTCAACTCCTGGTCGGCCAGCCTCTTGGCCAGGCGGTCGTGTTCCTGGGCCAAGGCGACGATCTCGGCCTCCTTGGCGCGAATGGTGGTCTGGGCCCCGCCTAGCTGCTCCCTCAAGTCAGCATTAGCCCTTGCAAGCATGGAGAAAAAGGAAAAAAGCAGTAAGGGAGAAGTCGTCAGGGAAGATCCGACCCGGCTGCTCAGCAGCCGGCCCGAATCTCGGGGACTACACCCGATGGGTCTGTGTGGCGCCCCACATGAGATAGAAGAAACCAAGTACTCACTCGGCTATTCGTCAAGTGGCGGCCTTACAGCTCAGCTCACGAGCACAGGAGTTGAAAGCAGCAGAAGATTGTGATACTCCTGGAAATCAGACGAAGCGCAAATAAGAACGAGATTGCCGTCAAGGCCTGCTGAGAAGTTTCAAGCCACCTGCTCAGCAGCCGACTCGAAACTCGGGGACTACACCCAGTGGGTGCGCTGACGCGCCCCCATGGAAGAAATCAAAAGAGAAATCGATCAAGGCCAGAAGACTCACCCGGACGACGGCAGCGTAGTGAGAACTCACAGGTGTACCGTTGCGACAAGCGGCACTGAGCACGAAGCGGCGCGGACCTCTGTGCCGCCACGTTCAGCTCGGCCGTCCGCTGCTGGCGTCCACTCGGACGTCTTGGCGCCGCCGCCTCGAGTTACATGCCGTCGAGCTAAGCGCCCACAGCTCTTTGCGGTTCCGGCGCCTAGGGCGCCTCTCCCGCAGCGCCGGCGGCGCCGACTACCGGGAGATCCGCCCCGTCGCCGACTTCGCCCGACCCGGCTGCCCGAGCGCCGCGGCAGGTCGGCTGCCTGGCCCGCTCCGGTCGGCGCGGTGTGGCGCCTCCCGAGATAAATCACGTTGTCCTCCCTCCTCTCCATCGCCGGCTGGTCGCGGTCGGCTTCCTCCGACGGAGGCACGGGGATATCGGGAGCCACGGCGCAAAGGGGAATGACGAGCTGTGGAGGCTGATTGCGCAAAGCCTACACCAACCTCTCCGCGGCCGCAGCTTCCGCCCGGGCCTTGGCCGCCGCGTCGGCTTGCGCCTCGGCCGACTTCTCCGCCGCCTCCTGGACGGCCCTCCGCTCCTCCGCTTCCCGCTCCTCCCGAGCCTCCCGCGCGTTCCGCTCCGTTGCCTCCATGAGGTCGCCGCGGGGGTCCACTCGGCGGGAACTCGAAGACCCTCCCGTCGGTCCGACTATGGAGGCGGCGTCAACTCGTTCAAGGGAAAGCGGCGCCCTACTCAACAAATCAAGAAGACGGCTTAGATGAGCCTCAACCAAAGAAGATAACAAAATACAAGACACCCAACACTTACGCCGAGACCGCTTGCGGCTGCTTCACCACCTTGCGGAAGCAGGCCGCTTTCGCGGCCGCCTCGTCCCGCTTGGTCGCCGCCGCGGAGCTTTTGGGTTTTTTCGGCCGGCTGCCAAAGAGACCCGGCCCGGCCCGATGCTTTTGCGCGCCACCACGAGCAGTTGGCGCGACGGAAGGTCTCGCGCCTTGACGATCGGCCGCCGGCTGGCGGCGTGGGATGGCCTCGGCTTCGTCATCGTCCGGCCAGTCCCCGAAGCCGGCCGTGAGGTCGGGGCCGCCTGCCTCTCCGCCGGTTGCGACTACGGCGTCGTCCATGGAGGCAGCCCCCAGATCCGGGTTGTCGGGGTGCGTCCCGCAGTGCGGTCGGCCGTGGCGGCGCTCGGCCTGCGGCCCCGGCGCCCGGTCGAAGAAGGGGCTCTGCTCAAAGACAAATCCGACTAGTCAAAAGTCGACCATCAGCGAGCCGGCAACAAAAGAAGAAAAAGTAAGAAAAAACTCACCACAGGCGGAGATCAGCCGAGAATCTGGCGCCTTGCCATACTGCCACTCTTGGTGAGTTTGCGGTTGGAGATATAATTCACCATGTAAGATACCTCGTCACGAGGCATCTCTACGGTGCTCAGCCGCCGCAGGAATTGAAGCGGCTGCTCATTTGGCAGATCATGTGCGGCGGCTTTGGGTGGAAAGCACCGGCGCTCCACGAAAGGCGCCACCAAGTCGGCCCCACCAAGCCCTCAAGCTGGATCATCATCGGGGCGGGTGTGGCGGCGTTCCGGCCAAGGAAGCGGCAAGGGCTCGGAAGGACCAAGACGGCTGCCTCCCAGGCGGTGGGCCGGCTATGTAAGCCGGCAGATTCAGGTAGTCTCCTTGCGAGGCGACATTCTTCACGTAGAAGCACGATTGCTGCCAGAGCTTCACCGACTGGATCAGCGGGATAGGCGGAAAGGGGTTGTTGTCGGCCGTCCTCCGTTTGGCGATGAAGGCACCGCGGCGGGCACACCCAGCGAGGAGCGAGGCCGAGCTTACCTTGGAAGAACTCCCGAAGAGCTCGAGGTGTGGGGAGGACTCAAGAAAGCCCTCGCCTGGGGTGACAAGGGCGACATCAACATCAACTGTGTTGGGGGTGAGGTGATCGGCTGGAGATGTAGAAGTCGAGGAAAGGCGGAAGAACCCGCTTCGCCCGGCGAGGCGAGGCAGCGAGCGGTCTGGCGGAAGATGACCCGCTTCGCCCTCCTCGGCGCCGATGAAATCTCCGCCTCCGGCGTGGCGGAGTCTTCATGAGTCCTCTTTGGCAACCGCGCGTCCGGTGAAGCCAATCGATGTGGTCTTCATGGGCGTTGGAGCCGTCCACGAGCTCGGCAGCGCCATGGGGCGAGAGGAAGGAAAGAGAATGCGGCGGCGGAGAAACGCGGCCCGCGGACGAAGGAACATGGCGGGCCAAGATAGTTCCGGCAGACGGCGCGGTGGTGAAGTCTTGCTGCTGTGGCGGAAGAGTGAAGAAGGAAATGCAGGAAGAAGGAGAGGGCGAGGCGGCGTGCGAGCTCTGCCGCTGGCCCTCCTCCCCCTACTTATAGGCTCGGGTGGCGGAGCCGAGGAGGCGGCGTGGGGGCGTGGGATTGCTTCGCCCTCCCCACATCCCATGATTATTGCGCCCTAAAGGCGTCTTTGAAACTGCAGCGGGAAGGCAGGCAGTCCACTTTGGCCACGAGAGGATCCAGCGTGGGCGGCGTGGGTTTGGTAGGCCCGGCCTGCGGCGGCGATCCGTCGCGCGTGGGCTGGCGAGCCTTTCTGCCGCGTGGCGCGCAAGGTGGCCGCGGTCAGCAGCGCAAGCCGGCTCGCGTTCTCTCCTTCTAAGCTGCGGAGCTTCGAAGACGGCGCACCCTTTCAAGGCGGCTCCTAGCTGCGGCTCCTCGAGATAGGAAGCTGATCGAGCTTCTCGTCCTCCTTTGACATCAAGCCCAATCAGCCGGGGACTCTGTCGGAGTAAATGACCTTTGGTAGCCTAGCGGCTCCCCAC
This sequence comes from Aegilops longissima, assembly GCA_021605205.1. Taxonomy (NCBI): domain Eukaryota; kingdom Viridiplantae; phylum Streptophyta; class Magnoliopsida; order Poales; family Poaceae; genus Aegilops; species Aegilops longissima. The sequence goes on along the minus strand of CM038679.1, from coordinate 653,050,671 downwards.
AGGGCTTGAAAAAATTACAAGCCAATCAAGCCATCCAACATCCAAGGCGTTGGGCGCCTTCCCGGACGGTGTCATTCGGGCGGTTGTCGAGGCGGCTGGCCCCAAGACCTGCGAAGAAGGCCACGAGAGGGCGGCTTCCAAGGAGCCGGCTACCGAGGGCCGACTCAGCGTGGCCGACCCGCGAAGGCCGACTCAAGAAGCCAGCCACCCAGCAGGCCAAGGTCGCCCCTCGGAATCTGCACCCACATAGCGGTGATGAGGCCAGGCGTGGCTACTGATGAAGCCTGCCACCCCGCATCCCGGCGCCGCGTGGCTCTGATCGCCTTCTGGGCAGCCATCACCCGTCCGTGCATCTTTGTTGCCATGTTGACCGTGACATCACCATGACAGGTATCGATTACTACCCTTGGTGGCGGGCCCCTCGGTCGGAGAGATGCCCAAAAGCGGCTCGGCCTCCCAGTCGGCTGAGATATGGCGGCTCCCCATCTTGGCTCGTTCCCTCCCTCGAAGAGCGCCTCATTAAGGAGACAAGGCAGTGAGGCTATAGTGATCGCCGCCAAAGGCGGCAACATCTGTAACCATGCTTACCCCGACAAAGCCCTCGTCATCGAGTTGAGGCAGCAATAACCAGCCCCGACAAGGCCCTCGGCGGTGGGGCCAGCTTGTCGACGAGAAGCCGGCAGTGGCGGGACCCACCGGTCGGCGGGCCCAGTGACGGTGGAGAAGCCGGCGGGCGAAGACAGCAGCAGCTAGGGCCACGCCTAGCGGATTACCATTGTACCCTGGGGTAGGCCCTCTAAACCCCAGGGCACCCATGCAAAGGTTGATCTCTTGGAGTTTTAGACACCACATAGAGGAAGAGGAGAGCTAGCCGTGCCCTTCTTCTTCCTCTCACCGAACAGCTCAAGGAGCTTCTTGTAGCAACTTGTTCATCTAGTGATCATGTGGAGACCCCTTGAGCAGCGGTAGGGGTGTTATCTCCACGGAGAGCCCAAGCTGGGTAAGATTAGCGGCGTGCATGTCTTCGCCTCATCCGTTTCGAGCACGGCGGCGTCTTATTGGCTCCCACTATGATTAGCCACCCGTTGGCATATGTTGCACCTACCACCTGACAGAGGTCATGAGGAGAAGGCACCATAAGACTCAATCTCGTCTGCCTCCGGTTTATGATCTTTGAAACCTCTTAGGACACCGGTGCAGGCCCGATAACCCGCCGGAGGTAAACCGGGTTACTGCGCCCGTGGGCGGACGCCCGGTTCAGCCACGGGTGATGGAACCTCCTCGTCTGAATACTACTCCGCCTCATTATGTACCGACACCACCGGGTCATTATTTTGACCCTTTGGAGAACATGATTGCCGCGGCGGCACGATTGGCGGCTCTCCCGGTGGATGGTGACTCTCTGACGGCGGTTGAAACATGAAGGCTCAGGGAACTTCTCCACACGGCTTTGGTGCAGTAGGAGGCGTACTCTTACAGCCGAGACATGATTCACTCGACCCCTCGCCCAAGCTAGAGCCCGAGTTATAGCAGGCACATGGATTCAGCTCCCATTTCAAGCAACGCTCGGCGCCGTGACCAGCCGTGCAGGCATGACCCGACGCGTGATGGAGCTCTTAACTTGGTTGATCAAGACAGGATACGCCAAGAGGCTGAGAGGGCGGCTCAGCAGGCGGCTCAGCGGGCGGCTTACCAGCCCTTTCCGGTTTATCCGACGACTTCTATTGAGGCAGGCGTGACCACTAGGACTGGAGGTGTCCCTTGTCTAGTGTCGGCTCTGCGTAATGAGTGTTTTTCCAAGGATTTCAAAGGGCCTTGGAAGGTGCCTAATTACACGTCCGACTTACAGCCTGGGGCATGGATTGAGAGCTATGATATGGCCATGGAGCTACTGGAAGTTAGTGACGCTGCTATGGCCAAGTACTTTACCATGATGTTGGATGGAACGACCCGCACTTGGTTGAAGGGGCTGCCACCTAATTCCATCGGTTCATGGGCAGAGTCAAAGGCCCGGTTTATTCCGAACTTCAAAGATACATGCAAGCAGCCCATGTCAATTGTGGATTTGACTAATTGCAAGCAAGAGGAGGGTAAGTCCACGACCCATTGGGTACGCCGGGTTAAAGCCATAATACATTCGTCTGATAAGATGGATGCCGGCTCTGCAGTCTTAATATTGGAGAAAAAATGCAGTTTTACGCCTCTGAAAATGAAGCTGGGGCGGCTCAAGCGCGATTGTAATGACATGGGCCAGCTGATGGCGGCTCTAGTCAAGTACGCCGACTCTGATAGTACCAAGGATCCCGAGTCTGATGATGAGAAGGCAGGGAAGGGAAAGAAGAACGGCAACAACAAGGGTCCTCGGCATAACCCGACAAATCAAGGAGGCAATAATAAACGTAAGGCTGATGGTAGTTCGGAGTTTGTGGCAAACACCAACACGTAGGGCAACAATCAACGACGTAATGGGAGACCATCTCCTCGGTCCGGCGGGTCAGGTCCCACTCTTGAAGAGCTGTTAAATGAGCCCTGTCCAAGGCACGGTACTCAGCAGAAACCGACCACTTACCTGTGGAAGGACTGTACGATCATGAAGGCTTTCAAGAATTCTAATATGTTTGACAACAATCATGGGCCGACGGCGGCTCAGGTGGCAGCGGTTTTCATGGCCCGGGCGGCGGTTCAAATTCCAATTTTCAAGGCTCTCAAGGTAATCAAGGTGGTTATAATCAGCAATCTGCCCAGGGAGGTCAGCAGCAGCAGCAATCTGGATATCAGAGTAATCCAAAGCAGCTGAATAGTGGACAGTATCATGTATTTACCACCAGTTTGTGCACATGGGATCAAAAGCTTCATAAGAGGGTTGTGAACGCTGTTGAGCCGGCAGTTCCTCGTTATTTGAGATGGTTTGAGCAGCCTATCCTATGGAGTAGGGAAGATCACCCTCCCCAGGTTGACAATCCGGGTCACTTGGCCTTGGTGGTGGCACCTCAGGTTGGTGGATATAAATTCACTAAGGTACTCATGGATGGAGGCAGCAGCATCAATATCCTCTATTATGAGACTTTCCGTCGCATGGGGTTGACTGACAAAAATCTTAAGACGTCCAACACTGTTTTCCATGGAGTGGTGCCTGGTAAGTCGGTGTACCCAGTGGGTAAGATTGAACTGGAAGTGGCCTTTGGAGACGAGCATGATTCTAGGGCTGAGAAGTTAACTTTTGAGGTGGTCAAAATTAAAAGCCCATATCATGCTCTGTTTGGACGGCCGGCTTATGCCAAGTTCATGGCATGGGCGTGTTATGTTTATTTGTAGCTCAAGCTGCCGGGTCATAAGGGCACCATCACAGTGCATGGGAGTCGGAAGATAGCCTTGGAATGTGAGGAAGGCGATGCTGCTTACGCTGAATCTGTTTGTGCAACTGAGGAGTTGAAGTTCTACAAGGACAATGTTGACCCGGCGGATATGATGTCTTTGAAGAAGCCAACCACAGAGCATGAGCCGGTGATGAAGTTTAAGTCGGCCGATGACACCAAGCTTGTTAATTTTGTTCCAGGCGACTCATCTAAGCAGTTCAGTATCAATGCTAATCTGGATCCCAAATAGGAAAGCACGCTCGTTGAGTTCATCCGTGAGAACCGGGACATCTTTGCATGGAAGCCTTCTGACATGCCAGGTGTACCGAGAGAACTCGCTGAGCACACTCTCAATATTGATCCAAAACTTAAGCCGGTCAAGCAGTTTCTTCGGCGGTTCAAGGAGGAGAGGCATAAGGCCATTGGTGAGGAAGTGGCCCGGCTCTTGGCGGCCAGGTTCATTGTTGAAGTTCTTCATCCAGAGTGGTTGGCTAACCTGGTGCTTGTGCTTAAGAAGAACGACACCTTGCGTATGTGTGTAGATTACACGGACTTAAACAAGGCTTGTCCGGCTGATCCCTTCGCTCTCCCTCGTATTGATCAAATCATTGATGCTACGGCGGGTTGTGAGCATTTGAGCTTTTTGGATGCTTATTCTGGTCATCATCAGATCAAGATGACAGTTAAGGACCAGGAGAAGACGGCTTTTATTACTCCGTTTCGAGCCTTCTGCTATGTGTCTATGCCTTTTGGGCTCAAGAGTGCTCAGGCGACTTATCAGCGATGTGTGCAGAACTGTCTTCACAATCCGATTGGGTGCAATGTTCATCCTTTTATGGACGACATTGTGATAAAGTCCAGAGATAAGGAGACCTTGATAGATGATCTGAAGGAAACCTTTGATAATCTCCGGGTCTACAAGATGATGCTTAACCCGGCTAAGTGCGTTTTTGGTGTGCCAGCAGGCAAGCTTTTGGATTTCTGGTTCCTAACAGAGGCATTGAGGCTAACCCAGAGAAGATCAAGGCAATCACCTCTTTGGCTAAGCCGGCATGTATCAATGATGTTCAGCATTTGGCGGGTCGTATTGCCGCTTTAAGCCGTTTCATAAGCCGGTTAGGTGAGAAGGCCATACCGCTGTATCAGATGAAGAAGAAGATAGACGACTTTGTTTGGAGTGATGCTGCTAATGCTGCCTTTGAAGATTTGAAGAGGCAGCTAGCTGAGCCGCCAGTCCTTGCTGCTCCCATTGATAAGGAGCCATTATTGTTATATGTGGCTGCTAACACACGTGCCGTCAGTGTGGCCATTGTGGTGGAGCGCCAGGAAGCTGACAAGGAACATCCAGTTCAACGGCCAGTTTACACTACTAGGGAAAACCTTATACACAGAACTTTAGCACTAGCGAGGGTCAAAAAAGCACGCTGGTGCTAAGTAGCAGTAGCGCTCCTGTGCAAACCGCGCTGCAGATAAAGTTCTAGCAGTAGCGCGTCTTGTTCTAAACACGTTACTACTAAAATTCCCATGGCTTAGCCGATAGGCTACACATAGTAGTAGCGACCTATAACAAACCGCGCTACCGCTACTTTCTTTGTAGCAACGCGTTTTAATCTAAACTCGATACTGCTAAAGGATATAAAATTAAATGGAAAGCAAATAGAAAGGTAATTGAAAATGAAAGAAATAGAATGAAGTGAAAGGAAAAAAATAAAATGTGAAGAAAACTAAATGAAAAAGGGAAAAAAAGAAAGGAGTAGCGATGGCGTGTATCTCGAAGCGCTGCAGCTAATGTAGCGATGGCGCTGCTGGAGCAGCGCTCTGCTACTTCGACTTAACCACGGGTTCGTCCTTCCCCGACCACTTCCCCAAATCCAACTCTCCACTCTCGCCGCCCGTCGCCCATCGGCCCGGCCAAGCATCTCTCCCACCCTCTATGGCGCCCCGACCCCAGATTCAACGCCGCCCCAGCCCCCGACCTCAACGCCGCCCCGGACGCCGCCCCGACCCCGACCTTGACGCCGCCATCCGTCGCGCACCCGAGCCCCAACCCCGACCTCGACGCCGCCTGCCCTCCCTCGTCGCAGGCACCCGAGGTGAGCACGCCTGCTCCTCCCTCTCCCCTACCTCTGCCTAGGGTTTCTTTATATTTTAGTTGCATCAAATTAGTTAGGGTTCATGTGAGGGTGGAAACCAATCGGATGCGGATGCGGCTCAAATGAGTTAGGGTTCATGTAAGGGTGGAAACGAATCAAATTTCTAAGATGAATCATAAAACGAGTAAAATTTGACCACTTATTTCACTTTATAGTTGGATAGTTGGAATGTCCGCTACCACTTTCCACCTCTAGGTTCTTCAAATTAGATGGTAATTAGGGCAGTAGTTCCTAGGTACTAATTAGTTAGTAAGAACTAGGTACTAATTAGGTACTAGTTTATTTTTATTTATAGTAAGTTTATTTTTAGTAAGAACTAGTTGAATTAATAGAACTAGTTAGTAAGAACTTTGTGCTATTTTTTTAGTTAAAGCAATTTTTCCCGCATCGACGTGGACGATGCCTATCCCGCATCCTCGTCGTCGAGTCGGCGGAGGACGACACCTGCTTGACCAGATGGGCCATGTCCGGGACTGGGCTCCTTGAGGTGGTACTAGGAGGCGCTACTACCGGGGGCGCAGGTTGGTGAGAGCCCACTGTCGTTGACCGAACCTTCTTTGGTGGCGGTCGCGTGGGCGATGGCGGTCGAGGCTCGAGGACTCCAGCGGAGGTGGTGCGTCACCGTGTCGGTGAGGAGGGCGCGCCGTCCGTCGCTACTTGTTTGCGTTGGAGCACATGTTCTCCAATACGTGGCAGGTTCTCTAGGGATCTCACTTTGGAGCTATGATCCCATGATGGTTCCTTCTCTGTGGGTGTCCATCGCCGTCGATACCGTCGTGTGCTAGGGTTTTAGTTGTATTAGTGATGTTATATGTATGACACTATTCAGGATGTATTAGTGATAATATTCGATGATGTACAGGACGCATGAGATGATTTACTTTTGCTTATTGAATGCATGCTAATTTGAGTCCTATAAGATATTTTGAAATGTATATCTTGTGTTGCTCAATATCCAAGTGGCGGTCATGTTTGCAGGTTACACCTCCGAGTGGCCTATGTTTTGCAGAGTGTTGATTCATTTCCGTTCGGCAAATTTCAGGCGCTCTATATGTCCTATTTTAGCAAAGGTCATGCGGATTTTTCCGTGAATTTTGGCATGACTTGTGCGAATATGTAGGAAATATCGAGTGCCCGGATTTGTGTGTTGAGTATCCTGGTAGTTGTCTTCGATCGATTTTCAATTAATGTTTTAACTATGAACATCGGAAATGTGTGACGACAAAAAGGATTTCGGTATTTGCAAATACTGCGAAGACGAGCGCGGCCTGTGTGACGGAATCTTCCTAGATGATGATAGGCGCTTCAGCATCAAGCTGGACGAGAACTTGAAGTGGATCTGATGAAGTCACAACAACAAGTCATTTTTCGTAATTAAGCATGACATCTGCTTCATTTGCTTCAACTTATATTTTTTTACTATTCTACTAGCGTATCCCCTGCCATGCAAGAGTTTTTGTATTGGATAAGATAGGTTTCAGTCATACTATGAAGGTAAAGAAAGTTTACTTGAAGACCGAGCATGGTTATATTTTCCACGCAAAATTATACAATTCAGACGACTAGACCTATTTTGGATGCAAAACATGGTGAGCACTATGCAAGACTTATGCATTTGAGCCAGATATGGTTATCACCTTTGATATTCGTCCGGAAGATGATATTGAAGGTAATACCGACATCTGGTCGATGTCTGACGCCTCGAGTTATACCATTATGTAAGTTTCTCAACCATAATTATGTCTTTGATATTGTTTATTCAAAAATAGTTGACAACTAATTTGTATTGTCGACTTATTTTGGTGCAAGCAAACATGTCCAGCGCTTGGTAGACAGGACCTACTCTGTCCGGGGCTGAACTCAACTGCGAGGAGCTAAGTCATTATGTTTCATGGCTTGCGGATCTTGATACTGTCAAGACAAATTTTCTTCCTGCATTTAGAAATGTTAGTACTGAAAATGTGCGACCAACGTAATGAACTACGGTCACATCTATTTAGGAAGGATGGTAAGATTTTTACTATTTGTCCTCAGTGCATCTTTTCCATACATTATTTTTGAAGCTAAACTTCATTGCTAAGTATGTTACCATACGATGTTCTTCAACAGGGACTCCCGATGAATGTTGTGCCTTATGGGATCGAGACTAAAGGTACCATGAGTATTATTAGCTTACGGCCAAGATATCCTCTGATTACTTTAGTGCATTCAAGATCAGCGACGGATGCTTAATAGTGCAAAGCTGGACCAAATATGTGATGGGGGCGAGAGAAGTACTAGGGACAGCAAGCAGATCGCTACCCACTTTTAGGAGACAGGTTCATCTGCATGCTCCAACTTGATCAAGGAGGAGAGCTACACATGTTTTATGTTATTTTACCTAAGAGAGAGCAGCAGGAGTGATTAGCTAGCTATAAATGAGTTTGAGGATGATGATGTGCTACACTATTACTATGATGATAAAATAGCTAGTGTTGGTGGTAATGACTATGATGATTATTATTAGCTAGTGTTAGTGGTGATTAAATAAATACTGTTGGTGTTAATGACTATGATGATGATTAAATAGCTTGTGCTGGCGGATTATATTCAAGTGGAGGCAACATGGGGTGCACATCGAAAGTACTACTAGTCCAAACTAGATCAAGTTTGGATTAGTAGTATACTTTTGACATGCACCACATATTGCCTCCACTTGAACCTAATCCACCTTCATTTGACACACTATTATGGACATAATGATGTAAACCTCATAACTGGTATTGTACCAATATTTGTACGATGGCGCATAAATACACTAAAAATAAAAAAATAAAAAAAGAATACTAGTAGCGATGGAGAGAAAACACGCTGCGAGTAGTTACATTAGCTGTAGCGTGGGATTGAACAAACGTTGCAGCTATTTGTCCTAGCAGTAGCGCGTGCGGGCACATGCTGCTGCTAAGCAATAGCTGTAGCGCCTTACTAGTAGCGCGCCTGCCCGCGCTACTAGTGAGCACAAAACCAGCGCTACTGCTAGGGTTTTCCCTAGTAGTGTTACTACATCAGTGAGGTGCTTATTGAGTCCAAGCAAAGGTATCCACATTGGCAGAAGCTTGTTTATGGGGTGTTCATGGCAAGCCGGAAGCTTAAGCAATATTTCATGCATCATCCCATCACTGTGGTCAGTTATGCTCCTTTGGGAGATATCATTTGAAACAGAGAAGCCACAGGACGAGTCGCCAAGTGGGCCATTGAACTTGGGCCTCACGGTTTAAAGTATGTGCCACACACTGCTATCAAGTCTCAAGCACTGGTGGACTTCATCAACGATTGGACAGAGCTGCAGATGCCTGAAGAGAAGCCGGACAACACATATTGGACTATTCATTTTGATGGGTCCAGGCAGTTGGAGGGCTCGTGGGCTGGAGTTTTTTTAACTTCCCCTCGAGGTGACAAATTTTGTTATGTGCTACGGTTGATGTTTCCCTGTACTAACAATGCAGCTGAGTATGAGGCCTTGCTCCATGGTCTTCGGATGGCTAAGGAGATGAGCTTAAGTCGGGTAAGGTGCTTTGGCGACTCAGATTTGGTGGCTCAACAAGTATCAGGCAAGTGGGATTCCAAGGATCCTCTAATGGCGGCTTATCGCCGTGAGGTTGATGCCATTGCTGGACACTTCAAGGGTTACCAAGTGGAGCACATTGATCACAGAAAGAATGAGGCGGCTGATGCTTTAAGACGGTTGGGGTCTCAGCGTAAGCCGGTGCCACCAATACCTTCTTGGATATTCTACATAACCATTCTGTCAAGTTGCCTACAGAGGAAGACTTGGCTGTTCCTCACCCGGAAGCGCAATTGGTGGCGGCTCTTCACGTCATCCCAGATTGGACAGTGCCATATTTGGCTTACATGACCCGGGGCGAGTTACCTGAGGATGAAACCTTGGCCAGGCAGATAACCCGGCGGTCTAAGTCAATGACAATTGCCAATGGCGAGTTGCATCACCGCAGTGTCACTGGGGCATTTCAGCATTGTGTTTCTCCTGAGGAAGGTCAAGAAATTCTTCGTGAGATTCATCAAGGAGATTGTGGCCATCATGCCGGTTCAAAGTCCCTTGTGGCCAAAGCTTTTCGTCATGGGTTTTATTGGCTGATGGCTCATGCTGATGCGGAGGATCTGGTCAGTAAATGTGACGGTTGTCAGAAATTCTAACGACGGGCTCACGTGCTGGCTCAAGAATTGAGGATGATTCCAATTACTTGGCCGTTTGCAGTCTGCGGATTTGACTTGGTTGGGCCTTTCAAAAGATCCAAGCATAAAAAGACCCACCTCTTGGTGGCGGTTGACAAATTCACAAAGTGGGTTGAGGCAGAGTCAGTTAGTAAGTGTGATGCAGCCACAGTGGTTCAATTCATGAAAAAGGTGATCTTTCGCTTTGGTTTTCCACACAACATTATAACTGACAATGGTACTAATCTGTATGGATGAGTTCTGTCAACGTGAGCATATCCGGCTTGATGTTTCATCAGTAGCTCACCCTCAATCCAATGGTCAAGCTGAGAGAGCCAATCAGGAAATCTTGAAAGGCATCAAACCCCGGCTTATGATTCCTTTCCAACGGACGCTGGGTTGTTGGGTGGAGGAGTTACCTTCTGTGATATGGAGCATCAATACTAACCCCAATAGGTCTACGGGTTATACGCCTTTCTTCATGGTTTATGGAGCCGAGGCGGTTCTCCCTAGTGACATCCGTCATGACTCGCCTCGCGTGGCGGCTTATGTTGAGGCTGACAATGAGCAAGCACGTCAGGATGCGCTTGACCTGTTAGATGAAAAGCGTGACTTGGCAGCAGCCCGCTCGGCGATTTACCAACAGGACCTGCGCCGATATCACAGCCGCCTGGTTAAGTCCAGAACCTTTCAAGAAGGTAATTTGGTGCTCCGGCTCATCCAGGATCAAACTGATGCACACAAGTTATCCCCACCTTGGGAAGGGCCCTTTGTGGTCAGCAAGAACTTAAACAACGGGTCATATTACCTTATCGATGTTCGAGAGCACAAAGACTCACATAAGTCGGAGGAAGAGACCCGCCGGCCGTGGAATATCGCTCATCTTCGGCCTTACTACACTTGAGCCACCGGCTCTCACGATGTACATATTTTGATAATGTATATATTATGATAAGTAATAAAGCAAGACCTCTCTCCTTTTCATCCTCAATGATCACATATCTTCATCATCATCATTTCAGATGACCAATTGGGGGCTGATCATATTTGAATCTAGCTTAACCCTCTTGGTCCGGCTCATGACCGTATTCGAATCTAGCCGTTAAACCTCATGATCACTAGTGGGCTTCCTGTTCAAACATAGGTCGTATTCGAACCAACGAGAATATAGATGTCGGTGCCCTCTTGATCGGCACACTGCCAAACTCACTAGGGGGCTTCTTGATCGTATTCGAATCATAGCTTAACCCCTTTTGGGTCCGACTTTGATCATATTCGAATCAGAGTCGTTAAAAAACTCTTAAGGTCATTTGGGGGCTTCCTGTTCAAACATAGATCATATTCGAACCAAAGAGAACATAGCTGTCGGTACCCTTTCGATCGGTGCAACGCCAAAGACACTGGGGGCTACATGATCGTATTCGAATCCTAGCTTAACGCCTTTGGAACGGTTTACTGATCGTATTCGAATCAGATGCCTCGATTTTCTTTCTTTCTATTTGGCTTAAGTTTTATTTGAAAACAACCTTTGTTTTGTCTTGGGACTTTTTTGTTCAAAGATCTAACTGTAAGTATGGTTTAAATTTAACCCGGCTTGGTTTTGGATGATAAGTCGCCAACATATGACAATCATCATATATTTGGAAGTGATGGTTTCCAAAGATTGGGTTATCACCCTTACTGTTCAGGTCACATAGACCGATAGTACAAGTTCAAAGATCACAGGTATGATATTATAGTTGTGTTTTAAAGCTATATTTCATAACAGGATTATCTGTGACTCTTTGTTCCATATTAGAGGTTATATGTAAAGATAGTATGACCCGCCCTACGGTAAGCCGCCAAGGGTTTCTTGCGATCTATTTCTGTGTGCAGGTCAGGTCAAAGACTTGCTTAAACATAAGGAAAACAGATGTTATGTATAAAAAGGGGCGAATATAAGATGGCGGCTTAACAGTGTTGAGCACTAAAACGTGCGCGACCACACGACAAAGCAAAGTCATTTCTACCCTATTACATGACTCCCCGAGTCCAAGTGATTAAGTTGTTTTTCAGCAGGCTACAAATATGAGCCGCCCGGCGGATCAATTCCCTTGTTGACCTGAAGCTCCCGGGTCAGCCCTCTCTGCTTCTTCGCCCTGTTCCCTGTCCTGGAAGGTTGATGATGACTAGTCAATGCCATTCAAAGCTTCAAATTCAGCTTCATCATCAATTAGTCCGGCCGGGTCAACTTCAGGGGCGAAGGTATGCTTACAGATTGGTGGGATCAGGCTGGTCACTTCATAATGTGGCGTTGGAATCCTCCGGTTCTCCGCATCATAACCCGGCTGGTACCTGGTGAGATCCGCCTCATCAGCAATCAGTGTGGCCATAGGGCATATTTCCTTCACACAAGCGGTGAAGTCCTCCTACTCAAATGGCGTGCCATCCTCCTTAAGGCTTGGATACCCAATGGCGATGTCGGCCGGGTCTAATTCTAGTAGCCAAGCTTTGGCCCGGCTTAAGGCGGCCACGGCTCTGGCTCTTGCAGACGACCGCCTTAGTTCATTGAATCGCTGGGGCAGCACAGAAAGCTTCCTTAGCACATCTACCAGGAGAGTGGGAACTTCATTTGACAGGGCCACTGTGGCTAAGGCTCTTGAGATCCGGTGTAGAGTTGTTCCACCAGCGTATAAACTGCCTTCAGCTTTATCAGCATGTCTTGGTTAAGATTTGAACTCCTGGGGCTTGCATATCAATGTCAGGTGAGTTAATGACAATTCATATGATCTCTAGAAAGATTCAAATATGTGACACTTGTAGGGTGACTTACCAAAGATTGCTGAGACCATCTGAGATACATGGCGTTTTAAGCCGAATAATTAGACAATCACCTCTTCAAGAGCTGCCTCTGCCATCTCAGCTCGGCTGGTCAAGGCGATTTTCTCTTCAGCCCAGGCCTTTTTCTCCACTTCAAAGTATTTTTTAGTTGCTCTTGTTCAGATACACTGAATTCAAATTTGGAGTTGGCTCTTTGGGTTTCAGTCTCCTGTGCTTCCAGGCGGTTCTTCAAGTCAGACACTTCTGATTGAAGTTGAGTGGTGGTGGCCTATACAATACCGGGTCAAAATCATGACTGTTAGGATACAATGTTAGTCCCAAGCCTTTTGCAAGCAACAACACTTGGCACTTGGGGGCTAATGTCTACCAAAGAATTCATCCAAGTGGCGGTTCATGAGAGCAAGTCCCAAGCACCTTGCAAGCAAGATTACTTGGCACTTGGGGGCTAATGCATGTTGTTGTTCAATCTACACAAGTGCTATATTCTACACAAGCATTAAAAGGACCGACTCATTCATTTTGATTAACCCGACCCTTGGGGACTACGGATTAAGCCGGATTTTTTTACATGTTTTACTAAAGGATATTACTAATGCTTACATGTATGTTCTAAGTCTACAACGTATTCACCAATAAGCAATAGACTTGGGGGCTAGCACAATAAGGATAATGCAATGAAGGGAAGATATTATACCTCAAACTTCTGGTGCATCTGCTTCACCATATCAATTTCGACATCATGACTGCTGTGTACTTGGCTAAGATAGCCAGAAAAAACTTCTCCAATACTCATGTGAGTATAATCAGCAACATCAAACCTGGCTTTGCGGCATTCCAGGTGCTCCTCTTTGGCAGAACACTTGGCCAGCACGGTAGGTCTCCCCGGCTCAGTGTAGCCAGTCTTGGTAATTTCGACATTAGCGTCTTGGGGGTCGTCTGTCTTGGCCGGGCTAGAGACTTCAGGATTCTCAGAGCCGTCGGCGGCTTGCTCGGTAGGCGGGTCAGCGGTCGGTGTCAACGTGTCATGAGCTGGTTCAGGTGGAGGCTCAAGAACTAAGGCCTCAGGCGCGGCGCGTCTGGAGTTCTGGCTCTTTGAAGATTGGCTCTTCGGCCGGCTTATTCTTCTTCGCCTTCTTGCTAGGTTTTTCTTTTGCGCTGCATAAGATTAGTATAAATATAAAGAATTGAAATGAATACAAGATAAGTCAATCATCATTACCCTGGAGCGGTTTTGAAAGCCGGCAAGTTGGACTGCATTGAGTCGCTGGAGGAAGGTGAAGTTTCCTGATAATTCGAGTCAGAAGAGTTGAGTGGTTGACGAGTGAGACCCGCCAAAGGATAAAAGGGATTTAAATCGGAGGTGTCCTCATTCCGGCGTTTCCTTGGTGTATTCGGTAAGCCGGAGGAGAGTTCCGCGTCCTTGCTGGTCTGGGTCTACCTTCGGCTCTCATGAATCTGTCGCTTCAAAAGAAATTGAGGGATGTGAAAATCTTACTTTCCGGGTTACTCTTCGGATTTTCTGTCTTGGCAAAGGCTTGGAGTCAGAGGAAATGATAGTTACCTCTTCATCGTTTCCATGACTTGTTCCCGTGTCCTCCTGATGATAATCAGTGTCAATAACGTGGTTAAAAAAGGAGCCAAGAGAGTCAAGGGCTACCTCTGACTCAGAAGTATCTTCTAGTCGAAGCAAGTCAGAGGCGCTGGCCTTCTTTCCTTTCTTCTTGGTGGCTTCTTTCCTGGCGGCTCTCTTAGCCTTCCTGGCTCTCTCTGCAGCCTCATGATCATACTTTGCTTTACAGAATTTATCATTAGCCTGTGAAAATCAGAAAAGGTTTGAGTGCAGACAAAACATTAAGGATGAAGGTAATTTATTTAGTTTGGCGACTTACCGCTGGAGCCGGGTTGGCTTCGCGGAAAGGGCTTAAGGCCACCTTGCCACAATCTGCTAGGCTCTCGTTCAAAAGCGACTTGGTCATATCATTGATGACGTCGTCAGGTAAATCATCAGGACTGTGCCGCAGAGGGTCATTGAGGGAGTCCCTGACTAGGGGGTGTCCGGATAGCCGGACTATCGTCACGGCCGGACTCCAAGACTATGAAGATACAAGATTGAAGACTTCGTCCCGTGTCCGGATGGACTTTCCTTGGCATGGAAGGCAAGCTTGGTGATACGGATATGTAGATCTCCTACCATTGTAACCGACTCTGTGTAACCCTAACCTATCCGGTGTCTATATAAACCGGAGGGTTTTAGTCCGTAGGACGAACAACAATCATACCATAGGCTAGCTTCTAGGGTTTAGCCTCCTTGATCTCGTGGTAGATCTACTCTTGTACTACCCATATCATCAATATTAATCAAGCAGGAGTAGGGTATTACCTCCAACGAGAGGGCCCGAACCTGGTAAAAACATCGTGTCCCTTGTCTCCTGTTACCATCCGCCTAGGCGCTGAGTTTGGGACACCCTACCGAGATCCGCGGTTTTGACACCGACATTGGTGCTTTCATTGAGAGTTCCTCGTATGCGTCACCGATAGGCCCGATGGCTCCTTCGATCATCAACAACGACGCGGTCGGGTGAGACTTTTCTCCCGGACAGATCTTCGTGTTGGCGGCTTTGCATCAAGGGCCAATTAAGCAGCCATCTGGAGCAGATCGAAGGCTCGCCCCAGCCATCAGGTCAGATTTGGAAGTTTGAACTATAACGGCCGATATCCGCGGGGACTTGGTCTTGACGGATTCGAGAGCGCCTAAGCAGCGCGCGCCTTGTTTGATGGGCATGATCTAGCTCTGCGGCGAGCGGTGTCACGGAGGCCGCACCAGCACCGCTCCGGCCCTTGATCCGGGCGGATTCCCGATCGAGGGCGTGTGGTTGGACACTGCCTCGGGGCTACAATCTCTCGGCAATTGAGGCGAACCCTGTCCCTGTCGCTGCGAAGACCTTGACTCGAGGGTGCGGACTCCTCTCCGGACTCAGACCCTCGCGCCCTACTGTCGAATCCGATTGGGCGCCCGTCATGGAGTTCTTTGTCGCGGACATCTTTTAGCTTTTCGCCCTTTGGCGATATTCTGGAATTCACTAAAGTCTCTCTCTTTATCCGGAGAGCCTGGCGGACTGCGGACGGGAAGGTTGGGATCTGGACGGCGAAATTCAACGCCCACCCACCACCCACTTTGTAGCCCGCCGATGATCTAACCGACATGCTCGACTTCGACCGAAGACATCGGCGGTATGAGCAGCGATGCGGAGGCGACCAAGACCCAGCACCCACAGTGGCCTTTGGAAGGCCACCTCATCATATGACATATACATGGTGGACATCCCGAAAGATGGGAACGGCGATGGAACAGCGGAGGATGACCCCTCCAAGAAACAACCGAAGCGCCCGCGTCAAGCGCCGCTCTAAATCCCGCCCAGCAAAAGCGGTGATTCCGGCACGGAGATAATAAAACACCGGACGGTGCGAAGAGAACCCCTCCGGCAGGACTCAGCCACGGGAGGAGGGAGAAGCAAGGCCGCATGGCAAGGCGGCGAAAGAGAGGTTGAGGACGATAACTATGCGCCTCCCTCCGAAGATGAGGCAAGCCTCGACGACGACGAGTTTGTCGTGCCTGAGGATCCCGCCGAACAGGAGGCGTTTCAAACGCAGGCTTATAGCCACGGCAAACAGCCTCAAGAAAAAGCAGCAACGACTTAGAGCTGACCAAGATCGCTAGGCGACGGATGGATGAAGTCCTCGCAGCGAAGAGTATGAACTCGAGCGCCCTCAAAAGCTACCCCAAACGCAGGCCGTTGCCTCAATCAAAGGAAACACCCAAGTCACCAGCGTACGACATGGCAGACCGGCCACCCCGTGGCCGCGATAGGGAGGCCTCTAGACCCTCCGTTCAAGCCGTACCCTGGCGCCGTTCAAAAAGTACCGGTGGCGGGAAAAGCGCGCCGGACTTGCGAGATATATTGGAGGATAAGGCAAAACATACAAGATCGATATACGGATCGCGTGGGCGCCCAACGACACGTGACGATAACCATCACGCCGGATACAGAAACTCCGGCCGGGCCGAACACAATAGACAAAGCTCTTTGGAGCTACGTCGTGATATAATATCTGAGCGCCGCACACCCACTATGCTTCACAGATGAAGTAATGGATCATCAAATCCCTGAGGGCTTTAAACTCGTAAACATCGAATCATACGATGGACTACAGATCCTGCGGTTTGGATCGAGGATTATCTTCTCCATATTCACATGGCCCGCGGTGATGATCTACATGCCATCAAATACCTCCCCCTCCAGCTTAAAGGACCAGCTCGGCATTGGCTTAACAGCTTGCCAGCAGAATCAATTGGTTGTTGGGAGGACCTAGAAGCCGCATTCCTTGATAACTTCCAGGGCACATATGTGCGACCACCAGACGCCGATGACCTCAGCCACATAATTCAGCAGCCAGAAGAATCAGCCAGACAATTCTGGACACGGTTCCTCACAAAGAAAAATCAAATCGTTGACTGTCCGGATGCAGAGGCCCTTGCAGCCTTCAAACATAACATCCATGACGAGTGGCTTGCCCGACACCTAGGACAGGAAAAGCGAAATCTATGGCAGCCCTCACAACCCTCATGACCTGCTTTTGCGGGAGAGGACAGCTGGCTAGCTCGAAGCAACAACTTGGCCAAACACCACGATAGTTCGGATACCAAGGACAGCAATGGCAGGTCGGCGTCGCAACAAGAACAAAGCGCCGCATCAACGGCGATAACATGAAGATCTGACGGCCGTCAATGCGGATTCGAGGCTCTAAACCGGTCGTGAAAGAAGCCATTCAAAAGAAATACCCAGGGCCCGTCCAACTTGGACCGCATACTCGATCGCTTGTGCCAGATACATGGCACCCCCGAAAAACCAGCCAATCACACCAACAGGGATTGTTGGGTGTTCAAGCAAGCATGCAAATTAGGTGCCGAACTCAATGACAAGGGGCTTCATAGCGATGACGAGGAAGAGCCCCGGCCGCCGAACAATAGAGGACAGAAGGGTCTTCCCACACAAGTGCGGACGGTGAACATGATATACGCAACCCACATACCCAAAAGGGAGCAGAAGCATGCACTACGGGACGTATACGCGATGGAGCCAGTCGCCCCAAAATTCAACCCATGGTCTTCCTACCCGATCACCTTCGATCGAAGGGACCACCCCACTACCATCCGTCACGGCGGTTTCGCCGCATTGGTTCTTGACCCAATTATTGACGGATTTCACCTCACCAGAGTCCTGATGGACGGCGGCAGCAGCCTGAACCTGCTTTATCAGGATATAGTGCGCAAGATGGGCATAGACCCTCAAGGATTAAACCTACAAAGACGACCTTTAAAGGCGTCATACCGGTGTAGAGGCCAATTATGCAGGCTCAGTCACACTCGAAGTGGTCTTGGATCACGGATAACTTCGAAGTGAAGAGTTAATCTTCGACATAGTCCCGTTCATGGCGGCTATCATGCCACTGCGCACGAACCGCATTTGCAAAGTTCAATGCGGTGCCGCACTACGCATACCTCAAGCTCAAGATGCCAGGCCCTCGAGGAGTATTCACGGTCAATGGAAACCCCGAACGCTCTCTCCGAACGGAGGAGCACACGGCGGCCCTCGTGGCGGAGGCACAAAGCAGCTTCTCACGGCAATCCTCGAGTCCGGCCACTAAGCGTCCGGCCACTGCCAAGCGCGTCCATAGTAACCTACAACAAGACCACCTGGCACGATTCAAACACGAGTAGCAATCCGGCCCCAATCCCAGCCCTCGCGAAATTACGAAGCCAGTATTACGCGTACATAACTACGCTCTGGAGATACCATGGGCATATGGGGAGGGGCACGACCACGACACACCCAGAATGCGGCTCAACCGCACCAGAGGCTCCGGATTGTGTCATTCTTTTTTCTTTTTTCTTTTCAGGACTCCGTCTTTCAGCAGTCCTGTCCGGCACTAGAATCGCCGAACTCACGATGCAACAGCCAGGGAAGCAATAAAGCTCCGTCGAGTGTTCAGGTGGTCTCTATTACGAGCATTATACCTGTTTTACATACCATCCCGCAGCTTACCCCTGGGGGGGGGACATGTTAGATAGTCCCATCCCTTGCTTATCGCACTACTTGTATCGTTCTGCTTTCATTGCAGTACCTTTTTGAATAAACAATACATAGCTCTTGTCTATTATTGCACTCTTTCTTTTCATATATATATATATGTTCATTTCATGACATGTTGCACCCGTACACTTTGGTACGGCCAACACACCAGGGGCTTAAGTACCCCAAAATTATGGTGTGATAAGTCCGAACACTTTCACAAGTGCGGCACCCCGAACTTATAGCATTATATGAATCGGCTCTGAATCATGTCTTGAGTCAATAGTTGGGTTTGCCCGGCTCCCGTGTTTTGGTACCTTACGTTCCGCTATATCGGCTAAGGTAGCAACGGGAGAACCACTGCGATTGTGCCCCAGTTATGCTGGGTCGAGCACCTCAGTGGAGAAAGCTAAAACTGACCGTCATGATAAGGCGAGAGTCGGTCGCTGTTCGAGAGGTTTTTTCGGGTCCCTAAAGGCCTATGCCGCTTAGAGCGAGGAACCGGAGTTGTCCGGCCAAGGCGTGGATAGCGCCCCGAACTCGGTCTTCCGAATACTAGGGGCTTCGCCGAAATTTAAAATTATAGAATTCTATGGCTAAGTGAGAGTGTTCAAGAATTATAAGTCCGGTTGCCTTGTTCGTTGCGTTGGCGCCTCCTAGATGGACCCAAGAATGGGAACAAGAGTGCTCAAGTTTATCCCAAGACCCGACAGACTCGTGGCATGGGGGTGAAGCCAACGACTTGCCATCTCTCAAATTTGATAAACGGCCGCACAAAAGGTAATATTTTAAATTAACAAGCGTTGCTTAGCGATATGAACAAGTTTTCAGCGACAGGATAACAAATGCGAGTCTACTCAAAATTACATCTTTGGAGCACTCATCCGCTATTCGGGCGAGCACCCTTGAGAAGGCCCTCATAGTACATTTCGGGGTGCAATGCTCCTTGCCCTTGGTGGCCCGTCCGTCACAAGCTTCTGCATCCAGTTTGCCCCAGTGCACTTTAGCACGGGCAAGGGCCCAACGGACACCTTCGATGCAGGCGGAGCGCTTTGATGACTTCAATTCGTGGACAAGGCGCCCACCAGCCGCTGCACCAAGCGAAGTAGCTCCGTGCATGGCCTCCAACAGCCACAACCGAGCTATAAGGCCCTTCATGGCCTGTTCGGCGACCTTAGGAGCTCGACCAGCTGCTTCAGCTGGTCGCTCGGGGCACCGGATGTCCGCCTCGACATACCGAGACTAGAACACTTTTTCCGTTGAGCTCCCCTCCTGGGCGCCGTAGAATGCGGCAGCATCAGACGCACTACGGGGCAAATCTGCGAACGCTCCTAGAGAGCTCCGAATCCGGGTAAGTAATAGATAATTGACTTCTACATTCTTGCTTTGCATAAAGAATGCCTTACCTGCCGCTATCTTCTTTAGTGATTCAGTTTCTTGGAGGACTTTTTGGGCCTCGGCCTTATTAGCTTTGGCACTTTCAAGAGCCGAGGCGAGCTCGGACTCTCGAGTCTTCGAGTCACGCTCCAAACTCTCGTGTTTTTCCACGAGAGCTTGGAGCTCTTGCCGTACCTTGGCCAGCTGCGCCTCCCCTTTCTCTCGCTCAGTGCGTTCCGCAGCCGCTTTGTTTTCGGCCACGGACACCGCTTCCTTCAGGGTCGCCACTTCGTTCGTGGCCCCTGCAGTACCCATGTTATCCCTGTTATTTTTTGGCAACCAAAACCTTTTCTATAAGGTATTTTTATTAATAAGGTATTCATTACCTTCCTTGTCCTCGAGCTCCTTCTTGGCTTGTCCGAGCTCGTGCTCGGACCGCTCGAGGTTCCGCTTCAATGCATTAACCTCCGCAGTCAATGCGGCAGAGGTCAGCAGCGTAGCCTGCATTCCCATATTGGCATCCTTATCTTAGACTCCTGCGTATATCTTTTTAGATCCTTAGTCCGGCTTTTCTTTCCGAACACCGAACTAAGCATCAGGGGCTACTATCTATGCGATAATATTTTTTACATATTCTAAACTTACCTTAAAGCCTGTTAGAAGGCTAGTACAGGCTTCGGTCAGCCCGCTCTTGGCGGACTGAACTGTCCGGATCACCGCACTCATAACAGTGCGGTGCTATTCCCTCGATGGAGGCGCTGTTAAGCGCCTCCGAGAGTTGTCCGGTGCCTCGGTTGGGACGGAGGACACCGGCGTGATTACCTTCTTATGAAGGGCCGCTGTCGGACTCGGAACCTGAAGGTTCCGCGCCGGGTCCGGACAAGGGTTGGGCTTAGAGCCCCTGGGGGTCTTGCCCCCTGCGCGCCTGGAGTCCGGGAGGTCGCCTTGCGGTGCCTCCTGCGCCACCTCCTCTTGACCAAGCCCCCCTTGGGGCGCCACCTTGGCGTCATCCGCAGCGTGAGGCGAGGAGGCGGTCGGAAGCGAAGTACTCTCCATTTCCGACGAACCCATGGACCCGCTCGTTGAAGCGGCTAGCTTGCTCTTGGGCGGACTGCATGGCTGTTCGACGTTAGAGAACACTGTGCGATAATAAAAGAGTCAGGGGTATCCGGACACTTACGATCTCGCCAGTGGCTTGGCCCTTGTTGGCCAATCCTCCTCGTCGCTATCGACGTTGGTGGAGAAGTCCGGAGGAAGGGTTCTTCCCTTCTTGGACCCTCCGGCCTCCCCAGTTGGGGCGGCCTTCCTCTTCCTCTCCTTCCCGTTGGGGAGAGGCTTCTTTCCTCCTCCTCGTCCTCGGAGAAGATTACGCCAGAATCTGACAAGACTGGCGTCGGGAGCTCCTTGAGTTCCGTGGCCTCCTTCTTAGCCTTCTTCTCCGGCACCACATGGGGTGCCGAGCCAGCTTTCCGTCAATTGGGCGTTCACTGGGTTTTCCGGCAAAGGAGCCGGACAGTTAATCTGTCTGGACGTCTTCAGCCAGTCCTGTCAAAGACTAGGGAGTTTTAGATCCCACATAGAGTCAATCTATGAAAAAAAGAGAGTCCCGTAAAAGGGGCAAAATAACTTACCTCGCCGGCTGGACGTAGCAAGCTGTATCCGCGATCTTCAGTAGCGGATGAGGGAGCCTCGGCGCCCTTAAACAGCCCGTTCCAGGCATCTTCGTACGTAGTGTCGAAGAGCCTGTTTAGAGTCGAGTGTTGTGCCGGATCGAACTGCCATAAATTGAAGGCCCGTTGTTGGCATGGGAGGATCCGGCGGATGAGCATCACCTGGATTACGTTGACAAGCCTGAGATTCTTGCCCACCAGGTTTCAGACGCATGTTTGGAGTCCGGATGTCTCGTCCGAATTCCCCCAAGTCAGGCCCGTCTCTTTCCATGAGAGAGCTGTGTGGGGAAGCCAGATCTGAATTCGGGGGCCGCCGCCCATTCGGGGTCGCGGGGCTCGGTGATGTAGAACCACCCCGATTGCCACCCCTTTATTGTATCCACAAAGGAGCCCTCGAGCCATAGGACTTTGGCTATCTTGCCAACCATGGCGCCTCCGCACTCCGCTTGACGGCCGCCCACTACCTTCGGCCGAACGTTGAAGATCTTCAGCCATAAGCCGAAGTGGGGCTGGATGCAGAGGAAGGCCTCGCACACGACGATAAACACCGAGATGTTGAGGATGAAATTCGGGGCCAGGTCGTGGAAGTCCAGGCCGTAGTAGAACATGAGCCCCCGGACAAATGGGTGAAGTGGAAAACCTAGTCCGCGGAGGAAGTGGGGGAGAAATACCACCCTCTCATGGGGCCCGGGGGTTGGAATGAGCTGCCCTTGTCGGGCAGCTCTGGCTTGTGATATCGCCGGACAAGTATCCGGCCTCCCGCAGTCTGGTGATGTGCCTCTCCATAACGGAGGAGGCCATCCACCTGCCTCCCGCTCCTGACATGATTGGAGAAAGGTTGAGGTGGGATGTGCGGACTTGGGCGCTGGAGCTCGAGTGCGCGGAAATGGATAAGCAAAGGAGGAAGAAGGCGTGGGTGAAAAGGTGGATCCTTATCCCCTTATATGGACGGACGAAGCTATGCGTCTCCCACCAGCCTGGTAAAACTCGCTTATTTCCCAAGCGCCGTAATCAATGGTGCGGATGGGTTACCCACGTCCGTATTGATGAGAATCCCAGAATAAGGGGGGCATGATCTATGCTTTGATAAGACGTGCCAAGGAAACCGCCTCGCTAGACGCGCTAAGGTGGAAACGGTAAAAAATGATTCATATAAAGGCCTGGCCGTGGTGTGATGTCACGCCGCGGAATATGTCAGCAGATCTGTGCGAAAGTTATTCTCTCTACGGTGGTATGTGGAACTTGTTTTGCAGAGCCGGACACTATCCTGGTGTTCAAAACCTTCTATGAAGTATTCGGAGGAGGAACCCGCCTTGCAATGCCGAAGACAATATGTGCGCCGGACTCGTCATCATTGAAGCCTGGTTCAGGGGCTACTGAGGGAGTCCCGGACTAGGGGTGTCCGGATAGCGGACTATCGTCACGGCGGACTCCAAGACTATGAAGATACAAGATTGAAGACTTCGTCCCGTGTCCGGATGGGACTTTCCTTGGCGTGGAAGGCAAGCTTGGCGATACGGATATGTAGATCTCCTACCATTGTAACCGACTCTGTGTAACCCTAACCTATCCGGTGTCTATTTAAACCGGAGGGTTTTAGTCCGTAGGACGAACAACAATCATACCACAGGCTAGCTTCTAGGGTTTAGCCTCCTTGATCTCGTGGTGGATCTACTCTTGTACTACCCATATCATCAATACTAATCAAGCAGGAGTAGGGTATTTCCTCCATCGAGAGGGCCCGAACCTGGGTAAAAACATCGTGTCCCTTGTCTCCTGTTGCCATCCGCCTAGACGCACAGTTCGGGACCCCCTACCCGAGATCCGCCGGTTTTGACACCGACAGTCATTCTTCTTGCCCGTGTAGGTGCACATCAAACCATGGCGCCGGCTTAATGTAATGATCCGCTAGGCAATCCAAACCCGGACTAAGTCGATACCATTTAGCCCATTCCCCAAAAGAGCCTTGACTTTAGCCATGGTGGGGGTGAGCGTCTGGCGTTCGACGGCTGTTATCTTATCAGGAAGTGGATGATTGGAGTCAAGACGCAGAGCACGAAAGCCGGGCAGAGGGTTCTCATCAGCCGGAGAAGTGTCTTGGCAATAGAACCATGTATGGTTCCAGTCTTTGGGGTGACCTGGTGGATTGGCATAAGGAAAATGACGTCTCTCCGTCGTTGGATTGAGACCCCGCCAAGTTCCAAGCTAGGTCCGTTGGCACATTCGTTCTGGCGGTTCAAATAAAATAACTCTCTGAAGAGTAGTAACTTGGGTTCTTCTCCAAGATACACCTCACTGAACACTTGAAAGTTGCAAATATTGGACACATAGTTGGGTCTGATGTCTTGAGGACGGAGGTCAAAAAAGTGCAGGACATCTCTGAAGAACTTTGAGCCGGGTGGTGAAAACCCCGGTTCATATGGTCAGTGAAGACGATGACCTCCCCCTCTTTGGGCTGAGGTTTTTCCTTTGTTGGGGCAGGAGCACGATATGACATCACTTCCTTCTTTGGCAGATAGCCATTCTTCACAAAGTCATCAAGCGTACTATCTGTGATGATGGATTTGACCAAATTGCATGATGTGGGTTGTTTGGGCGGCATTGTGAAGGAAGCCTAACGAAAGAGTAAAGCTTACGATTCAAATTTAAGCCGGAGAGTAAGTGTTACAGTATATATTCAAGATGGCGGCTTATAAAGGGGCCTAATGATATATGGCTAATTACATCAGGTTACGTAACCCGTCATGAAGCAGTGCAGGTTATTTAAGCCGCCATGATAAGTTGGATGATGTTTCTTAAGCATTGCAATTTAAGTCGGCAGTTTGAGCCGCCATGGCTAAATGGATCTAACAAAATGCAGTTTTTTGGCTAAGTGTTATACAAACAAGTTTCACAGACTGCAGCTATTATTTTGGATCAACGGCTGTTCAGGAAAGAAAATAAATCTAGACCTAAAAACTGGTACAGATGAGTTCGTGAGTTCTAATGAAGTCTCTTTACAGAAAAGGGGGATCCACTAGTATCAAAAGTGGAAGCAAAACAACCACCGCACGAGTTTCATATTACTTTTGGATCAAAGGAGGCTGCGGTGGAGGAACTACGAAGAAACCGTGATGAACAGCGAAGAATACAGAGGGACTAGCAAACCCTGATTTGGATCTGAGGCGCAGAAAAGTGAAGACTTACAGCTGCAGATCTACTGCAAAGGGTCACCGCCGTTCTCTGGACCGACTCAGGTTGATGCAGCGGCCGAAGTTGAGGAAGATGGGGTGCTCTGCAGCGGCGGCGGAGCTCGAGCGGCAGAAGGGTTGCGAGAGGAAGAAGACGATGGAAAGGGGGAGAATGAGGAAAGGCCGGTCGGGCCTATTTATAAGGAAAGGCTCTTAAGTGGGCGCAAAAAACGAGGAGGCCAAAAATATGGTTATCCAGCTACTAGGACGCCTCGATTCTCAGGATGATCATTAAGATACGGATCCTTTGAGATATGTTGGACCAAGTGTGAAATAATGGCAGATGACGTCACGACGGGTTATCACAAATCCAGAGGATGACGTCATGGCGGGTTATAAAACTTCTGTATAAACGAAGAGCGGAAGATTTTTTCTAAAGTGTTGAAGATTTACATGAACCCGTTCAAATCAATCTGGGTCCTAATGTTGGGGATATAACTATTAGGTATGACCCGCCCAGGAGGGGCCGGGTTATACCTATGGCGAATCAAGATATGAAGCCCAAGACGACACTTGAAGATGGCGGTTCAATTAAAGGGCCCAAGCCCAAAGGCGATTCACACTAGTAGAAAAAGGGTCAAATGTGAAGCACAATAGTGCCGGTTGGAATTTCAGCCGGCACTAATGTGTACACTAGTGCCGGTTCGTGGCGGCGATCAATAGCACCGGTTCGTGGCGAACCTTTAGTACCGGTTCATGCCACGAACCGGTACTAAAGATGTTGTGTCAGCCTGCGGTCAGGCTATGGCCCCACCATCACCATTTAGTGCCGGTTCGTACCACGAACCGGTACTAATGAGGTTATGGCAAGCTGTTTTCAGTCCGACCTCGCTCCCCTAACAAGCCTTTTACCACCTTAAATATGTTATTTCTCAAACTATCACAAGCACTTGGTCTTCATTGAACTCTATGTGTGGAATTTGCGGCCGCAATATGAGTCTTCATCGGTTTATAAATCGTTGATGACTCATATTCACAATTCAGATTGTACACACAAAGATCACTGATGATCAAAGTATTTTGATGTTATAAGATCATATTGACAATTTAGATCAGTAAAGAAATATAAGATCATGATCTAAATGCTCTTATATTTTTTGCGTTAAGTATGCACCATTCAAAGCGACGCCATCAACTTTCAACCGTTTATGCCTTCATTTGCTATTTTTCATGCATTTAATGATTTGTTTTGAGAACTAAATGACCTGGAAATTGAAAAGCACTACAAATGAACTCTGAAAAAGTTGAAACTTGGCATGGTATCATCATTTTACCCACATATCATGTTCAAAAAGTAGAGAGGGTTACGGCAAAAACTTGATGCACTTCGTTTACAAACTGGACAATCTCTTTCGAAGTATTCGGGTTTATGACGAAATTAAACTCATCTGTTACAAAGGCATTTCATTTTTTAACTTATTACAAGTCCAGACTTTTTGTGCATTCAGTATGCACCATTCAACTGCTAGGCGGGAGGCTCTTAAGTACCGGTTCCAACTACTAGGCGGGAGGAGCTCTTTAGTACGGTTCCAACTGCTAGGCAGGAGGAGCTCTTTAGTACCGGTTCGTGGCGAACCTTTACCACGGTTCGTGCCACGAACTGGTACTAATGAGGTTGTGTCGTAAGGTTGGGCCCCACGAGCACCTTTAGTACCGGTTCATCGATGAACCAGGCGTAAGCTGTTTCTTAGTCCCACCTCGCGAAGTGAGAGGGACTAGGAGCGATTTATAAGCCCCGAGTGCGAGGCGATGAAGAAGAGGCTCAATGCTCACGTTGCTTAGCTTCAAGCCTTCAGAATACGGTAGACTGCGGAGCTATGCGCAGTGCAGTTTACACTATTCAAAGGCTTGAAGCAAATTAACGACATTGCACCTCTTTTTATTTTTAATAACTTATTACAACTCCGGACTTCTTCTGTTATGGCAAAAACTAATTGCACGTCGACATTTCTTTTTTTAAGTTATAACTCCAGACTTTGACCATCAAGTTTTGCGAGAAAAGAAAAATAGCAGAAAAGAAGAAAAACTATAGCTGAAAAGAAAAAACTATATTAAAAACTACTCAGAAATAAATAGAAGAAAATAAATATAGCAGAAAAGAAAAACTACTCAGAAATAAATAGAAGAAAAATAAAGCAGAAAAGAAAAAAATTATATTTGCTATTTTTCAATCGTTTACAAAATGACCGTGAAATTGAAAATCACTACAAAATGAACTCTGAAAATGTTGAATTTTGACAAACTAGATGAAAACTACTCACAAATAAATAGAAGAAAATAAATATAACAGAAAATAAAAACTATACAAAAACTACAGAAATAAATACAAGAAAATAAAGCAGAAAAGAAAAAACTATAAAAAATTAGCGCTGCCTGTGGCCTGATAGGCCATGTGTGTAATTACAGGCCTTAAAGGCCCAGCAGACTCACAGGGCAGCGCAGAGTTTAGGCCCACAAGCCTGCTATATAGAGGAGTTCGAAGGGGTAGCCGCGGCTGGGTTTATAAACCAGTGCGGCTGCCCTTCGCCCGGCGAGGTGGGACTAAACTTTGGGGTGGCAGCGCGAGACCTTTAGTACCGGTTGGAGCCAGCAACCGGTACTAAAGACCACCCTTTAGTACCGGTTGGTGGCTCCAACCGGTACTAAAGGCCTCGTCTTCCTGCCTCTTCGTCTGGCCAAAGTTAGCCTTCAATACCGGTTGGTGGCTCCAATCGATACTAAAGGCCTCTCCTATATATACAACCCTTACGAAAATTTCAGTTACATCTCCTACTTCTTCGCGTTCTCCAACCTCTCGCGTCGCCGCCGCTCTCGCCCGCGCCCGTCGCTCGCGCGCCCGTCGCCCGTCGCCCATGCCGCCATCCGTCGTCGCCCGTCGTCCATGCCGCCGCGCCATCGTCGCCGCCGCCGCCGTCATCGCCGCGCGCCGCCGTCGTCGCCATCGCCGCATCGCCGCCATCCTTGCCGCCATCGCCGTCGCCGTCGCCCGTCGCCGTCCGTCGTCGTCGTCGCCGCCGCCCGCCGCCGCCGCCGTTGTCGCCGTGCATTGTACGTATACGTACGTACACACATACACACACATATATACACACACACATACACATGTACACACACATACACACACACACACATACACACATACACACACACATACACACACATATTTTTTTACTTATTTTATGTTTTCTGTTTTTTAGAAATTTTAATTAGATATTAATTAGCTAGGTATGTGAGATTTGAACTAGTTGAATAATTAATATAACTAGTTTATTTTTAGTAAGAAAATTGTCGAACTAGTTTATTTTTAGGTATTTGAGATTTGAACTAGTTGAATATATAATTAATATAACTAGTTTATTTTTAGTAAGAAAATTGTCGTATCTGAGATTTGATGATCTAATTAAAATATTATTTGTTAATGAGTTTTCTGTTTATTTAATGTTTTATATATTTTGAGTTTATATAAATGTTAGATTAATGTCCAATGTTGGATGAATTAGATAGAAAAGTTAAATATATAGTAATGTCAATTGTTAGAGATATATATATGTAGTTAGATATATATTTGAATTGGCTAGATATTAATTAATGTTAGATAGTAATAAGTGTTTAATGTTTCACCTATATGAACATATAGGAAATGTCATCTGATGACGAAAAAGATTTCATTATGTGCGAACACTGTGAAGACCAGCGCGGCCTGTGCGACAGAAATTTCCTTGTTGATGGTAGGCGCTTCAGCATCAAGCTGAATAAGACATTCGAAGTGGATACGGTAAGTCAAAACGGCAATTATTATTTGAATGCAAAACTTATGCTTCATTTGCTTCAACTTATAATTTTAAAGCATGACTTATGCTTCATTTGCTTCAACTTATAATTTTAAATTTTCACTATTCTACTAGCGCATCCCCTGCCATGCAAGAATTTTCGTCTTGGATAAGATAGGTTTTAGTGCTATAGATGATATGGAGGTAAAGAGAGTTTACTTGAAGACGGAGCATGGGTATACTTTCAACGTCAAATTATATAATGGAGACACATACACCCATTTTGAATGCAAAATTTGGCAAGCACTATGCAAGGCTTATGTATTTGAGCCTGATATGGTTATCACCTTTGATATTCGTCCGGAAGATGATATTGAAGGTAATATAGACATCTGGGTCGATGTGCAAACGCCTCCAGTTCTACCATTATGTGAGTTTTTCTCAACTATGGATGCATATGTTTATGTCTTTGATACAAACTATACAAAATAGTTGACAACTAATTTGTATTGTCACTTATTTGGTTCAAGCAAACATGTCCGGCGCTTGGTAGACAGGACCTACTACTGCCCCGGGGCTCAACTAAACTGCGAGGAAATAAGTCATTATGTTTCATGGCTTGAGGATCTTAATACTGTCAAGACAAAAAAAATTCCTGAACTTAGAAATGTTAGTACTCAAAACGTGCGACCAATGGTGATCATATTGAACTACGGTCACATCACATCTATAATCGAAAGATGGTAAGATTTTAACTATTTGTCATTAATTAGTGCATCTTTTGCATACATTATTTTTGAAGCTAAACTTTCATTGCTTAGTATATTAATTACTATCGATGTTCTTTCATCAACAGGGACTTCCGATGACAGTTGTGCCTCGGTGGATCGAGACAAAAGGTCGCATGTCAATGGTTAGCTTCGACCAAGATTTCCTACATTACACATGAGTGCATTCAGGATTTCTGAAAGCGAAGAATGCTTAATAGTGAAAGATTGGAGCAAAATTGTAAACGATCGCAGAGAAGTAATAGGGGCAGCAAGGAGAAGCGCAACCCAAGATTAGG
Source organism: Aegilops longissima (assembly GCA_021605205.1). Taxonomy (NCBI): domain Eukaryota; kingdom Viridiplantae; phylum Streptophyta; class Magnoliopsida; order Poales; family Poaceae; genus Aegilops; species Aegilops longissima. The sequence goes on along the minus strand of CM038679.1, from coordinate 653,020,886 downwards.
ATACAGATTCATCTGCATGCTCGATATGATGAATCGGAGAGTTATACATGTTCTATGCTATTCTACGAGAGGGAGCAGTAGGAGTAGCTAGTTCATGCTCTTAATTAATTAGTACTTGTCCTCTCTCATGCATGTCCGTATTGTCCTGAACTTCGATGTTGGTGATGATTATGTTGAACTCGATGATATCTTTGCTTCATTACAAAGTGAACTCGATGATTATGTTGGTGATTAGATAGCTAGCGGTAATGACTATGATGATTAAATAGTGGTAACTAATGACGACTATGATGATTTTTAGCTAGCTAAAGTTTATTTATTTATTAATATGCGATGATGATGATGATGATGATGACCACTACAACTCATTATAACGTAAAACAATCCTAAATTAAATTGATAACACAAATTTAATTGAAATAAAAATAAAACAAAACCCACAAACATTTAGTACGGTTGGTGTTACCAACCGGTACTAAAAACTCCCTGCCCCGAGCTGCCTCGTGCCACGTGGTTGGCCTTTAGCACCGGTTCGTGCTGAACCGGTACTAAAGGGGGGGGGCCTTTAGTGACCACACTTTACCGGTTGTGGAACCGGCACTAAAGGGCCTTACGAACTGGTGCTATTGCCCGGTTCTGCACTAGTGTCAAGGCCCATAGAGATAAACCACCATATGTATGTAACTTGTATTGTAAGGCAAGAATAGAGAGAGACCGAGCCGGACACTGTTTATGAGCCGGGCGGGACTCTGAGAGCCGCTGGGCGTCGACCTCTGTATATAAAGGGATGATCCGGTGGCGGTTCAGGACAAGTAAGATCAGATCGAGTACTAGGTCAAGGGGATTCGCTCCCTCGTATTCTAGACATAAGCAATCTAGACTAGCCACACATTAGGAGAGGGAGCAGCCTAAGCCTTGGCATGCCTTCCTCCTTCCTCCATACAGCTCCAGGAGCAACCCTGTACTATTACATATAAACCACACTCGGCAGGACTAGGGGTGTTATCTCTCCGGAGAGCCCCGAACCTGGATATGTCTTGCGTCCCTCGCTCGCTCATGCCGACCTCGCCTCTGGAGCCCACCGGTACCCTCGAGCCTCCTCCTCTCTTTAGCCATCCCTTGGCATCTACCGTGCGCCCACCATGACAGTTGGCGCCCACCATGGGGCAGCTCGAAGTTCCGGCCGGAGCCATGTTCCAGACGGGGCCCTTCTCGACTCCGACGAGCCCATCGCGCTGGCGGACGACGTCATCGATGCGCTCGCCGCCTCCTTCTCCGCGCTCTGCATCTCTAATGCGCCCACGGCCGATGAGTACCCGAGGGAGGTACTTGACATCTCTGACTCCCCCATTTCCCCTGGCGGCGGCGCTCCCTCCGGGGTAATGGACCTCTGCCTGGAGGTGTTCGTCATCGACACCGGTGCTTCTTCTTCGTCCAACGCGGCGAGGAAGGCCGCCGAAGCCAGGGCTGCAGCGGATCATGCCGTCTCGCCCAATCCATTGTGTGCCACGATGCAGAGCCTTCGCGTCCCCATCGCCACCGACGTCAACGCCTCCAACATCGCCGAGGCCCGGGCTTGACTCGAGGAGGACCGCCAGTGCCCGATGGACCTGTCCGAGACGCTCGCTGCAACGCAGCGCCGCTTGGACTCCGCTCAGCTAGAGCGCAACGCCGCCTACGGCTTCACGCCTGCCGCGGCCGAGCCAAGTCGGGTCGCCGACGTGCGGGCCCGGGGCGGTGCGATCGGCCTCGCCTTCGGCGCAACCCCTCCCGTCTACGAGGCCCCCATGAAGAACATGTGTGCCGCCCAGGCGGCCGCGGTCGGCCTGGATCAGCTCGCCGGCAAGGAGCTAAAGGACCGCCTGAAGCGGGTGAATGACCTCCTCGATGCAGCGAACGCACAGCAGGACCGCCTCAACCAACTAGCCAAGCTGGCGGGGTCTGACTCGATCCATACCGACGGTCCCGAGGACCAACAGAACACCGCGTCTTCGCCACCGGGCGAAGCGCACTCCGGCCACACCCGAACTCAGCGCAACCATGCCCCGACGACTGTCGGTAGCTTGGACGACGAGCCAATCCCAGAAGACCAGCGCCGACGTGATCCTCCCCCAGAACCCCGTCGTCATCCGGCTTCAGCCGACCCGGCCCCCCGCGGCGCGGTCGCCAGCTGGCTGGGCCCGCGCGCCATCGATGACACCGACGCTCGCCACCGCCTCGACCAGCTCGCCCTCTCCCTAGAGCTGGAGGAGAACAACGCCGTCGGGCCAGCGTGCTTCGGCCCTCGCATCCGGGATGAGCCCTTCCACAAAGGGTTTACGCTCCCCCGCGACACCCCCAAGTTCAACGGCACTGTCAAGCCGGAGGACTGGCTCATCGACTACACCACCGCCATCGGCATCGCAGGCGGCAATCGTCGTCTCGCCGTGCGCTATGCTCCACTCATGCTCCAGGGTTCGGCCCGCACATGGTTGAACAGCCTGCCGGAGGGTAGCATCAATGCTTGGGTCAACTTTGAGCAGGCCTTTGTATGCAACTTCACCGGGACCTACAAGCGCCCCGGCTGCCCCAGCCAGCTCGCCATGTGTGTGCAGGGGCCCATGGAGATCGGTTGCGAGTACCTCGCACGCTGAACCGAGCTCCGGAAGAGCTGCGAGGGCGTCCACGAAGTCCAGGCCATCCAATACTTCATCAGCGGGTGCCGAGATGGCACCCTTCTCAAGCACAAGCTCTTGCGCTCCGAGCCGGCCACCATGGCCGTGCTCATGGTGACCGCGGACAAGTATGCCAACGCCGACTCCACCATGAAGATCCAGGTGGCGCTGGACGAAGCCGACAAGGCAAAGCCGGTTCCCCCTCCCAAGCCGGCCGACGAAAGAAGCCGACAACAGAACTACCAGCAGAACAACAAGCGCAAGGCCGACCAGCCGGCTCAGCGCTACGACAATCGGCTCGTCGCGGCCGCCGAGCAGGCACCCGCGGCCAAGCCGACCGCCAAATGCTGGCAAACCGGCAAGACGGCATGGCAACCCGCCATGAGCTTCGAGGAGATGCTCGACGCTCCCTGCAAGCACCACAGCGGCACGAGGCCGTCCACGCACATGCTTCGGTAGTGCGCCATCACCAAGCGCATCATGCGGGGCGACATTCCGCCACCTCCGGCTCTGGCTCCAGGAGCGGGGTTGCCGCCTCCGCCTCCTCCTCCTCCGCCCCCGGCAGGCGGTGTGATGCGCGACGAAATCTCCCCCGACCAGAACGCGGCCTATGTCGTCTTCACCAGCATCGATAACGACAAGCGTAGCGAGCGCCTACTTCGGTAGGAGGTGAACACCGTCGTCCCGGCCAGCCCGGAGTACATGCACTAGTCGGAGCGCCCGGCCACCTGGACCCGTGAAGACCACCCGGCCGTCTTGACGAATCTGGGTGGCTACGCCTCGTCCTCAACTCTACCATTGTCGCGCCTCGGCGCACGTGCAAGTTCTGCTGGGTCCTCATCGATGGCGGCAACAACATCAACATCCTCTACCGTGATACCATGACCAAGCTCGTCCTTGAGGCCAAAGACTTGGAGCCGACCCATACGATCTTCCACGACATCGTTCCCGGCCTCTCCTGCTCCCCGATCGGCCGGATCCGACTCGACGTCTTGTTCGGCACCAGTGACCATTTCCGACGCGAGCCGCTCTGGTTCGAGGTGGTGGATCTGTCCAGTGCATATCACGTGCTGCTGGGCCGGCCGGCGCTCGCCAAGGTCATGGCGGTCCCCCTCTACGCCTATCCGAAGATGAAGCTGCCGGGTCCGGAGGGCCTCATCACCATCACCGGCGACTACCGCAAGTCCCTGGAGTGTGCCCGAGATGGTGCCAGACTGGCCGAGTCGCTGGTCATAGCCGAGGAGCGGCGCCAGCTCGACCGGATCGTCGCGCTGGCCAATGAGATACCGGTCGTGCAGGCTCCGGCCAAGGAGCCGGCCGACGAGGCCTCGTTCCAGCCCTCCAAGGAGACCAAGAAGGTCAAGCTGAACCCGGAAGACCCCAGCTACAACAAGTACGTTGTCATGGGCACCCGCCTCGATAGCAAATGGGAAGGCGGGCTTGTCGACTTCCTCTGTGAGAATCGGAATATCTTCGCATGGAACCCAAAGGAAATGCTGGGTATTCCGAGGAAGTACGCCAAGCACAAACTCCACGTCCGCAAGGACGCCAAGCCTGTCCGCCAACCCCTACGTCGTTTCACCGAGGAGAAGAGAAGAACCCTCGGTGAAGAAGTTGCCAAGCATTTGGCGGCCGACTTCATCATGGAAGTGTTCCACCCCAACTGGCTGGCCAACCTAGTCCTCGTCCTGAAGAAGAACAAGACTTGGCGCATGTGTATCAACTACACTAGCCTGAACAAGGCCTGCCCCAAGGATCCGTTCGCCCTCCCGCGAATCGATCAAGTCATCAACTCCACCGCCGGCTGTGAGCTCCTGTCTCTCCTGGATACTTACTCCGGCTATGACCAGATAAAGCTGGACCCGGCCGACGCCCTGAAGACGTCCTTCATCACGCCCTTCGGTGCGTATTGCTACATCACCGTGTCGTTCGACTTGAAGAACGCCGGTGCCGCGTTCCAGCGCTGCATGCAGAAATGCCTGCTGCCGCAACTCGGCCGCAACATCCATGTCTACGTGGACGACATCATGGTGAAGACCAAGCAGCACCTCATGCTCCTCGACGACCTGAAGGAAACTTTCGCTAACCTGCGCGAGTACCAGATCAAGCTCAACCCGGAGAAATGCGTTTTCAGCGTACCGGCCAGAAAGCTACTCGGCTTCCTCGTCTCGGAGCACGGCATTGAGGCAAACCCGGAGAAGATCAAGGCCATCGAGCACATGCGCAAGCCGGCTCGGCTGCGCGATGTCCAGAAGTTCATGGCTGCTTGGCCTCGGTCAGCCGGTTTCTCAGCCGGCTGGGCGAGAGAGCCCTACCCCTGTATCAGCTGATGATGAAGACGACGCCGTTCGAATGGAATGACCAGGCGGACGAGGCTTTCCGGGATCTCAAGCGTATGCTCTCCACCGCGCCCGTCCTGGCCGCGCCAAGCGAGAAGGAGCCGATGTTGCTCTACATTGCCACCACCTCGCGGTCGGTCAGCATGGTGATGGTGGTCGAGCGACCAGAGAAGGGCAAGATCCAAGCCGTCCAACACTGAGTCTACTACCTGAGTGAGGTGCTCTCTGCCTCCAAGCAGAACTACCTGCACTACCAGAAGATGTGTTACGGTGTGTATTTTATTGCCAAGAAGTTGAAGCAGTATTTCCAAGAGCATGTTGTTACTGTGGTCAGCACGGCCCCTCTCAGTGAGATCATTGGCTGCCGGGACGCCTCTGGCCGGGTTGCTAAGTGGGCACTCGAGCTAGCCGGCCACACCATCCTCTACGAGCCCCGCACTACGATCAAGTCCCAAGCTCTGTCCGACTTCCTCGTCGACTGGACCGAGACCCAGTACCTGCCGCTGGATTCGACGCACTGGCGCATGCACTTCGACGGATCCAAGATGCGCCTCGGCCTATGGGCCGACATCATGCTATCTTCCCTGAAGGGCGACCGGCTTCGGTACGCGCTCCAGATCCACTTCGCCACCTCCAACAATGTCGCCGAGTATGAAGCCCTTGTGCATGGCCTCCGGCTTGCTAAGGAAATCGGCATCCAGCGCATCCTGTGCTATGGAGACTCGGATTTGGTGCTACAACAGTGCTCCGCGCGAGTGGGACGCCCGCGACTCCAACATGGCAAGCTACCGCTTCCTCGTCCAGTAGCTGTCCGGCTTCCTCGACGGTTGTGAATTCCTCCACGTCCCGCACGCGGAAAATGAAGTTGCCGATGCGCTAGCCAAGATCGGCTCATCCCGACAGTTCGTCCCGTCCGGCGTCTTCCTCGAGCACCTGCACAAGCCGTCCGTCAAACCGTCTCCGGACTTCGAGTCCATCTTCGTCCTGGACGACCCGGTCGCGCCTCTACCCGGCTTGGGGACTGCCGAACCCGGCCCGGAGACTGCCGAACCCATCTTGGGGAACGTCGAACTCAGCCCGGGGGCTGCTGAACCCGACCCATGGACTGCTGAACCCGGCTCGAGGGCTATAGCCATGAACCCGACCACCGTCGTCCTCGATCCGGCCACCATCATCCTCGACCCGGCCATTGTCGTCCCCGACCCGGGGGCTGCTGCCTCTGGCTCGGGGGCTGCCGCCCCAGAACCCGCCATGGTGGCCGTCTTCGCTGTGGTGACGGCCCCATCGTGGGCCTTGCCCATCTTGGAGTTCCTGGAGAACGGTGTTCTCCCCATGGACAAGACCGAAGCCCGGCAAGTGCAGCGTCGGGCGTCCACCTACAACATCATCAACAACGAGCTCATCACGCGCAGCTCTACCGGTATTTTTCAGCGCTGCATCAAACAAGACAAGGGCATTGAGATCCTCCTTGACATACATCAGGGCGAGTGCGGGCACCACGCCGCCTCGAGATCCCTTGTGGCCAAGGCTTTCCGCCATGGTTTCTACTGGACCACGACCCACCAAGACACCGAGTCGCTTGTCCTCAAGTGTGAGGGATGCCAACACTTCAGCAAGCGCAGCCACCAGCCGGCCTCAGCACTCAGAACCATCCCGATCACCTGGCCCTTCGCGGTTTGGGGATTCGACATGGAGGGACCCTTCAAGACCGCTCGAGGCGGCATGACGCATTTGCTGGTGGCGGTGGACAAGTTCACCAAGTGGATCAAAGCACGACCAATGAAGAAGCTGGACGGGCTAACAGCCGTCCAGTTCATCAAGGATATCGCGGTGCGCTATGGCGTCCTGAACAGCATCATCATGGACAACGACACCAACTTCGCCAAGGGCGCGCTCATGCAATACTGCTCCGTCTCCGGCATCCGCCTCGACCTGGCTTCCGTGGCACACCCGTAGTCCAACGGCCAGCTCAAGTGGGCCAACGGTCTCATTCTATCTGGCATCAAGCCGCGGCTTGTCCAGCCGCTCATCCGTTCACCCGGCAGCTGGCTCGACAAGCTGCCAGTCATCATGTGGAGTCTCCGCACAACCCAAACCGGTCGACCGGGTTCACCCCGTTCTTACTCGTCTACGGAGCAGCAGCCGTCATCCCGACCGACATCGAGTTTGACACACCGTGCGTCATGATGTACACTGAAGACAAAGCTAAAGAAGCCCGCGAAGACCGCGTCGACTGATGGTAGCTGCAAATAAGTCGGTATTTCCCCGGAGAGGGAGGGATGATGTAGCACAGCGACGTTAGGTATTTCCCTCAGTTATGAAACCAAGGTATCGAACCAGTAGGAGGACCAAGCAACACAACGTAGACAACACCTGCACAGAAACAACAACACCTCGCAACCCGAAGAGTTAAAGGGCTTGTCAATCCCTTTCAGGGTACAGCGCCTCATGATAGGCAAGAGGACGTGAGGTAAATTGTAGTAGATTGACAGATCAAACGCCAAAAAAATAAAGATAAAATGCAACAAGGTATTTTTGTATTTTTTGTTTTAATAGATCTGAATAAAAATGCAAAGGAAAAGTAGATCACAAGGCAAATATATGAGAAAGAAGACCCGGGGGCCGTAGGTTTCACTAGTGGCTTCTCTCGAGAAAAATAGCAAACCATGGGTAAACAAATTACTGTTGGGCAATTGATAGAACTTCAAATAATTATGACGATATCCAAGCAATGATCATTACATAGGCATCACGTCTAAGATTAGTAAACCGACTCCTGCCTGCATCTACTACTATTACTCCACACATTGACCGCTATCTAGCATGCATCTAATGTATTAAGTTCATGGAAGAACGGAGGAATGCAATAAGAACGATGACATGATGTAGACAAGATGTGTTTATCTATATGGCGGTAGATATAGATCTCATCTTTTTATCCTTAGTAGCAACGATACATACATGTCGGTTCCCTTTCTGTCACTGGGATCGAGCACCGTAAGATCGAACCCACTACCGGGCACCTCTTCCCTTTGCAAGTTAAAAAGATCAAGTTGGCCAAAAAAACCAAAATATCGGAGAAAAAATACGAGGCTATAAGAGATCATGCATATAATAGATCAAAGAAACTCAAATAACTTTCATGGATATGAAAAGATATAACTGATCACAAACTCAAAGTTCATCAGATCCCAACAAACACACCGCAAAAGAGTTACATCATATGAATCTCCAAGAGACCATTGTATTGAGAATTCAGCGAGAGAGAGAAAGCCATCTAGCTACTAACTATGGACCTGAAGGTCTACAACTAACTACTCACGCATCATTGGAGAGGCACCAATGGAAGTGGTGAACCCCTCCATGATGGTGTCTAGATTGGATCTGGCGGTTCTGCACTCTGCGGCGGTTGGATGAATATTTCGTCAACTCTCCTAGGGTTCTGGTATTTTTTGGGTATTTATAGAGCAAAGAGGCGGCCCGGGGGGCACTCGAGGTGGGCACAATCCACCAGGGCGCGCCTGGGCCTCCTGGCACGCCCTGGTGGGTTGTGCCCCCCTCGGGGCACCCCCCAGGTGCAACCAGGGCCCATTGCCTTCCTTCTAGCCCATAAAAAATCATCGTGAATTTTCGTGGCATTTGGACTCCGTTTGATATAGATTTCCTGCGACGTAAAAAACATGGAAAAAACAGCAACTGACACTTGGCACGATGTCAACAGGTTAGTACCAAAAAATGATATAAAATGATTATAAAACATCCAAGATTGATAATAAAACAACATGGAACAATAAAAAATTATAGATACGTTGGAGACGTATCAGCATCCCCAAGCTTAACTCCTACTCGTCCTCGAGTAGGTAAGTGATTAAAACAGAATTTTTGATGTGGAGTGCTGTTCATCAAGTCATATCATATTCCTTTCTTTATAGCATGGACATTTGGACTTTTATGTGATTCAAAGCAATAGTCTAGTTTAGACATAATGATTTATATACTCAAGCATATCAACAAGCAACCATGTCTTTCAAAATATCAATGCTAAAACAAGTTATCCCTAGCCCATCATGCTCAAACATTGATCCATTCATGAAACACACTCGAATACCCAAAAAATACCAGAACCCTAGAAGCGTCGACGAAATATTCATCCAGCCGCCGCAGAGTCCAGAACCACCAGATCCAATCTAGACACCATCTCGGATGGGGTTCACCACCTCCATTGGTGCCTCTCCGATGATGCGTGAGTAGTTCTTTGTAGACCTTCGGGTCCGTAGTTAGTAGCTAGATGGCTCTCTCTCTCTCTCTCTCTCTCTCTCTCTCTCTCTCTCTCTCTCTCTCTCTCTCTCTCTCGCTGAATTATCAATACAATGGACTATTGGAGATCCATATGATGTAACTCTTTTCGCGGTGTGTTTGTTGGGATCTGATAAACTTTGAGTTTATGACCAGTCGTATCTTTTTATATCCACGAAAGTTATTTGAGTTTCTTTGATATCTTATATGCATGATATTTTATAGCCTCGTATTTCTTCTCCGATATTTGGGTTTTGTTTGGCCAACTTGATCTATTTATCTTGCAATGGAAAGAGGTGCCCGGTAGTGGGTTCGATCTTACGGTGCTTGATCCCAGTGACAGAAAGGGAACTGACACGTATGTATCGTTGCTACTAAGGATAAAAATATGGGATCTATATCTAACGCAATAAATAAACGGATCTTGTCTACATCATGTCATCGTTCTTGTTGCATTACTCCGTGTTTCCATGAACTTAATACACTAGATGCTTGCTAGATAGCGGTCGATGTGTGGAGTAATACTAGTAAATGCAGGCAGGAGTCGGTCTACTAATCTTGGACGTGATGCCTATGTAATGATCATTGCCTGGATATCGTCATAATTATTTGAGGTTCTATCAATTGCCCAACAGTAATTTGTTTACCCACGTTTGCTATCTTTCTCGAGAGAAGCCACTAGTGAAACCTACGGCCCCCCGGATCTTCTTTCTCATATATTTGCTTGCGATCTACTTTTCCTTTCCTTTTATTTTCAGATCTATTAAGCCAAAAATACAAAAATACCTTGCTGCAGTTTTTCCTTATTTATTTTGTTTGGCGTCCGATCTATCAATTTACTACAAAATTATCTCACGTCCGTTTGCCTATCTTCAAGCGCCGTGCCCCGGAAGAGATTGACAACCTCTTTAACACGTAGGGTTGCGAGGATTTGTTTTCTGTGTGCAGGGGCTGTTTACATTGTGTTGCTTGGTTCTCCTACTGGTTTGATAACCTTGGTCTCATATCTGAGAGAAATACCTACCGCCGTTGTGTTGCATCATCCCTTCCTCTTTGGGGAAATACCGACGTAGCTTCAAGCGACATCAAAAGGAATTTCTGGCACCGTTGGCGGGGAGGATCTTCAACATATACCAGGTTCCTAATCACAAATATCATCTCCTCATAATTTACATTATTTCCCATTTGCCTCTCGTTTTCCTCTCCCCCACTTCACAAAAATTTCCCATTTTATTCGCCCTTTTTTTTGTTCGCCGTTTTCTTGTCAGATCTCATGTTTGCTTGTTTTACCATGTGTCCTCTATTTGCTTGCATCTTTGCTTGCTAAAACTCAATTGATATGGATCCTCATCCACTTGCTAATCTTTTAAAGAGATCCAATTATGATGAACCCATTGCTAGTGATTTGAGTTCACTAGATTGTCTTTATGAAGTTTTGCTTGAGATTCATGAATCTGATGAAGTGATTCATGATAGCTCCTTGAATGAAAAACATGATTGCAATGATTTTATTATAAATTCTATTAATTTCAATTGTGCTAATAATATGCAAAACCCCAAGCTTGGGGAAGCTAATTTTGCTATGTCCACTACTTGTTGCAATGATCATGATTGGGGTGATAATGATTCTTATGATGTTGAAAATTTATTTAAACCTCATGATGAATATGCTTGCGATAATATTAAAAGTGGGTTTGGAAGAGTGTCAACTTTAGTTAAAAATAATCCCACTTATTTGGAGAGTGTTCAATCTTATGATTTTTTTTATAAAAGTGGGTTTGGAGAGGTCATGACTTTATTTGATGATAATCCCACTATTTTGGAAGAGTGCCAACGTTGCATGCATGTGGATCATATAGTGAATATGTTATGTGATAGCTATATTGTTGAATTTGAATATGATCCCACATATAATTATTATGAGATAGGAAAATATGGTTGTAGAAATTTTCATGTTGTAAATTTCCTCTCGTTATGCTGAGATTGTCAATGTTTTATTCCTCTCCTTTGCGTATGCTAGATATTTCTTGTCTTGAAAATTTGTTTTCCTATAAAATTCCTATGCATAGGAAGTATGTTAGACATAAATGTGTTTTTCACATGTTTCATGATGCTCTCTTTGTGTTTCAATTATTATCTTTCGTGTGAGCATCGTTGAAATCTTATGCCTAGCTAAGGGCGGAAAACTATAGCGCTTGTTGGGAGACAACCCAATGAATGAAATTTATTTTTTCTTTTTTCTTTCTGTTCTTTAGTGTTAGCACAATTATGCTACTGTTATGATTATGTTTTTTGTGTTTTAATTAGTGTTTGTGCCAAGTAGAACCGATAGGATCTTCTTGGGTGATAGTTGTTTGATCTTTCTGAAAAAGACAGAAACTTTGCGCTCACGAAATTAATTCTCATTTTTTATCAGGAAGAGTTTTTTCCCTGATTCTTTTTGCAGAAGATTAATATACAAATTTCTCAGGTCTTTCTATTTTTTCATAATTTTTGGAGTTCCAGAAGTTTTCGTTTAAGTCCGATTGCTACAGACTGTTCTGTTTTGACAGATTCTGTTTTCTTTGTGTTGTGTGCTTATTTTGATGGCTCTATGGTTTTCTTTGATGATTTTTTGCCATAGAAAAGTTGGAATATAGTAGATATAATACAAAAACAAAATATGAATTGTTTTGATACAACACTTATAGTAGCGGTTTACTTTCTTACACTAACGGATCTCACGAAGGTTTTGTTGAGTTTTGTGTGATTGAAGTTTTCAAGTTTTGGGTTATCCTACGATGGATGAAAGAAGGATAGAAGAGCCTAAGCTTGGGGATGCCCCGACTTCCCAAGCTATTATCCAAGAATGAGCAACCAACTAAGCTTGGGGATGCCCCCGAGTGGCATCCCCTCTTTCTTCTAACGACCATCGGTATTTTACTCGAGGCTATATTTTTATTCGTCACATGATATGTGTTTTGCTTGGAGCGTCTTGTATGATATGAGTCTTAGCTTGTTTTATTTTGTGTTTTAAGTCATCAATACTTGATGGACACACCTATTTGAGAGGGCCAAAATTATGTCATGACTTGTTAGAATTGCTCTCTATGCTTCACTTAAATTTTTATGAGCAATGGACTTGCTCTAGTGCTTCACTTATATCTTTTTGAGAACGATGTGCTTAGTATTTTTGAAGAAAATGCTCTCTTGCTTCACTTATATTTATTTGAGAGTTAGTAAAATTTTGAAGAAATTCTCTCTTGCTTCACTTAAATTATTTTGAGAGAAAGAAAATTTGTTATGCTCATGATCTTCACTTATATTTGTTTGAGCTTATGAAAAGCAACACATAAAAATTAGTCCCAAAGTGATAGATATCCAACAAGGATAAATAAAAATATGTCATGAAGATCATTGGACAAAATAAACATGATTCTTAGTAATAGTTTTGAGATATGATGGTGTGATATGTGAGTTATGTTGATGAGTAATTGTGCTCTAGTAAGAATATTGGTGTTAAGGTTTGTGATTCCCTATGCATGCACGAAAGTCAATAATTATGCAATGAAAATTATATCCTACTTGTGGTGCATTATTCGGTGTTAATTATGCTTAATGCTTGCTTATGAGATTATTCGTTTCTTGGTTGGTCGCTTCTCAATCTTTTTGCTAGCCTTCATTTTGCACTAAGTATGATCTCTACTTGTGCATCCAAAATCCTTTAAACCAGTTTTGCCACATGAGTCCATTATATCTACCTATATGCGGTATTCTTTTGCCGTTCTCAGCAAATTTGCATGTGCCATATCTAATTTTCAAAACAAACTTCTTTTTTGTGTGTTTGTTTCGCTGGCGGAGCGGTGAAGGGTGGCTAATATTTTCCATGCTAGATGTCTTATTCTCACGATGAGTGTTTATTCACTTGTCATTGCACGAGAGTAAGGCAAAGGTATTAGGGATGCCCGGTCCTGAAATGCAAAAAAAATTGAATTTACTTTATGTTGTCAAATAATAAATTCCTTGGAAAGTGTTGGTATGGAGGGCACCCATGGATACGGTTAGCCATGGAAAGTTAAAGTATGGTGGAAAAAGGTATAAACTTTATTTTCTGTTTGGGAACCGCCTATGGCATATCTAGCATGGAAAGTGTTCGGAACTCTGAGTCGTTTCCGTTGGTGGGATGGATACACCTCCCAAAATGTTTTTATCTCTAAGTTTTTCGCTTTGAGCTCTGGCACCTCTACAAATCCCTACTTCCCTCTGCGAAAGGCCTTTCTTTTACTTTATGCAATTTTTATTTTGAAATTTGAGTCTCCATCTTCTCTTATAAAAGCACCAACTCGGAGGCAATATGATCGTACTTAAGTATTGGGTGTAGCTAATATTCGAGTGTGTTTCACGAATGGATCAATGTTTGAGCATGATGGGCTAGGGATAACTTATTTTAGCATTGATATTTTGAAAGACATGGTTGCTTGTTGATATGCTTGAGTATCTAAATTATTATGTCAAAATTAGATTATTGCTTTGAATCACATAAAAGTCCAAATTTCCATGCTATAAAGAAAATAATATGATATGACATGATAGACAACACTCCACATCAAAAAATCTGTTTTTATCACTTACCTACTCGAGGACGAATAGGAGTTAAGCTTGGGGATGCTGATACATCTCCAATGTATCTATAATTTTTGATTGTTCCATGCTGTTTTATTATCAATCTTGGATGTTTTATAATCATTTTATAGTCATTTTATATCATTTTTTGGTACTAACCTATTGACATGGTGCCAAGTGCCAGTTGCTGTTTTTTCCATGTTTTTTACATCGTAGAAAATCCTTATCATACGGAGTCCAAATGCCACGAAACTTTACGGAGATTTTTTATGGACCATAAGGAAGATATTGGGCCCTGGTTGCACTTGGGGGGACTCCCGAGGAGGGGACAATCCACCAGGGCGCGCCAAGAGGCTCAGGCGTGCCCTGGTGGGTTGTGCCCACCTCGGGTGCCCCCCGGACCGCCTCTTTGCTCTATAAATACCCCAAAAATACCAGAACCCTAGAAGCGTCGACGAAATATTCATCCAGCCGCCGCAGAGTCCAGAACCACCAGATCCAATCTAGACACCATCTTGGATGGGGTTCACCACCTCCATTGGTGCCTCTCCGATGATGCGTGAGTAGTTCTTTGTAGACCTTTGGGTCTGTAGATATTAGCTAGATGGCTTTATCTCTCTCGCTGATTTCTCAATACAATGGTCTCTTGGAGATCCATATGATGTAACTCTTTTTGCGGTGTGTTTGTTGGGATCTGATGAACTTTGAGTTTATGATCAGTCATATCTTTTTATATCCATGAAAGTTATTTGAGTTTCTTTGATCTCTTATATGCATGATCTCTTATAGCCTCGTATTTCTTCTCCGATATTTCGGTTTTGTTTGGCAAACTTGATCTTTTTATCTTGCAATGGGAAGAGGTGCCTGGTAGTGGGTTGATAACCCAAAAGTATAGGGGATCGCAACAGTTTTCGAGGGTAGAGTATTCAACCCAAATTTATTGATTCGACACAAGGGGAGCCAAAGAATATTCTCAAGTATTAGTAGTTGAGTTGTCAATTCAACCACACTTGGATAACTTAATATCTGCAGCAAAGTATTTAGTAGAAAAGTAGTATGGAAGTAACGTAACGGTGATAAAAGTAATAGTAGTAGTTTTGTAGTAATTGTAACAGTGGCAACGGTAAAGTTACTAAGCAAAGAACAATATGTGAAAAGCTCGTAGGCATTGGACCGGTGATGGAGAATTATGTCGGATGCGATTCCTCATGCAATAGTTATAACATAGGGTGAGACAGAACTAGCTCCAGTTCATCAATGTAATGTAGGCACGTATTCCAAATATAGTCATACGTGCTTATGGAAAAGAACTTCTATGACATCTTCTGTCCTACCCTCCCGGGCGGCGGGGTCCTATTCGAAACTAAGGGATATTAAGGCCTCCTTTTAATAGAGTACCGGACCAAAGCATTAATACTTAGTGAATACATGAACTCCTCAAACTACGGTTATCACCGGTAAGTATCCCGATTATTGTGACTTCGGGGTTAACGGATCATAACACATAATAGGTGATTATAGACATGCAAGATAGGATCAAGAACTCACATATATTCATGAAAACATAATAGGTTCAGATCTGAAATCATGGTACTCGGGCCCTAGTGACAAGCATTAAGCATAGCAAAGTCATAGCAACATCAATCTCGGAACATAATGGATACTAGGGATCAAACCCTAACAAAACTAAATCGATTACATGGTAATCTCATCCAACCCATCACCGTCCAGCAAGCCTACGATGGAATTACTCATGCACGGCGGTGAGCATCATGAAATGGTGATGGAGGAAGGTTGATGATGACGATGGCGACGGATTCCCCACTTCGGAGCCCCGAACGTACTCCAAATCAGCTCTCCTGAGAGAGATTAGGGCTTGGCAGCGGCTCCGTATCGTAAAACGCGATGAATCTTTCTCTCTCATTTTTTCTCACTGAATGTGAATATATGGAGTTGGAGTTGAGGTCGGTGGAGCACCAGGGGGCCCACGAGGCAGGGGGCGCGCCCAAGGGGGTAGGCACACCCCCACCCTCGTGGATAGGGTGTGGGCCCCCTGGCCTTGATTCTTTCGCCAGTATTTTTTATATATTCCAAAAATATTCTCCGTGAAGTTTCAGGTCATTCCGAGAACTTTTATTTCTGCACAAAAATAACACCATGGCAATTCTGCTGAAAACAACGTCAGTCCGGGTTAGTTCCATTCAAATCATGCAAGTTAGAGCCCAAAACAAGGGCAAAAGTGTTTGGAAAAGTAGATACGATGGGGACGAATCAACTCTCCCAAGCTTAAACCTTTGCTTGTCCTCAAGCATTCAGTTGACAAACTCAAAGTGATAAAGAAAAACTTTTACAAACTCTGTTTGCTCTTATTGTTGTAAATATGTAAAGCCAGCATTCAAGTTTTCAGCAAAGATTATGAACTAAACATATTCACAATAACATTTAGGTCTCATATTTACTCATATCAATGACATAATCAACTAGCAAGCAATAACAATAAATCTTGGATGACAACACTTTCTCAAAACAATCATAATATGATATAACAAGATGGTATCTCCCTAGCCCTTTCTGAGACCGCAAAACATAAATGCAGAGCACCTCTGAAGATCAAGGATTGACTAAACATTGTAATTCATGCTAAAGGAGATCCAATCATAGTCATACTCAATACAAACTAATATTAATGCATGCAAATGATAGCGGTGCTCTCCCGCTGGTGCTTTTTAATAAGAGGATGATGACTCAACATAAAAGTAAATAGATAGGCCCTTCATAGAGGGAAGAAGAGATTTGTACAGGTGCCAGAGCTCGATTTTGAAGCAGAGATGAATAATATTTTGAGCGGCATACTTTCATTGTCAACATAACAACCGAGAGATCTCGATATCTTCCATGCTACACACATTATAGGCGGTTCCCAAGCAGAATGGTAAAGTTTATACTCCCCCACCACCAACAAGCATCAATCCATGGCTTGCCCTAAACAACGGGTGCCTCCAACTAACAACAGTCCTGGGGGAGTTTTGTTTGCAATTATTTTGATTTGGTTTGAGCATGGGACTGGGCATCCTGGTGACCAGCCATTTTCTCGTGAGTGAGGAGCGGAGTCCACTCCTCTTGAGAATAACCCGCCTAGTATGGAAGATACAGACAACCCTTGTTGATACATGAGCTATTCGAGCATACAAAACATAATTTCATTTGAAGGTTTATAGTTTGGCACATACAGATTTACTTGGAACGACAGGTAGATACCGCATATAGGAAGGTATGGTGGACTCATATGGAATAACTTTGGGGTTTATGGAAGTGGATGCACAAGCAGTATTCCCGCTTAGTACAAGTGAAGGCTAGAAAAAGAATGGGAAGCGACCAACTAGAGAGTGACAACAGTCATGAATATGCATTAAAATTAATCAACACTGAGTGCAAGCATGAGTAGGATATAATTCACCATGAACATAAATATTGTCGAGGCTATGTTGATTTTGTTTCAACTACATGTGTGAACATGTGCCAAGTCAAGCCACTCGAATCGTTCAAAGGAGGATACCACCCTATCGTACCACATCACAACCATTTTAATAACATGTTGGCATGCAAGTTAAACCATTATAAACTCCTAGCTAATTAAGCATGACATAAACAACTATAATCTCTAATTTTCATTCCAAACATGTTTCATTCATAATAGGCTGAATCAAGAACGAAGAACTAATCATATTTACAAAAACAAGATAGGTCGAGTTCATACCAGCTTTTCTCATCTCAATCAATCCATCATATATCGTCATTATTGCCTTTCGCTTGCACGACCGAACGGCGTGGATAATAATAATAGTGCACGTTGATACGTCTCCGACGTATCTGTAATTTTTGATTGCTCCATGCTATTATATATTCTGTTTTGGATGCTTAATGGGCTTATTTATACACTTATATATTATTTTTGGGACTAACCTATTAACCCAAGGCCCAGTGCAAATTGTTGTTTTTTGCTTATTTCAGTGTTTCACAGAAAAGGAATATCAAACGGAGTCCAAATGGAATGAAACCTTCGAGAGCGTGATTTTTGAAACAAACGTGATCCAGAGGACTTGGAGTGGACGTCAAGAAACCAACGAGGAGGCCACGAGGCAGGGAGGCGTGCCTGCCCCCCTGGGCACGCCCCCACCCTCGTGGGCCCCTCGTGGCTCCACCGACCTACTTCTTCCTCCTATATATACCTACGTACCCCGAAACCATCCAGGAGCACGACGAAACCCTATTTCCACCGCCGCAACCTTCTGTACCCATGAGATCCCATCTTGGGGCCTTTTCCAGCGCTCTGCCGGAGGGGGCATCGATCACGGAGGGCTTCTACATCAACACCATAGCCTCTCCGATGAAGCGTGAGTAGTTTACCACAGACCTTCGGGGCCATAGTTATTAGCTAGATGGCTTCTTCTCTCTCTTTGATCCTCAATACAAAGTTCTCCTTGATGTTCTTGGAGATCTATTCGATTTAACTCTTGTTGCGGTGTGTTTGTCGAGATCCGATGAATTGTGGGTTTATGATCAAGATTATCTATGAACAATATTTGAATCTTCTCTAAATTATTTTATGTATGATTGGTTATCTTTGCAAGTCTCTTCGAATTATCAGTTTGGTTTGGCTTACTAGATTGATCTTTCTTGCAATGGGAGAAGTGCTTAGCTTTGCGTTCAATCATGCGGTGCTCGATCCCAGTGACTGTAGGGGAAACGACACGTATTGTATTGTTGCCATCGAGGATAAAAATATGAGTTTTATATCGTATTGCTTGAGTTTATCCCTCTACATCATGTCATCCTACCTAATGCATTACTCTGTTCTTATGACCTTAATACTCTAGATGCATGCTGGATAGCGGTCGATGTGTGGAGTAATAGTAGTAGATGCAGGCAGGAGTCATTCTACTTGTTGCGGACGTGATGCCTATATACATGATCATGCCTAGATATTCTCATAATTATGCACTTTTCTATCACTAGTGAAACCTATGGGCCCCGGGTCTATTTTCCATCATATTAATCTCCCACCAACGTGCTATTTCTGTCGCCGTTTACTTTGCAATTTTTAATTTTAATCTTTATCATAAAAATACCAAAAATATTATCTTATCATCTCTATCAGATCTCACTTTTGCAAGTGGCCGTGAAGGGATTGAGAACCCCTTTATCGCGTTGCTTGCAAGGTTCTTATTTGTTTGTGTAGGTACGAGGGACTTGCGTGTGGCCTCCTACTGGATTGATACCTTGGTTCTCAAAAACTGAGGAAAATACTTATGCTAATTTGATGCATCGCCCTTTCCTCTTGAAGGGAAAAACCAACACATGCTCAAGAGGTAGCACACGTGCATTGGACTAAGCTGGAATCTGCAAGCATTTATTACAAGGGAGAATACAAAGTAATATGGGCTCCTTGTTAAATCCTCAATAATGCATATAAGAGCCACTTTAGCATTTTCATTATGGTCTTCTCCTCTCGACCCCCAAAGAGCAAGAAAATAAATAAAACTATTTACACGGGAAAGCTCCCAATAAACAAAAGAAGATCGAGAAATCTTTTTGGGTTTTATTTTAATTATTACTACTACAGGCATGGAAAGTAAACTTGCTAAAAGCTACAACTATTTTTTCATTTTTCTTAAGGTTTTTCAAACACACAAGAAGAAAGCGAAAAAAGGAAATAAACTAGCATGGATAGTACAATGAAAAAGTATGAGCACCGACAACTGGAATGAGTGTGTGAACATGAATATAATGTCGGTGCGAAATACGTACTCCCCCAAGCTTAGGCTTTTGGCCTAAGTTGGTCTATGCCCATGGATCAAAGTGGTCCTCTCCAGTGTACTGAGGAGGATCCTCGGGGTGCCACTGGTTGGCGATCTCCTCCGGATCCCACTGATAAACCGACTGCCAATAAGGGTCAGGAGATGGCTCTGGCTCAGGCTCTGGAGATCGCATCCGTTCCCAATATGCATAAATGTCATCGGGCAGGATTATGTATGTGCCTGAATAAATATTAAACAAGGAAGGTGCAGGCAAGGTAATAATCTGACAAGTCTTTTCACTGAATACCAGGTTATAAATGAGTCTCTTCTCCTTGTCATCGCAAATAAAATCATGTGCTACCATACTTTTATAGTCTAAGAAAATAGGGGGCAACAACTTTTCTTCTTTCTCATAGTGTCTAATAGGCATCTCAAAATATTTAGCAAGACGCGAAGCAAAGATACCGCCAAAAATGGGGCCCTTTTGTAACATCCCAAATTTCCAATTTGGAATGTTATGCATTAGATCATAATTGCATATCATATTTTATTGCATTTTGGCTTGATCCTAGAAATTCTATGAAACTCAAGGACCCACGGAGAGAGTTGGGGATTTTTTTTCATATTTGAGTTTTCTCAAATTTTGAAAAGACGATAGTTTGATTTTAATTATTTTCTCTTCAAATATTTATTTTATGAAAATAAAAGAGAGGGGATAAAATGACTTCCCCAAAATAAAGAAATATTGAAGATTTAATATTAAAATCAAATAAGATTTTTATTCGGAGTTTTATCACTATTTTATTTGATTTAGGAAGAATATGCGTCTTTAAAATTTGCATTAGAGGCCCAAATAAATGTTCACCTTGTCCGGTAGATTTTTAGAGGACGGGGAAAATTTATTTCAGGATTTTTGGAGTCTGTTTAGTATTTCTTTTATTCATTTTTCTATGCGGTATTATTTTTAAAAAAAAATCAACCGACTTACCGGGCCGTGTCCGACACGACATCATACCGGGCGACTTCTATAAGCCGAGGCCCGCGACCCGAGGCCCAAGTCGCCAGCCCTGCCCGAACCCTAGCTTTCCGCCACAGGTTCTTGCTGCGCTGCCGCCGCCTTGATGCCGCCGCCGCCCACCGCCGCCGCCCGGTTTTTCCTCGCCGATTCGGTTTTCCGATAAAACCCTAGATCGTTTTTATTAGATCGGTTCGGTTTTTCCGCCGGTTTATTTATTTAGCAAACGCCCATTCGTACATTTGTTCAACAAACGGTTTTTACCCGTTAACCACAGACAGCGAAAGTTCGTTCGTTAGCCTGTTCGTCAATTTTCTTTTTCCAGGGTTTTTCCGCGATTATTTTCGATCGCGATTTCCGACCCGATTTTCGTTCTAGTATAACTTTTCGCTCATTTATCGGAATCAGGCGATTCAAATGCCTAGATCTTCGTTTCGAAGCCCTCTTTCTGTTTAACCAACTTGAACAAGTTTTTGCTACTGTAAAATTTGACTTTAGTCCAGATTATTAAATGGATCTTGTTTTTTTCGCAGTTTGAGTTTCGTTGCCTCGTTTGGTTTAATTCTTTTTGCAAACCGGAGTTCTTAAGTTGAACTTTCTGGTTATATCTCTTATTTGAGTTTTACCCGTGCTTCTAGTTGAGTGCTTATTGTATGCTTGTTTGTTTGCGATAGAGTACCCGGAGTGCGAAGCGTGCTACTACGAGTCTCTAGGTTTCGCGGATCATCAGCAAGGCAAGTAACACTTTGATCATACCTCTTTACTTCCTAGTTTTATTGCACTAGATCAATCCTCAAACAATTGCATGGTTAGGATCTGATTGATAACATGTGGGTATTGGGAAGTAGTTGATGAGGTAGGAACCTATTGTCCTCCATTCAAACCTTGGGAGTTACTTCTACGTTGCTTATATTGCTATGCTATGCTCGTAGACGTGGATTGGGTTTGAGTGTATTCTTGATAGATGTGAGCTTGTTAATTAATGGTTCAACTTAAGGTGGCAACTTAAATACACATCTGGGTGGATTGCTTGTGGGCACCTGGAGAATCCAGTGTTGTCCTAGGATATCCCGGAGGACCCGTGTGATCATCCTACGGCCCGCTACCCAGGCTCAAAGGGATCATAAGATTATTCATGCTAGAAACTTCCGTGTGCAGCCACAAGCTATTATGGGCTCTAGCATAGCTGAGTATGTTGCGTGAAGCTCTTGAAGAGGTAGACTAGGAGATGTAGTGGGTCGTAGGTGGTACTGTCTATCCAGAGTAGAGAGTTAATGCTTCTGAAAGACTGTGTCTCGGTCATCCGTTTCTCAAACACCATGTAGTCCGAGAAATCCAACGGAGGAGATCGAGTCTTGTAGGGAAAAGTGTGCAAACCTCTGCAGAGTGTACAAACTAATCATGGTTAGCCGTGTCCCCGGTTATGTACATCTTGAGTATCTAGTTCTTGGATTATCATGTTGATCTCATCACTCTTTATATAATTTGATTGGGTTTAATGATGATGCTTAATTGGGATTGAGTTGGAGGAACCTTCTCAATGTTTAACAACTACCACGATAGTTAAATAAAATTTATTCCTTTGTTGTAGGGAAAAATTGGCTTTTCGCAAAACATATTAACCATATAGCCTCCACCTGCCATATATGCATGTAGTGATAGCATTTATTCTGTTCATTACTCTTTTGTGTTACATTGCACACATATTCCATGTGCTGACCCGTTTCGGGCTGCAACGTATCATGTTGCAGACTTTTCAGACGACGAGTAAGGTGCCTTAGGTCGTGGTCTTTCACTTAGTGATGCCGTTGGAGTTGATGGACTCACTTTATCTTCCAAGCCTTCCGCTGTTATCGTGTTAGATGGCCTTAAGCCATATTTATTGTAATAAGTTCTGTTTTGAGACATTCGATGTAATAAGTGTGTGATTGCTACTCTGTTATAAATCCTTCGAGTACTGTGTGTGTCAGCATTGCCGATCCATGGATGACACTGAAGCATAGAGACTTGACCATCTGAGGTCTAGTCGCTACCAGATGGTATTAGTGCACACGCTGAATGTTGGACACGACCACTAAGCTAAAACCCTAGATCACTACTCTCTTCTCATTTCTGACTCCTCTCCATTTTCCACTCTTTAGGATGGCGGACGCAAGGAATAAGTTTGCACAACCAGATGAAGATACACCTTTTGGACGACACTTAACGAAAGACACCAGATACCTGAACATCGGAATACCAAGCTTCACCTGGACTTACAACGCCACTTTACCAGAAGAGGAGCGCTGGATGATTCATGTTCAAGTTCCAGGAAGGACGTTCATGCCAGTCACTGAGCCCATAGAGTTTTCCTTTGACGCACCCACCTGGAGTCTAGGCAAGAGCATGGCAGTCCACATCACCATGGGACGCATTGGAGAAGTTTACCACAAGGATCTCAAGGATACTATCTACCAGATCTGTGTGCGCCGAGATGAGCAATGGGAAATGATCAGCACCAGGAAGGATAGATCTATTGCAGCTTTCATCCAGGAGTTAAACCAACACATTCGTCGCTAGGAGAATCAGATGTGCGCAGGCATGATGGATCTGAAGAAGGCAATGACCAGGATCACGGAGCTGGAGGAAGAGCTCAAGGCTACTCGTGATGATTACGAGGAGGAAATCGTCATACTAGTGGAGAAGAATGACGACCTGACAAGGAAGCTGGGAGTATTCATGGGAGACCCCACGCCAGGAGGAGAAGATGACGATTCCACTTGCCCGGAGAACTACATCATCATCGACGACACCGACTTGGACCCTGAAGATAGCGATGATGATTTTGTTGATGAAGCTGAAGCAGATATTATGGAGTCTTCCACCGATCAATTTTTCTAGTCGACCACCATATCAGTAGTAGTATTCCCCCATGTATATAGTATAGCCCGAGCACTTTTGTAACGATAGTTAGACCGATTGTATGCCCTTGTTTGAATTGATTGAAGTTATATGATTGTGTTTGTCTCATGTGCATATGGGTAGTGTTTTCCCCCTAGACCTCATTCTATTCTGTTTTGACACCTTTTCTAAACCCAACAGATGCCTCCGAGACGCGATAATGGATTTGCTTTGCCACCGGAGCTCACTCAGTTGATCCAGCAGCAGAATGCATTGATGCAGATACTAGTCCAGAATCAGAATCAGGGGAACAACAACAACCCACCACCACCACCACCCGTTGATCACTTAGCCCGTTTTCTAAGGCTGAATCCGTCGGTGTTCTGCAGTAGCACCGAGCCGATAGTTGCAGATGATTGGCTCTGCAAGATTGGAAAGGAGTTGACCACTGCCGGATGCACAAATGCGGATAGAGTGCATTTTGCCGCACATCAGCTTGATGGACCTGCAGCATCATGGTGGGAGAATTTCACAGCCACTTACCGCATTGTCACTGTTACATGGGACCAGTTTCAGCAAGATTTTCGCACTGCCCATGTATCAGCAGGAGCTATGGCCATGAAGAAGCATGAGTTTCGCGACTTACACCAAGGAGGACGCACTGTTAGCCAGTATGTGGATGACTTTAGTAAGCTAGCACGTTATGCCCCAGATGACGTTGCTACGGATGCTGCTAAGCAGGAGAAGTTTCTGGAAGGACTGAATGATGAGCTGAGCATGCAGTTGATGGTGGCAACCTTCAACAACTACCAGGAGTTAGTAGATAGAGCTCTCATGATTGAAGGGAAGCAGAAGCAGATTGACAATCGCAAGAGGAAGTATTGGCAAGGGAAGTATAATTCTGGAGCTCAGCAGAGACCCCGTTTTACCCCGAACTCGGGAGGACCCCTTCAACATAACCATGGAGGTCACAATCACAATTTTGTTGTGTCGCACAACCATAGTGGCCCCAGGAATGGGAATGGTAATGGAGGAAGCAACGGCCAGAACCGTTCCAACCCAGCAACACCCGCCAAGAAGGATCCAAGTCACGTTACTTGTTTCAAGTGCGGGAAGAATGGACATTACGGCATGGAGTGTTCTGAAGCAAAGAATGGGAATGGTAATGGAAGCTCTGGGAAGAAGCCCAACCCTTTCAACAGGGGACAGGTGAACCACGTTAGCATGGAGGAGGTTGAAGCGCAACCGATGCAGTAATAGGTAAGTTTTTGGTTAAGTCATTTACTGCAGTCGTTCTTTTTGATACTAGTGCATCGCATTCATACATATCAAGCGGATTTGTGGATAAGTTTAAACTGCCAACCCAAGCCCTTAGGTCACCCATGTTAGTAACCTCGCTGGGAGCAGAGGACATGGCTAGCCTATGGTGTGAGCGGTTACCATTAAGGATTGGTAATTACCTGTTTCCCTCAGACCTAATAGTATTGGAGTCACAAGGACTGGATGTGATATTAGGCATGGATTGGTTATCGAAGTATGGAGGGAACATTGACTGCGCCAGTTGTTGGGGAACGTTGCAGAAAATTAAAAATTTTCCTACGGTTTCACCAAGATCCATCTATGAGTTCATCTAAGCAACGAGTCAAGGGAGTGATTTTGCATCTACATACCACTTGCAGATCGAGTGCGGAAGCGTTCAAGGGGATGGTGATGATGGAGTCGTACTCGCCGTGATTCGGATCACCGATGACCAAGTGCTGAACGGACAGCACCTCCGCGTTCAACACACGTCACGGTATGGACGACGTCTCCTCCTTCTTGATCCAGCAAGGGGAAGGAGAGGTTGAGGAAGATGGCTCCAGCAGCAGACGACGGCGTGATGATGGTGGAGTGACAGATTCCCCACAGGCTTCGCCAAGCACACGCGGTGGAGGAGAGGTGTTGGGAGGGAGGGCTGCGCCTTCAAGTGTGTTGCAGCCTCCCTCGCCCCTCTATTTATAGGGGAAGGAGAAGGGGCGGCCCCTCTAGATGGCATCTAGAGGGGGCGGGTTAAGGGAGGGGGCTTGCCCCCAAGCAAGGGCGCCCCTCTAGGGTCCCCCCAACCCTAGGCGCATGGGCCCAAGGGGGGGCGCCCAGCCCACCAGGGGCTGGCTCCTGCCCCACGCAGCCCAAGTGCCCCCCGGGAGGTGGCCCCTCCGGTGGACCTCGGAACCCTTCCGGTGGCCCCAGACAATACCGGTATGCCCTCAAACTTTCCGGTGTCCGTTTGACAACTTCCCATATATAAATCTTTACCTCCGGACCCTTCCGGAACTCCTCGTGACGTCCGGGATCTCATCCGGGGCTCCGAACAACATTCGGTAATCACATACAAGTCTTCCTAATAACCCTAGCGTCACCGAACCTTAATTGTGTAGACCCTACGGGTTCGGGAGACACGCAGACATGACCGAGACGGCTCTCAGGTCAATAACCAACAGCGGGATCTGGATACCCATGTTGGCTCCCACATGCTCCTCGATGATGTCATCGAATGAACCATGATGTCGAGGATTCAAGCAACCCCGTATACTATTCCCTTTGTCAATTGGTACGTTACATGCCCGAGACTCGATCGTCGGTATCCCAATACCTCGTTCAGTCTCGTTACCGGCAAGTCACTTTACTCATACCGTAATGCATGATCCCGTAACCAAACACTTGGTCACTTTGAGCTCATTATGATGATGCATTACCGAGTGGGCCCAGAGATACCTCTCCGTCATACGGAGTGACAAATTCCAGTCTCGATCCATGTCAACCCAACAGACACTTTCGGAGATACCTGTAGTGCACCTTTATAGTCACCCAGTTACGTTGTGACGTTTGGTACACCCAAAGCACTCCTATGGTATCCGGGAGTTACACGATCTCATGGTCTAAGGAAGAGATACTTGACATTGAAAAAGCTCTAGCAAAACGAACTACACGATCTTGTGCTATGCTTAGGATTGGGTCTTGTCCATCACGTCATTCTCCTAATGACGTGATCCCGTTGTCAATGACATCGATGTCCATAGTCGAAACCATGACTATCTGTTGACCAACGAGCTAGTCAACTAGAGGCTTACTAGGGACGATTGTAGTCTATGTATTCACACGTGTATTACGATTTTCGGATAATACAATTATAGCATGAATAAAAGACAATTATCATGAACAAGGAAATATAATAATAAAGCTTTTATTATTGCCTCTAGGGCATATTTCCAACAGTCTCCCACTTGCACTAGAGTCAATAATCTAGTTACATTGTGATGAATCGAACACCCATAGAGTTCGGTGTTGATCATGTTTTGCCCATGGAAGAGGTTTAGTCAGCGGATCTGCGACATTCAGATCCGTATGCACTTTACAAATTTCTATGTCTCCATCTTGAACATTTTCACGGATGGAGTTGAAGCGACGCTTGATGTGCCTGGTCTTCTTGTGAAACCTGGGCTCCTTGGCAAGTGCAATAGCTCCGGTGTTGTCACGAAGAGTTTGATCGGCCCCGACGCATTGGGTATGACTCCTAGGTCGGTGATGAACTCCTTCACCCATATTGCTTCATGTGCTGCCTCCGAGGCTGCCATGTACTCCGCTTCACATGTAGATCCTGCCACGACGCTCGCTTGCAGCTGCACCAGCCATTGCTCCACCATTCAACATATACACGTATCCGGTTTGTGACTTAGAGTCATCAGATCTGTGTCGAAGCTAAGCGTCGGCGTAACCCTTCTGACGAGCTCTTCGTCACCCCATAAACGAGAAACATGTCCTTCGTCCTTTTTAGGTACTTTAGGTATTCTTGACCGCTGTCCAGTGTTCCTTGCCGGGATTACTTTGGTACCTTCCTACCAAACTTACGGCAAGGTTTACATCAGGTCTGGTACACAACATGGCATACATAATAGACCCTATGGCTGAAGCATAGGGGATGACACTCATCTCTTCTTTATCTTTTGCCGTGGTCGGGCATTGAGCCGAGCTCAATCTCACACCTTGCAATACAGGCAAGAACCCCTTCTTGGACTGATCCATTTTGAACTTCTTCAAAATATTATCAAGGTATGTGCTTTATGAAAGACCTATGAGGCGTATCGATCTATCTCTATAGATCTTGATGCCTAATATATAAGCAGCTTCTCCAAGCTCCTTCATTGAAAAACACTTATTCAAGCAGGCCTTAATGTTGTCCAAGAATTCTATATCATTTCCCATCAAAAGTATGTCATCTACATATAATATGAGAAATGCTACAGAGCTCCCACTCACTTTCTTGTAAACGCAGGCTTCTCCATAAGTCTGCATAAACCCAAACGCTTTGATCATTTCATCAAAGCGAATGTTCCAACTCCGAGATGCTTGCACCAGCCCATAAATGGATCGCTGGAGCTTGCATACTTTGTTAGCATTCTTAGGATCGACAAAACCCTCCGGCTGTATCATATACAGTTCTTCCTTAAGATGCCCGTTAAGGAATGCCGTTTTGATGTCCATCTGCCATATCTCATAATCATAGTATGCGGCAATTGCTAACATGATTCAGACGGACTTAAGCTTCGCTACGGGAGAGAAAGTCTCATCGTAGTCAATCCCTTGAACTTGCCGATAACCCTTAGCGACAAGTCGAGCTTTATAGATGGTGACATTACCATCCGCGTCCGTCTTCTTCTTAAAGATCCATTTGTTTTCTATCGCTCGCCGATCATCGGGCAAGTCAGTCAAAGTCCACACTTTGTTTTCATACATGGATCCTATCTCGGATTGCATGGCTTCAAGCCATTTGTTGGAATCTGGGCCTGCCATCGCTTCTTCATAGTTCGAAGGTTCACCGTTGTCTAACAACATGATTTCCGGGACAGGGTTGCCGTACCACTGCAGTGCGGGCGTGTCCTAGTGGACCTCTGAGTTCGGTAGCAACTTGATCCGAAGTACCTTGATCATCATCATTATTTTCCTCTTGGTTGGTGTAGGCATCACAGAACATTTTCTGAGCTGGACTACTATCCCGTTCAAGAGGTAGTACTTCATCGAGTTCTACTTTCCTCCCACTTACTTCTTCGAAAGAAACTCCTTTTCGTAAAGGATCCGTTCTTGGCAACAAAGATCTTGCCCTCGGATCTTAAGTAGAAGGTATACCCTATGGTTTCCTTAGGGTATCCTATGAAGACGCATTTTTCCGACTTGGGTTCGAGCTTTTCAGGTTGAAGTTTCTTGACATAAGCATCGCATCCCCAAACTTTTAGAAAGCGACAGCTTAGGTTTCTTCCCAAACCATAATTCATACGGTGTCGTCTCAACGGATTTAGACGGTGCCCTATTTAAAGTGAATGTAGCTGTCTCTAGAGCGTATCCCCAAAATGATAGCGGTAAATCGGTAAGAGACATCATGGATCGCACCATATCCAATAGAGTGCGACACGACGTTCGGACACACCGTTCTGTTGAGGTGTTCCAGCGGCGTGATTTGTGAAACGATTCCACATTTTCTTAAGTGTGTACCAAATTCGTGACTTAAATATTCTCCTCCATGATCCGATCGTAAGAATTTTATCTTTCGGTCACGTTGATTCTCTACTTCATTTTGAAATTCCTTGAACCTTTCAAAGGTCTCAGACTTGTGTTTCATCAAGTAGACATACCCATATCTACTCAAGTCATCTGTGAGAGTGAGAACATAACGATATCCTTCGCGAGCCTCAACACTCATTGGACCGCACACATCGGTATGTATGATTTCCAACAAGTTGGTTGCTCGCTCCATTGTTCCGGAGAACGTAGTCTTGGTCATTTTGCCCATGAGGCATGGTTCGCATCTGTCAAATGATTCATAATCGAGAGACTTTAAAAGTCCATCAGCATGGAGCTTCTTCATGCGCTTGACACCAATGTGACCAAGGCGGCAGTGCCACAAGTATGTGGGACTATCGTTATCAACTTTACATCTTTTGGTATTCACGCTATGAATATGTGTAATATTACGCTCGAGATTCATTAAGAACAAACCATTGACCATCGGAGCATGACCATAAAACATATCTCTCATATAAATAGAACAACCATTATTCTCGGATTTAAATGAGTAGCCATCTCGTATCAAACGAGATCCAGATACAATGTTCATGCTCAAACTTGGCACCAAATAACAATTATTAAGGTTCAAAACTAATCCCATAGGTAAATGTAGAGGTAGTGTGCCGACGGCGATCACATCTACTCTTGAACCATTCCCGACGCGCATCGTCACCTCATCCTTCGCCAGTCTCCGCTTATTCCGCAGCTCCTGACCAGGATTACAAATATGAGAAACGGCACCGGTATTAAATACCCAGGAGTTACTACGAGTACTGGTAAGGTACACATCAATTACATGTATATCAAATATACCTTTGGTGTTGCCGGCCTTCTTATCCGCTAAGTATTTGGGGCAGTTCCGCTTCGGTGACCCTTCCCTTGCAATAAAAGCACTCGGTCTCGGCTTGGGTCCATTCTTTGAGTTCTTCCGACAACTTGCTTACGGGCGCGGCAACCTCCTTGCCGTCCTTCTTGAAGTTCTTCTTTCCTTGCCCTTCTTGAACTTAGTGGTTTTATTGACCATCAACACTTGATGTTCTTTCTTGATTTCAACCTCTGCTGACTTCAACATTGAGAATACTTCGGAATGGTCTTCACCATCCCCTGCATATTGTAGTTCATCACAAAGCTTTTGTAGCTTGGTGGGAGCGATCAAGGATTCTGTCAATGACCGCCTCGTCCAGGAGGTTTATGTCCAGTGGGACAGGCGGTTGTGCAACCCAGACATTTTGAGTATGTGCTCACCGATGTAACTGTTTTCCTCCATCTTACAACTATAGAACTTGTCGGAGACTTCATATCTCTCGACCCGGGCATGAGCTTGGAAAACTAGTTTTAGCTCCTTGAACATCTCATATGCTCCGTGTTGCTCAAAACGCTTTTGGAGCCCCGGTTCTAAGCTGTAAAGCATGCCGCAATGAACGAGGGAGTAATCATCAAGACGAGACTGCCAAGCATTCATAATGTCTTGGTTCTCAGGGACGGAGCGTCACCTAGCGGTCCTTCTAGGACATATTGTTTCTGGCAGCTATGAGGATGATCCTCGGGTTCGGACCCAGTCCGTATAGTTGCTGCCGTCATCTTTCAGCTTGGTTTTCTCTAGGAGCGTTGAAGTTCAAGTTGACATGAGCGTTGGCCATTTGATCTACAAGACATATTATGCAAAAGTTTTAGACTAAGTTCATGATAATTAAGTTCATCTAATCAAATTATTTTAATGAACTCCCTCAGATTAGACATCCCTCTAGTCATCTAAGTGTTACACGATCCGAGTCGACTAGGCCGTGTCCGATCATCACGTGAGACGGACTAGTCATCGTCGGTGAACATTCTCATGTTGATCGTATCTTCCATACGACTCGTGTTCGACCTTTCGGTCTCCGTGTTCCGAGGCCATGTGCATACATGCTAGGCTCGTCAAGTTAACCCTAAGTGTTTTCAATGTGTAAAACTGTCTTACACCCGTTGTATGTGAGCGTAAGGATCTATCACACCCGATCATCACGTGGTGCTTGAAGCGACGAACTTTAGCAGCGGTGCACGTTAGGGAGAACACTTCTTGAAATTTTGTAAGGGATCATCTTATTTACTACCGTCATTCTAAGTAAACAAGATGCATAAACATAATAAACATCACATGGAATTATATAATAGTGACATGATATGGCCAATATCATAAAACTCCATTGATCTCCATCTTCGGGGCTCCATGATCATCTTGTCAACGGAATGACACCATGATCTCCATCATCATGATCTCCATCATCGTGTCTCCATGAAGTTGTCACGCCAACGACTACTTCTACTTCTATGGCTAACGTGTTTAGCAATAAAGTAAAGTAATTTACATGGCGTTCTTCAATGACACGCAGGTCATACAAAAATAAAGACAACTCCTATGGCTCCTGCCGGTTGTCATACTCATCGACATGCAAGTCGTGATCCCTATTACAAGAACATGATCTCATACATCACAATATGTCATTCATCATTCATCACAACTTGGCCATATCACATCACATGAAAATTGCTGCAAAAACAAGTTAGACGTCCTCTAATTGTTGTTGCATCTTTTACGTGGCTGCAATTGGGTTCTAGCAAGAACGTTTTCTTACCTACGAATAACCTGGCGTGATCTTGTCAACTTCTATTTATCCTTCATAAGGACCCTTTTCATCGAATCCGCTTCAACTAAAGTGGGAGAGCAGACACCCGTCGACCACCTTATGCAACTAGTGCATGTTAGTCGGTGGAACCGGTCTCACGTAAGCGCACGTGTAAGGTAGGTCCGGGCGCTTCATCCCACAATACCGCTGAAGCAAGATAAGACTAGTAGCGGCAAGCAAGTTGACAAGATCTCGCCCACAACAAAATTGTGTTCTACTCGTGCAATAGAGAACTACGCATAGACCTAGCTCATGATGCCCTTTGTTGGGGAACGTTGCAGAAAATTAAAATTTTTCCTACGGTTTCACCAAGATCCATCTACTGAGTTCATCTAAGCAACGAGTCAAGGGAGTGAGTTTGCATCTACATACCACTTGTAGATCGAGTGCGGAAGCGTTCAAGGGATGGTGATGATGGAGTCGTATCGCCGTGATTCGGATCACCGATGACCAAGTGTTGAGCGGACAGCACCTCCGCGTTCAACACACACAGTGCGGACGACGTCTCCTCCTTCTTGATCCAGCAAGGGGAAGGAGAGGTTGAGGAAGATGGCTCCAGCAGCAGCACGACGGCGTGATGATGGTGGAGTGACAGTTCTCGGCAGGCTTCGCCAAGCACACGCGGTGGAGGAGAGGTGTTGGGGAGGGAGGTTGCGCCTTCAAGTGTGTTGCAGCCTCCTCGCGCCTCTATTTATAGGGGGAAGGAGAGGGGCGGCCCCTCTAGATGGCATCTAGAGGGGGCGGCGGTTAAGGGAGGGCTTGCCCCCAAGCAAGGGGCGCCCCTAGGGTTCCCCCAACCCTAGGCGCATGGGCCCAAGGGGGGCGCCCAGCCCACTGGGGCTGGCTCCTGCCCCACGCAGCCAAGTGGCCCCCGGGAGGTGGCCCCTCCGGTGGACCTCCGGAACCCTTCCGGTGGCCCCGTGACAATACGGTATGCCCCGAAACTTTCGGTGTCCGCTTGACAACTTCCCATATATAAATCTTTACCTCCGGACCCTTCGGAACTCCTCGTGACGTCCGGGATCTCATCCAGGCTCGAACAACATTCGATAATCACATACAAGTCTTCCTAATAACCCTAGCGCGGCCGAACCTTAATGTGTAGACCCTATGGGTTCGGAGACACGCAGACATGACCGAGGCGGCTCTCGGGTCAATAACCAACAGCGGGATCTGGATACCCATGTTGGCTCCTACATGCTCCTCGATGATGTCATCGGATGAACCATGATGTCGGGATTCAAGCAACCCGTATACTATTCCCTTTGTCAATCGGTGCGTTACATGCCCGAGACTCGATCGTCGGTATCCCAATACCTCGTTCAGCCTCGTTATCGCAAGTCACTTTACGCATCAGTAATGCATGATCCCGTAACCAACACCTGGTCACTTTGAGCTCATTATGATGATGCATTACCGAGTGGGCCCAGAGATACCTCTCCGTCATACGGAGTGACAAATTCCAGTCTCGATCCGTGTCAACCCAACAGACACTTTCGGAGATACCGTAGTGCACCTTTATAGTCACCCGATTACGTTGTGACGTTTGGTACACCCAAAGCACTCCTACGGTATCCGGGAGTTACACGATCTCATGGTCTAAGGAAGAGATACTTGACATTGAAAAAGCTCTAGCAAAACGAACTACACGATCTTGTGCTATGCTTAGGATTGGGTCTTGTCCATCACGTCATTCTCCTAATGACGTGATCCCGTTGTCAATGACATCTGATGTACATAGTCAGGAAACCATGACTATCTGTTGACCAACGAGCTAGTCAACTAGAGGCTTACTAGGGACGTATTGTAGTCTATGTATTCACACGTGTATTACGATTTCCGGATAATACAATTATAGCATGAATAAAAGACAATTATCATGAACAAGGAAATATAATAATAAAGCTTTTATTATTGCCTCTAGGGCATATTTCCAACACCAGTAAGTCGATTTTGCTTACCACCCCAGAAGGAAGAAGGATCAAGTATGTATCCCGGCACGTGCCGAATAGGACTCAAGTGCATTCCTTATCAGGAGTTGTACAGGAGGAAGTACCAATGGTGAAGGATTTCCCGAATGTATTTCCAGAAGAGTTGCCAGGCATGCCACCGGATAGAGACATCGAGTTCTTGATTGAGCTTTTGCCAGGCACAGGGCCAATATCTAAGAGACCATACAGGATGCCCGCTAAGGATTTAGAGGAAATTAAGAAGCAGATTAAGGAGTTACTGGATAAAGGCTATATTCGCCCAAGTTCGTCACCTTGGGGATTACCAGTGCTTCTAGTGGAGAAGAAGGATGGATCATTGAGGATGGTTGTTGATTATCGAGGATTGAATGAGGTGACGATCAAGAACAAGTACCCATTGCCGATGATCAATGATTTGTTTGACCAGCTGCAAGGAGCTAAGGTGTTTTCCAAGATCGATCTGCGATCAGGGTACCACCAGCTGAAGATTCAAGAGCGGGATATACCTAAGACAACTTTTACCACAAGGTACGGGCTATATGAGTATACCATTATGTCATTTGGTCTGACTAACCCACCTTCCTATTTTATGAACATGATGAACAAAGTGTTTCTGGAGTTTTTGGATAAGTTCATCGTGGTGTTCATTGATGATATTCTGGTCTACTTGAAGAATGAAGAGGAACATAAGGAGCATCAAGGATTATGATATGAAGTTGCATTATCATCCCGGAAAGGCTAACGTAGTAGCCGATGCGTTGAGCCGCAAGAGTCATGTCAATACACTCATGACCGGAGGATTACCCAAGGAATTAGGAGACGATCTTCGTGAGCTATGTTTGGAAATAGTTTCGAGAGGTTATGTAGCAGCATTGGAGATTCGGTCTACTTCGATGGATAAGATCCGAGAAGCTCAGAAGACGGACAAGGAGATTGCCGAGATAAAGGAAAGAATGAGCAAAGGAAAGCCTAAGGGATTTCGTGAGGATGAGCATGATACCCTATGGTTTGAGGACCGCATTTATGTGCCTAATGATCCGGAGATCAGGAAGTTGATTCTGCAGGAGGCCCATGATTCACCGTATTCAATTCACCCAGGAAATACCAAGATGTATCTGGATTTGAAGGATAGTTTCTGGTGGACCGGAATGAAGAAGGATATTGCAGAGTATGTAGCAGTTTGTGATGTATGTCAGAGAGTGAAGGCGGAACATCAGAAGCCAGCTGGATTGCTATAGCCATTGCCGATACCCGAATGTAAGTGGGATAAACTAGGCATGGACTTTATCACGGGATTACCCAGGACTCGTTTAGGCTATGACTCGATATGGGTTGTATTCGATCGTTTAACGAAGGTAGCTCATTTCATCCCAGTGAAGTCCACTTACACCAGTGCTAAGTTAGCAAATATATACATGACCAGGATCGTATGTCTGCATGGAGTTCCGAGGACCATTGTATCAGACAGAGGAATCCAGTTTACCTCAAAGTTTTGGAATCATTTGCATGAGACTTTGGGAACGAGGCTAGAGTTCAGTACAACTTTTCACCCGCAGACAGATGGACAGACTGAGAGAGTCAATCAGATTCTGGAGGACATGTTGAGAGCTTGTGCGCTAGACTATGGATCTAGTTGGGACGATAATTTGCCGTATGCAGAGTTCTCTTACAACAACAACTATCAAGCTAGTTTGAAAATGGCCCCTTTGGAAGCATTGTACGGAAGGAGGTGCAGGACACCGTTGTTGTGGGATGAAGTTGGAGATCGCGAGTTGTTTGGACCAGATTTGATTAAAGAGTCTGAAGAGAAGGTTAAGTTGATACGTGATAGACTCAAGGTAGCCCAGTCCAGGCAGAAGAGCTATGCGGATTCTAAAAGCAAGGAGACAGTTTACGAAGTCGAAGACGGAGTGTATCTTCGTGTATCACCACTTCGAGGAGTGAAGTGTTTTGGAGTTAAAGGAAAGTTAGCACCACGTTTTGTGGGACCATACAAAGTTTTGGAACGTATGGGAGAAGTTGCTTACAAGTTGGAATTGCCCGAAGGATTGTCAGGAGTTCACGATGTGTTCCATGTTTCCCAGTTGAAGAAGTGCCACGCAGAGATGGCTGATATTCCTCTAAGAGATATAATGCCAGTGGAAGCGATTCAGTTGGATAGTGATTTGACCTACGAGGAGAAACCAGACAAGATTCTCGAGTTTGCCAGCCGAGTCACATGTAGTAAGGTTATCAAGTTCTGCAAAGTTCAGTGGAGCCACCATACCGAGGATGAAGCCACCTGGGAACGAGAGGAAGACCTACGGAAATATCACCCTCACCTATTTTCTAGCCAACCCGAATCTCGAGGGCGAATTCATCTTAAGGGGGTAGGTTTGTAACATCCCAAATTTCCAATTTGGAATATTATGCATTACATCATAATTGCATATCATATATTATTGCATTTTGTCTTGATCCTAGAAATTCTACGCAACTCAAGGACCCATAGAGAGAGTTGGGGATTTCGTTATTTTCATATTTGAGTTTTCTCAAATTTTGAAAAAAGGATCATTTGATTTAATTATTTTCTCTTCAAATATTTCTTTTATGAAAATAAAAGAGAGGGGATAAAATGACTTCCCCAAAATAAAGAAATATTGGAGATTTAATATTAAAATCAAATAAGATTTTTATTCGGAGTTTTATCGCTATTTTATTTGAATTAGGAAAAATATGCGTTTTTCAAATTTGCATTAGAGTCCCAAATAAATGTTCACCTTGTCCGTTTGATTTTTAGAGGACAGGGAAAATTTATTTCAGGATTTTTGGAGTCCGTTTAGTAATTCTTTTATTCGTTTTTCTGCGCGGTATTATTTTTAAAAAAAGTCAACTAATTTACCGGGCCGTGTCTGACCTGGACATTGCGCCCGAGCGGCTTTATAAGCCGAGGCCCGCGACCCCGAGGCCCAAGTCGCCAGACCTGCCCAAACCCTAGCCACCGCCTCCACCGCCCCGCCACCGGTTTTTCCTCGCTGGTTCGGTTTTTCCGGTAAAAACCCTAGATTCGTTTTTTTAGATCGGTTTGGTTTTTCTGCCAGTTTATTTATTTAGCAAACGCCCGTTCGTATATTCGTTTTAACGAA
Source organism: Aegilops longissima (assembly GCA_021605205.1). Classification (NCBI taxonomy): domain Eukaryota; kingdom Viridiplantae; phylum Streptophyta; class Magnoliopsida; order Poales; family Poaceae; genus Aegilops; species Aegilops longissima. Next base: position 652,983,943 of record CM038679.1, on the reverse strand, counting down.
CAGTTTTTACCCGTTAACCACAGACAGCGAACGTTCGTTCGTTAGCCTGTTCGTCAGTTTTCTTTTTCCAGGGTTTTTCCGCGATTATTTTCGATCGTGATTTCTGACCCGATTTTCGTTCTAGTATAACTTTTCGCTCGTTTATCGGAATCAGGCGATTCAAACACCTAGATCTTCGTCTCGAAGCCCTCTTTCTGTTTAACCAACTTGAACAAGTTTTTGCTACTGTAAAATTTAACTTTAGTCCAGATTAGTAAACAGATCTTGTTTTTTTCGCAGTTTGAGTTTCGTTGCTTCGTTTGGTTTGATTCTTTTTGCAAACCGGGGTTCTTAAGTTGAACTTTCTGGTTATATCTCTTATTTGAGTTTTACCCGTGCTTTTAGTTGAGTGCTTATTGTATGCTTGTTTGTTTGCGATAGAGTACCCGGAGTGCGAAGCGTGCTACTACGAGTCTCTAGGTTTCGCGGCTCATTAGCAAGGCAAGTAACACTTTGATCATACCTCTTTACTTCCCAACTTTATTGCATTAGATCAATCCTCAAAAAATTGCATGGTTAGGATCTGATTGATAACATGTGGGTATTGGGAAGTAGTTGATGAGGTAGGAACCTATTGTCCTGCATTCAAACCTTGGGAGTTACTTCTACGTTGCTTATATTTCTATGCTATGCTCGTAGACGTGGATTGGGTTTGAGTGTATTCATGACAGATGTGAGCTTGTTAATTAATGGTTCAACTTAAGGTGGCAACTTAAATACACATCTGGGTGGATTGCTTGTGGGCACCTGGAGAATCCAGTGTTGTCCTAGGATATCCCGAAGGACCCGTGTGATCATCCTACGGCCCGCCACCCAGGCTCAAAGGGATCATAAGATTATTCATACTAGAAACTTCCGTGTACAGCCACAAGCTATTATGGGCTCTAGCATAGTTGAGTATGTTGCGTGAAGCACTTGAAGAGGTAGACTAGCAGACGTAGTGGGTTGTAGGTGGTACTGTCTATCCAGAGTAGAGAGTTAGTGCTTCTGAAAGACTGTGTCTCGGTCATCCGTTTCTCAAACACCATGTAGTGTGAGAAATCCAATGGAGGAGATCGAGTCTTGTGGGGAAAAGTGCGCAAACCTCTGCAGAGTGTACAAACTAATCATGGTTAGCCGTGTCCCCGGTTATGGACATCTTGAGTATCGAGTTCTTGGATTATCATGTTGATCTCATCACTCTTATTATAATTTGATAGGGTTTAATGATGATGCTTAATTTGGATTGAGTTGGAGGAACCTTCTCAATGTTCAACAACTACAAAGATAGTTAAATAAAATTTATTCCTTTGTTGTAGGGAAAAATTGGCTTTTCGCAAAACATATTAACCATACAGCCTCCAACAGCCATATATGCATGTAGTGATAGAATTTATTCTGTTCATTACTCTTTTGTGTTACATTGCCAGCATATTCCATGTGCTGACCCGTTTCGGGCTGCAACGTATCATGTTGCAGACTTTTCAGACGACGAGTAAGGTGCCTTAGGTCGTGGTCTTTCACTTAGTGATGCCGTTGGAGTTGATGGACTCACTTTATCTTCCAAGCCTTCCGTTGTTATCGTGTTAGATAGCCTTTAGCCATATTTATTGTAATAAGTTCTCTTTTGAGACATTCGATGTAATAAGTGTGTGATTGCTACTCCGTTATAAATCATTTGAGTACTGTGTGTGTCAGCATTACCGATCCAGGGATGACACTGAAGCACAGAGACTTGACCGTCTGAGGTCTGGTCGCTACACCTTTGTATGGTTTAGACTCAACCGTTTAGCAACCATAGCACCTAAACTGAAAGTTCTGTCACAAAATAAAGCATGGCGCAAAATGGGGAGGTCAGGAGCACTGAGGCCCCCACTTTTCCCGCGGCTAATTAAACATCTACTGGCAAATATTGCATAGTAACGTAGAACCGGGAAATGTATGGTGGTAGTTCTTGCTTCCGACACTTTTCTCGTTTCCCCTACAACAATCATATCAATAATTCCTGCCACATCCCTAGGATGTGGTTCCTCGACGCCGCCCTCAAAAGGCAACTTGCAAACCTCACAAAAACCATAACTCATCATATAAATAAAAATCCACCGAAGGTGGTGATCCCCTAGCATGGAAATGAAAATTTTGCACAAAAATATTAGTGAGGAGGAGATACTGTTCGAGCTGGTCGTGGAGGAAGTCGGTGAGGCCCGCATTCTCAGCCAAATAATAAAAATCATCATGAATCCGGACTGCTCTCAAGAACTCATCACAAGGCCATTCACATAGCCGAACCTCCGCAGTGCGAGGGAGATTATATTTGGGCTTCTTATTCTCTTCACTTTGCTTATCCTTCGAGCATCGGCTCGAAGAGCCCCTCAATAATCTCTTCATCATTTTCTGAAAATTTCTGAAATTTTTAGTGACTCAAAATAAAAGTGAACCAAACTCAACAAAATTGATAGCAACTACTCCCAAAATTGATAGAAAAATTGATATCATGCATTAGAACTACTTGGGACCATATAAATTTGACATGCAAGCTCAAGAACAGGGTCACCTCAGTAGCAAAAATTTGCAATAAATAAAGCACTAGAACAAAAACTAATTGGACCATTGGAGGAGTCACATACCGAAGAACAATCCCCCAAAGCAGTTTTGTGAGTGGAGCTTTGAGCAAGGAGATCGAAAATGGCAGCAAGATGAGCTAGAACTCGTGCTTGAGCTGGTGGGTGATTTTTTCTGGAGGAAGGAGTGTGTGGGTGCAAGAATAAGTGGAGAGGGGCCACATGGGGCCCACAAAGCAGGGGGGTGCGCCCAGGGGGTTGGCGCGCCCTAGACCCTCGTGGCCAGGTGCTGGCTCCCCCTGATGTATTCTCAGTGCCAAAAATTCTTAAATATTCTAGAAAAAAAACATATTTCATTTTCGGGACATTTGGAGAATTTTTATTTTTGGGGTATTTTTTATTGCATGGATAATTCAGAAAACAGACCGAAAATACTAATTTTGCTTTATTTAATCTAAATAACAGAAAGTAAAAGGAGGGTACAGAAGGTTGTGCTTTCTAAATTCATCCATCTCATGTTCATCAAAAGGAATCCACTAACAAGGTTGATCAAGTCTTGTTAACAAGCTCATTCTGAATCGCATGAAACCGGAGAATTTTCGAATAGCACTAGGTTACCTCAATGGGGATATGCACGTCCCCAATAATAAGAATATCATATTTCTTCTTGACAGTAGGAAGGGGAAATTCAAAACCTCCAATAGTAATAGTTGGAATTTTTCCAATAGAATTGATATTGTGGACTTGAGGTTGTTTCCTTGGAAAGTGTACCGTATGCTCACTACCATTAACATGAAAAGTGACATTGCCTTTGTTGCAATCAATAACAGCCCCTGCATTATTCAAAAAGGGTCTACCAAGGATAATTGACATACTATCGTCCTCGGGAATATCAATAATAACAAAGTCCGTTAAAATAGTAACATTTGCAACCACAACAGGCACATCCTCACAAATACCGACAGGTATAGCGGTTGATTCATCGACCATTTGCAAAGATATTTCACTAGGTGTCAACTTATTCAAATCAAGTCTACGATATAAAGAGAGAGGTATAACACTAACACCAGTTCCAAGATCACATAAAGCAGTTTTAACATAGTTTGTTTTAATGGAGCATGGTATAATTGGTACTCCTGGATCTCCTAGTTTCTTAGGTATTCCACCTTTAAAAGTATAATTGGCAAGCATGGTGGAAATTTCAGCTTCCGGTATCTTTCTTTTATTTGTAACTATATCTTTCATATACTTAGCATAAGGATTCATTTTAAGCATATCATTCAAACGCATACGTTAAAAGATAGGTCTAATCATTTCAGCAAAGCGCTCAAAATCCTCATCATCCTTTTTCTTGGATGGTTTAGGAGGAAAAGGCATGGGTTTCTAGACCCATGGTTCTCTTTCTTTACCGTGCTTCCTAGCAGCGAAGTCTCTCTTATCATAATGTTGATTCTTTGATTGTGGGTTATCAAGATCAACAGCAGGTTCAATCTCTACATCATTGTTATTGCTAGGTTGAGCATCAACATGAACATCATCATTAACATTATTGCTAGGTTCATGTTCATCACCTGATTTTGTTTCAGCATCAGAAATAGAAATATCAATGGGATTCTCAGGTGTGTCTACAACAGGTTCACTAGAAGCATGCAAAGTCCTATCATTTTTCTTTTTCTTTTTCTTAGAAGGAATAGGTGTATCAACATTAGTTCTCTGAGAATCTTGCTCAATTCTCTTGGGGTGGCCCTCAGGATACAAAGGTTCCTGAGTCATTTTACCCCCTCTAGTCATAACTCTAACAACATTATCATTTTTCTTATTATTTAATTCATTGAGCAAATCATTCTGAGCTTTAAGCACTTGTTCTACTTGAGTGGTAACCATAGAAGCATGTTTATTAATGAGTTATAGTTCACCTTTAACTCTAGACAAATAATCACTCAAGTGTTCAATCATATAAGTATTTTGTTTCAATTGTCTACCAACATAAGCATTGAAGTTTTCTTGTTCAACTATAAAATTATCAAACTCATCTAAGCATTGGCTAGCAGAGTTATAACAAGGAATATAACCTTCATCAAATTTACAGAGAGAATTTACCTTTACTGCCTGTGTTGGGTTATCCAGACCATGTATTTATTCAATAGGTGGTAAATTCTTAACATCTTCAGCTTTAATACCTTTTTCTTTCATAGATTTCTTTGCCTCTTGCATATCTTCAGGACTGAGAAATAGAATACCCCTTTTCTTTAGAGTTGGCTTGGGAGTTTGTTCAGGAAGTGTCCAATTATTTTCATTAGTCAACATATTATTCAGTAGCAATTCAGCTTGATCAACACAGTTCTTTCCCTGAAAACACAACCAGCACAACTATCCAGGTGGTCTCTGGAAGCATCGGTTAGTCCATTATAAAAGATATCAAGTATTTCATTTTTCTTGAGAGGATGATCAGGCAAAGCATTAAGTAATTGGAGAAGCCTCCCCCAAGCTTGTGGCAGACTCTCTTCTTCAATTTGCACAAAACTATATATTTCTTTAAAAGCAGCTTGTTTCTTATGAGCGGGAAATTTTTTAGCAGAGAAGTAATAAATCATATCATGGGGACTACGCACACAACCAGGATCAAGAGAATTAAACCATGTTTTAGCATCACCCTTCAATGAGAACGGAAATAATTTAAGGATATAGTAGTAGTGAGTTCTCTCATCATTAGTGAATAGGGTGGCTATATCATTTAATTATCTCAGGGTCGACAGAGAAATCATAATCCTTATCGGAAATACAGATAGGTGAAGTAGCAAAAGCTGGGTCATATTTCATTCTAGCATTCAAAGATTTTTCTTTCAGCTTAGCTAATAATTTCTTAAGATTATATATGTCATTGCAAGCAAGAAAATCACTAGCAGTTTCTTCATCCATAACTTAACCCTCAGGCACAACAGGCAATTCATATCTAGGGGGAGAATCTTTATCATCACTTTCATCAATATTATCAGTTTCAATAGTTGCATTCTCTCTAGCCCTAGCAAGTTGTTCATCAAGAAATTCACCTAATGGCACAGTAGTATCAAGCATAGAAGTAGTTTCATCGTAAGTATCATGCATATGAGAAGTGGCATCATCAATAACATGCGACATATCAGAATTAATAGCAGAAGTGGGTTTAGGTGTCGCAAGCTTACTCAAAACAGAAGGTGAATCAAGTGCAGAGCTAGATGGAAGTTCCTTACCTCCCCTTGTAGTTGAGGGAAAAATCTTGGTTCTTTCATCTTTCAAATTCCTCATAGTGATCAACAGATATAAATCCCAAGTGACTCAAAGAATAGAGCTATGCTCCCCGGTAACGGCACCAGAAAATATTCTTGATAACCCACAAGTATAGGGGATGGCAACAATTTTCGAGGGTAGAGTATTCAATCCAAATTTATTGATTCGACACAAGGGGAGCCAAAGAATATTTTCAAGTATTAGTAGTTGAGTTGTCAATTCAACCACACCTGGATAACTTAATATCTACAACAAAGTATTTAGTAGCAAAGTAGTATGGAAGTAACGGTAACGGTGATAAAAGTAACAATAGTAGTTTTGTAGTAATTGTAACAGTGGCAACGGTAAAGTAACTAAGCAAAGAACAATATGTGAAAAGCTCGTAGGCATTGGATCGGTGATGGAGAATGATGTCGTATGCGATTCCTCATGCATTAGTTATAACATAGGGTGACACAGAACTAGCTCCAGTTCATCAATGTAATGTAGGCAAGTATTCCGAATATAGTCATACGTGCTTATGGAAAAGAACTTGTATGACATCTTCTGTCCTATCCTCCCGTGGTAGCGGGGTCCTATTGGAAACTAAGGGATATTAAGGCCTCCTTTTAATAGAGTACCGGACCAAAGAATACATGAACTCCTCAAACTACGATCATCACCGGTAAGTATCGCGATTATTGTCACTTCGGGGTTAACGGATCATAACACATAATAGGTGATTATAGACTTGCAAGATAGGATCAAGAACTCACATATATTCATGAAAACATAATAGGTTCAGATCTGAAATCATGGCACTCGGGCCCTAGTGACAAGCATTAAGCATAGCAAAGTCATAGCAACATCAATCTCAGAACATAATGGATACTAGGGATCAAACCCTAACAAAACTAACTCGATTACATGGTAAATCTCATCCAACCCATCACCTCCAGCAAGCCTACGATGGAATTACTCATGCATGGCGGTGAGCATCATAAAATTGGTGATGAAGGTTGATGATGACGATGGCGACGGATTCCCCTCTCCGGAGCCCCGAACGGACTCCTGATCAGCCCTCCCAAGAGAGATTAGGGCTTGGCGGCGGCTCCGTATCGTAAAACGCGATAAATCCTTCTCTCTGATTGTTTTCTCCCCGAACGTGAATATATGGAGTTGGAGTTGAGGTCGGTGGAGCACCAGGGGGCCCACGAGGCAGGGGGACGCGCCCAGGGGGGTAGGCGCGCCCCCCACCCTCATGGACAGGGTGTGGGCCCCTGGCCTTGATTCTTTCACCAGTATTTCTTATGTATTCCAAAAATATCCTCCGTGAAGTTTCAGGTCATTCCGAGAACTTTTATTTCTGCACAAAAATAACACCATGGCAATTCCACTGAAAACAGGATCAGTCTGTGTTAGTTCCATTCAAATCATGCATGTTATAGTCCAAAACAAGGGAAAAAGTGTTTGGAAAAGTAGATACGATGGAGAGGTATCATGGGTTTGATCTTATGGTGCTTGATCCCAGTGAAAGAAAGGGAACCGACACGTATGTATCGTTGCTACTAAGGATAAAAAGATGGGATCTATATCTAACACAATAGATAAATGGATCTTGTCTACATCATGTCATCGTTCTTATTGCATTACTCCATTTTTCCATGAACTTAATACACTAGATGCATGCTGGATAGCGGTCGATGTGTGGAGTAATAGTAGTAGATGCAGGTAGGAGTCGGTCTACTAATCTTGGACTTGATGCCTATGTAATGATCATTGCCTTGATATCGTCATAATTATTTGAGGTTCTATTAATTGCCCAACAGTAATTTGTTTACCCACCGTTTGCTATCTTTCTCGAGAGAAGCCACTAGTGAAACCTATGGCCCCCGAATCTTCTTTCTCATATATTTGCTTACGATCTACCTTTCCTTTGCTTTTATTTTAGATCTATTAAACTAAAAATACAAAAATACCTTGCTGCAATTTTTCCTTATTTATTTTATTTGGCGTTCGATCTATCAATTTACTACAAAATTTCTCACGTATGTTTGCCTATCTTCAGGCGCCGTACCTCGGAAGGGATTGACAACCCCTTTAACACGTCGGGTTGCGAGGATTTGTTATCCCTGTACAGGGGCTGTTTACGTTGTGTTGCTTGGTTCTCCTACTAATTCAATAACCTTGGTTTCATATCTGAGGGAAATACCTACCGCCACTATGCTGCATCACCCCTTCTTCTTTGGGGAAATACCGACCTAGCTTCAACCGACATCAGCGCTCAGCCGGCTAGCCATCTATCAGCAAGGCCTAAGACACTACCACAACAAGAAGATCAAGCCCCTCGCGTTCTGCGAGGGATACCTTGTCCTCCGACTCGTCCTACAGCAAGCCGGCCAATACAAGTTGCCCCCCCCCCCATGGGAAGTCCCCTTCATCGTCAGCAAGGCCCTGTGTGATCGTAGTGCCTACTACCTCATCGACGCCCGCAACTCAAACAAGCGCAAGAGAGACACCGCAGGAGAAGAAACAACCCGACCATGGAACGCAGAACTCCTGCGCCCGTTTTACAGTTAGCTGTGTGCACGTATGTATCACTGCCTTTTGTAAGCATATGAAACTATGGAGTCCCCGGACGACGCTCGAGGGCTTCCCTTTCCGACCAAGTTATTGTGTTTCACGCACTTGTGAAATTTTTCTAAAAAAACCCCTGACCGCCGGCTCGACTCGCCCGACTCTGGTGCTCGGGGGCCGGCCGTCTTGGTCACCACAAGCCGCCTTCCTTAGAAACTCTTGGCGTGTTTAAGTCGCCGCAGTCCTCCACTTCGCCCTACGCCACAGAACCGGCTTCGGCTGTCGGCGAGCAAGTAAAATGGGCCAAAGCACAAGCACGTTACGAATACTAAGTTAGGTCCGCCGGATTGCCCAACCCGGCCCTGCCACCTTAAGTTGCCGCACAATCGGCTGCTCACCAACCGGCTTCGCCGGATTGCCGCCAGCCGACCCAGTGGGTGTTTCGCTCCCGCTCAACGTTAGAAAAGCCTAAGTACCGCACATCCCTCTCAAGGGCCGAACTCCTTGTCACGAACCGGAGCCAAGGGAGGCAAGCAAGAAAATGGCTCAGAAAATAGAAAGCAGGGGCGCAAACACTCACGAAATATTTACATCACAGATTAAACACCCCCAGTGGGTGGGTGGACCCGCTACCTAACAAAAAAATTTGCTAAGATAAACAGGGCAGACTCAGGCATCTCCAGCGCCGGGTCGCGCAGCTGCCGGCTCCCCCTCGGTAGCCTTCGGATTCACCGAGGCGCCGGTGTCTCCCTCTTGGGAATCCCCATCGCCATAGACGCCCGTCGACTCGGAGCTGCCCTTCGTGTCGTCCAGAAGTAGGACAAAGTCATCAACGGGCACAACTCCGCCATTGTTTGTTCGTTCCGGCTGGAACTCGTCGTGGATGGTGAACCTGGCGATGTAGCTGGCTCGAGCGGCGATCCGTCCGGCCGTCACCTGCAGCTGGCGCTCCGCGCTGGCCCGCTGGCCGATCAGCACATCCAGCGCCAGATCCGGATGCCAAAACATCATGAACCTAAGCGCCATCTCGGCGCCGACACGGGCGGCGGAGACAGACTGATACGTCTCCAACGTATCTGTAATTTATGAAGTATTCATGCCATGTTTACAATAGTTTTATATGATTTTGGTATGATTTGATTAGAACTAACCCGGACTGACGCTGTTTTTAGCAGGACTACCGTGGTGTTGTTTTTGTGCAGAAATAAAAGTTCTCGAAATGCGATGAAAATCATCGGAGAAATTTTCTGGAAAATATGAAAAATACTGGAGCAAAAATCTACCGGAGGGGAGTCCCGTGGGCCCCATGATGGTGGGGGCGCGCCAACTCCCCTGGGGCCCGCCCCCTGCCTCGTGGACTCCCCGAGGGCCCCCTGACGTGAAATCAACGCCAACTTCTCCTATAAATATAGAAACCTTCAGGAAGTAACCTAGATCAAAAGTTCCGCCGCCGCAAGCCTCTGTAGCCACGAGAAATCAATCTAGGCCCTCTTTGGCATCCTGCCGGAGGGGGCCATCATCACCGGAGGCCATGGAGGAGGATCCCGGAGGGGCCATCATCACCATGAAGGCCAAGGGCCAAAGGGAGAACCTCTCCCCATCTCGGGGGAGGCCATGGAGGAGGAAGAACAAGGGGGAGAACCTCTCCTCCTCTCTCTCGGTGGCGCCAGAGTGCCATCGGGAGGGGAATCATCGCCGCGGTGATCGTCTTCATCAACATCACCATCATCATCACCATACTCATCTCTTTTACACGGTCCACTCTCCCGCAACCCGCTGTAATCCCTACTTGAACATGGTGCTTTATGCCACATATTATGATCCAATGATGTGTTGCTATCCTATGATGTTTTGAGTAGATATCCTTTGTCTTTGGGTTGATTGATGATCTAGTTTGGTATGAGTTGTATGTTTTATTTTGGTGTTGTCCTATGGTGCCCTCCGTGTCACGCAAGCATGAGGGATTCCCGCTGTAGGGTGTTGCAATATGTCCATGGTTTGCTTATTATCTGCGTTGCGTGAGTGACCGGGACATGGCGTATGGGAATAAAGAGGACTTGATACTTTAATGCTATGGTTGGGTTTTACCTTAATGATCTTTAGTAGTTGTGGATGCTTGCTAGAGTTCCAATCATAAGTGCATATGATCCAAGAAGAGAAAGCATGTTAGCTTATGCCTCTCCCTCATATAAAATTGCAATAGTGATTACCGGTCTTGTTAACGATTGCCTAGGACAATTCCGCACACCGATCCATCATTATTCCAAACTCGCTATTTATAATATTTAGTAATATATTCTAACTTTATGATAACATCACCTACTTTTATATTTTAGCTCTCCGATACCATGCAAAGTTATCCTCTTCATACCCACAATGTAGTTTTATTTCGTTTCTAGTTGGAAGCAAGCGTTCGTGTACGTGAGAGTCGATCGATGGCAGATAGGGCTTGAGAGAATATTGATCTTACCTTTAGCTCCTTGTGGGTTCGACACTCCATACTTATCACTTCCACCTTTGGAAATTGGTACGATGATTGCTGCACTTGGGGATTATCAAGCTCTTTTCTGGCGCCGTTGCCGGGGAGCAATAGCGTGGGGTTGATATTCTCATGTGTGCTTGTTTGCTTTCTCCACTAAGTAGATTTTGGTTTTTTTTCCTTTTTGTTTCTGTTTAGTTGTGGGTGAAACATACAAAAACGAATTTAAAGAATGAAAATACCAAAAAAATTACTTGCCTCTCATGCCTAAATTTTTTTTCAAAAAGAGAAGTGATTGGAAAGTTATGCATTGAAGAAGTGAGGGTCGACCTTGAGCACTTGTGTTCATGCTCACGGAAACAATGTAAAAATTTTCATGGAAGTTTCTCTTTAAATAATTATCCCCTTGTATATATCCATTATATTATAAAAATAATGTGCCAAGCTTTGGTTTTAGGATGATTAGATTGCTTGTTTACTATGTGCGGAACAAAAACAGAAACTTTGGCTGTAGCGCGTGATTTTACCTTTTTTACTGGAAGGTCAATGGGTCTGAAACTTTTTGCATATTACTTCTGTACAAATTTTTCAAATTTTCATATTTTTTAGAAATTTTTGGAGTTACGGAAGTATACTAAACTTCCAGATTACTACAGACTGTCCTGTTTTTGACAGATTCTGTTTTCTATGTATTGATCGCTTATTTTGATGAATCTATGGGTACCATCGGGGGGTATGAACCATGGTGAAGTTGGAATACATTAGATAAAGTGCTAATATGAAATTGGAATGAGTTTGCAACAGTACCTAGAGGTAGTAATTTGCTTTAGTATACTAACGGATCTCACAAAGTTTTTGTTAAGTTTTTGTGGATGAAGTGTTCGAAGAACGTGGAGTTACCGATGTGAGAATAATAAAGAGAGGCAAGAGTTCAATATTGGGGATTCCCAAGGCACCCCAAGTAAATATTCCAAGTATACTCAAGCATCTAAGCTTGGGGATGCCCCGGTTGGCATCCCATCTTTCTTCTTCAACAATTATCGGTATACCTCGGTTTTTGTTTTGTTCACATGATTTGTGTCCTTTGTGTTTTTCTTTTTCTTTTTATTTAAGAACCATGCTAGTATGAGATAGCCCTTCATTGATTTATAGAATACTTCATGTGCTTCACTTATATCTTTTAAGTACGATCTTATAGAATTGCTCTTTGTGCTTCACTTAAATCTTTTGAGTATGGTTTTATAGAATGCTTCGTGTGCTTCACTTATACATTTTGAGCTTGGATATTGGTTAGTCTATATTAATTATAGAATTCTCCATGAACTTCACTTATATATTTTGGAGTATGAATAATACTATCATCTAAAGTGGGTTTGGAAGAGTGTCAACTTTAGGAATTAGTGATCCCACTATTCCGAATGAGAAGAATTTTGCTTATGTGGAGAGTAGAAAATTTTCTATGCTTATAGATCATGAAAAGAATGCTTTATGTGACGGTTATATTGATGAATTCATTCATGATTCTACTAAAAATTATTGTGAGGGAGGAATATATGCTTGTAGGAGTTGCAATAATATCAAGTTTCCTCTCTATGTGCTTAAAGTTTTGAAGTTATACTTGTTTTGCCTTCCTATGCTAGTTGATTCCTGTTCCTATAAATTATGTGCTCACAAAATCCCTAGGCATAGGAAGTGGGTTAGATTCAAATATTCTAGTCATATTCTTCATGATGCTCTCTTTATGTTACACTTTTTTCTTTTATGTGAGCATCATCGAAATCATCATGCCTAGCTAAGAGGCGTTAAAGAGAAACGCTTGTTGGGGGACAACCCAATATTTACCCTTACTATTTTTGTGTGTTTACATGATTAAGCTACTGTATTAATCATGTTTTATAGCTTTTGTCTCAATAAAGTGCCAAGTAAGACCTTTGGGAAGACTTGGGTGAAAGTTATGTGATCTTGCTGTAAAAAACAGAAACTTTGCGCTCACGAGATTAGCTGCAATTTTTTACAGAAGAGTGATTTTGAGTTGATTCTTTTTGAAGAATATTAATAGACAAATTCCTCACGTCCACAAATTTATTTCATAATTTTTGGAGTAGCAGAAGTATGGTTGTTGTTCACACTACTAGGAAAAGGCCTACTAATGGCGCACCGGTTTTGCCTACTAATGGCGCACTACCGGTGCGCCATTAGTAGCACGCCATTAGAATTTTTTACTAATGGCGCACCACTGGTGCGCCATTAGTATTCAGATACTAATGGCGCACCTGGCGGCGCCATTAGTATGTAACTCCATGCGCCATTAGTATGCCTCCCGGGGCCATATGTAACCATGTGCTTTATCACACTAATGGCGACTCGCCTTGATGCGCCATCAGTATCCTTTGGCATACTAATGGCGACTCTGCCTTGATGCGCCATTAGTATGAATATTTGGTTTTTTTGCTTTTCTGATTTTTGCACAGGTTACAAAATATATTATTGGACAGAATATAGACAGCAGCACACAACAACATCAGATTCATCGAATACAATAGAAGATTAGTCTCCGAATACAATTCATCATATTAGTCTACGAATTCAAAAGACCAAACAAAGATAAAACATTACAAGTCTCAAGACCGCGAATATCGAGTTTGTCTTCACATTACAAGTCGATATCGATCATCTAAACTACCATCACATAAAAGAGAGTTGTGGTCATCACGATGAGCATCATCGCGATCAAACTGGTCCTCATCTGGTTCGTCCAACGCTCCCTCCTCTCTCCCTCTAGATAGCGGGCATATCTAGATTCGGCCTCCGCCCTAGTGGTGTACCCTTTGTAACTGTTACCGCTGAAACGGTGAACCTGTCTCCGACACTCCTCCCGTCGTCAGAGACTCAGGAACCTTACCCTTGTACACGACATACGAAGGCATCTCTATGCACAAGCCAAACAACAGACAATACATAAGCAATATGTAAGTATGCAACAAAAGGATCGAAAGAGAAAAGCAAGACATTAATAGCACGATTCATGGTCCTACTAATAAATAGCATCGATTATATCTAAGTTGAACGACTGTCCAAACCAAAGAGACATACGAATTCATTAAAGTTTAATTACAACATGAGCTAATCAATGTTTCAGAACTACACATCACTACTTTCGACTCGACTCATCGGATAGGAGCATGGATGAAGCCGCCGTCTGTCATGATGGTCATGAAATCGCGGTCGTTGTCACCCTGCATTTGTAGCGTTTCATCTATCTCACTGTTGGACGGTTGATATCTGACGAAGAACTGCCCCGAGGTATGAAGGACATCTTGATGGATGATGTCCGCAAACTCCGATCGGATGCGAAAGAATTCTTGTCCGAGGTCCGCGCCCTGGACTGCCGACAAGCTCGCGACCCAATCTTTGAGATTATCGGTAGCGAAGTTGATGATGGTCCCTCACGACGCCCGCATGTGATGGAGGGCGAGTAGGCATCCTTCGACCGCCAGTGGCTGCTTGACACAGCAGAATCGTATTGTGTGAGAACATGTGCTTGCGTGATTTACGAACTGCCCCGTGAAGGTTCCTCCAGATTTGGCGAGCCGGGAGAACATCATCAAGAACTTTCTTGACATTTGTGTAGTCTATCTTGGAGTTACGGTTCAGGTCGAAATACGTGGCCATGGAATATTTCGGCTTAAGAGGATGAGTGTGCAATGTGTAACGCACGTAACACGGAATGTTAGAAAAAAAATAACGATCAAAATCTAAGAAATCATATGTTACGGGGCGGTTAAGGATGACTTACTAGGGAAAGTAAGCCACAAGGAAGTTATCCTTATCTGGGTTTGCCAGAATGACGCCTTCGAGGTGTGAACTCGCAACTTGGCGGTCCCCAGCGCTGTTCAAGTGCTTGGCACACATGTAGAAGGGGTCGACTATCACGATGTCCGGGGTCTTGTCTCTAATGATCCGCATCTCCATACTCAGCGAAAACAGCCGAACGAAGGTGTAGTGCATCGGATGAAGGTTAAACATAGCAAAGATGTCATCAAACCGCAGGACGATCATACCCCCGAGGTCGCCATCCACAAAGCCCTTGCCCTCTGGCACCTTGGCCACGAAAACCGGGTATGCCACATCATTCTCTCTTAGACGCCGCTTCTCCAAAGAAAGAACAACATCATGCAGACTCACGATAGCACCGGTTGCAGCATTCAGCATATTTGGCGGTAGCATCGCCCTACCCGCCACATGCACCCTCCTCGAGATATCCTTAGGTGAAGGTGGCCCGCCCCGAGCACAGATCGAACTCGGTGCCGGCTGGCTCGCACCGCGCCCTTGTTAGTCTTTTCGCTTCCGTCCCTTCTTCTTGATCTCCTGTAATGGGACCGAGTTCGCTCACGCACCGCTTTCTGAGCGTGTTGGGGCTAATAATATTTCGCACCTCAGCTATCTCGAGGCTCGGTGAAGGTGGGAGCTGAGGCGTCTCTCGAGAACTGAACGCCGACGACGCCTATTGTAATTGGATTTCTCCGCCGTACCAGCTCGATTGCGGTCGTCTTGGTTGGGTTCTTGAGAAAGAGGCCCGCAGAACTCGTCAGTGTACCCTTGTTCGGCAAAGTACTTATCGACTTTGGTAAATGTACCATCGTCGTTGTCGTCGTCGTCCGGATCCTGTGCCATAGGGCTGTCTGGATCCTGTGCCATAGGGATGTACGACATAGGGATGTCCGCAGGTCCGTAGCGTTGCGGCGTTCTTGCCATGGCTTGGCGCCGCACGATCGGGCGATCTTGTGCGTGGGTGGTGTCCCCGCCCCAAACGAATCCGCTGTTCGCCAAAGCAACGCCAGTTTACGCAGCGCCGAGGGTCATCTCATATTCTTTGTCGGCCCCAGCTGGTCGAACCGAGGTAACAGCTCGTCGCAGCTCGGCAGCACCGAACCACTTCAACCCTATACACCGTGGGTGGCATCGGATTACCGTGGAACATGCGGTTGCCCGGTTGAACGATTCTGCCCTTGGCGACATCGACCAACTCGGCGCCCACGAAGTGCAGAAGAGTGCAAGGAACGTCGGCGGTGCCCTGCGAAAACATGTACAGGGCGTCAGGGATGCCCAGTCAAAGGCAAGGAGATGAAGTCATCGGCCGAGAGGCTTAGTTACCGTGATGCCGTCGAGCTCGGCTAATGTCGAGGCACCGCCAATGGCGGGCATGCAACTGACGGAGGGGGAGCTTGCTGGCGAGGTGCCGGCCGGCGTACACCCGGGTGCATTAAGCTCCAATGCCCGTGCCGGCGCCGGAGACACGAATACCGCCTCCGCCGGAGACACCAATGGCGCCGCCTGCGCGCTGTGCGAGTTGCTGGCCGTGAAGCTGGGAACCGGGGGAGGCCCCTTTTTGCCGCCCGCAATCCACGTCGTCAGCCCATGAATCAACGTAGGCACCATGCCGTTGAGCTTCGTTCCCAGTTGTTGTTCCACTTGCTCTTGGACAAGCTCCGGAATCCGCGCCACTTGTGCCTTGAGTGCTTCAACCTCGCGGTATAGTATGACCCCCATTTTGTGGACAAGCCTTTGCCGGCCACACGACCAGCTGACGTCGGCTTAGTGAGCTTATCCTTGCTTTTTATTATGTTCAATGCCCTATTTAAAGGGCTATCGAAAGGGGAGCTCTGAGACGACCCCGCGCTACCACTACTACAAAAAGGGCTATAGATGGAATGGCCACTAATGCCGCACCTATGATGTGGCGCGCCATTACTATATTCTAATGGCGCACCATGTCTCGGTGCGCCATTAGTAATATATTACTAATGGCGCACCTGGTGTGTGGTGCGCCATTAGTAGTTTTGAAAAAAAAAACATAAAAAAAAATTGTTACTAATGGCGCACCGTTGCATAGTGCGCCATTATTAATTGACATAGTAATGGCGCACCACATCCGTCGTGCGCCATTAGTAGTTTTGAAAAAAAAATAAAAAAAATTTGTTACTAATGGCGCACCATGTCTCGGTGCGCCATTACTAGTTTTAACTAGTAATGGCGCACTTTCCACTGGTGCGCCATTACTAAGTTTTTTCAAAAAATCAAAAAAAATATCAATTTTTTATTTTTTTTCAAAACTAGTAATGGCGCACCGTGGGTGTGGTGCGCCATTACTAGTTAAACTAGTAATGGCGCACCGTGGGTGTGGTGCGCCATTACTAACTTGCCCCAACACCGAATGCACCCCCCGGATCGCCTTTTCAGTTTTAAAAAAATAAAAGAAAATGATGGAAATGTCAAAAAAATAAAAGAAAATATGTTTCCCATGTGATATGTGCTCTAGTTTTTGGGAAAATTTACAAATATGAATTTCGAATTTATTTGCAAAATCTCTTTGGAAATTTGTAAAATGGGCATAACTTTTGCATACGAACTCGGATGAAAAAGTTTTTTATATGAAAAATCATCTACTCGAAAAGTTAAACATTTTCAAAATCCCCAAAAACCTAACAGAAAAAAAGTTACGGGCCTTTCAAGATCTAGCGGCAAAAAAATTCAAAAAAATTCAAACTTACTAGTGGCGCACCGTGGATGTGGTGCACCACTAGTAACAGAAAAAAAATTGGTTTTGAATTTTTTTTTGAATTTTTTTTCAAAAAATGATACGTAATATGACCGGGAAGTTTGAAATATTTTTCAAAATTTCATCATAGTCATGAACATGAACAAAGTCCTAGACGTCAACAAGGTATAACAGATTGATATGCTAAATATATCAACAAGTGCTCGTGAAGTGAGCTGTTCTTTGGGGTTTGATAGAACTCAAGTTAAATGTGCTTGGCTGGAGTAGTGTGAGGATGGGTGACCTTTCGGGAAGTTTGACCACGGAGTGCGATTTGACCTGAGATTAAGCATATTGACCCGAGATTAAGCCATAGTGAACTGAGATTAAGAAATATTTGAAAAAAAAATATTAAAAAAAATTTAAAAAAAAAATTAAAAAAAATTTCTGAAAATATTTTGAAAAAAAAATGTTACTAATGGCGCACTTCTATGTGGTGCACCATTAGTATACCAGATACTAATGGCGCACTTCTATGTGGTGCGCCATTAGTATACCAGATACTAATGGCGCACCGTGGGCTATACTAATGGCGCACTACATGGTGCGCCATTAGTATACCAGATACTAATAGCGCACCAGTGGTGCGCCATTAGTAAAAATACTAATGGCGTGCTAGTAATGGCGCACCGGTAGTGCGCTATTAGTAGGCAAAACCGGCGCGCCATTAGTAGGCCTTTTTCTAGTAGTGTACTGCTTTCAGTTTCCTTCGAAAGGAACGTGAACCATTTAGAAATATTGGGGATTAGTTAGAGTGCAACCATATGGAGCTAATTACGCGGAGGTGTATTCCTTACCAGAACAAGCTCAAGCACCCTGGTCTTCGGATCTGTGGTAAGCTCCTTTGTTATCGGGTCCTCCTTGTACCGGGCCCTGACATAGTTCCTGGTCTGCTTGTTACCGCTGTATTTCTCGAAGCGGGGTGGTAGGCCTTGCTCGGCACGCCCGCGCCCTCCTTGTCCCATATAAGCTCCGCCACTCAGAATCGCGGGACCGAGTTTGGGTTCCCCTAAGTTCAACTCCGCATTTCTTTCCCCATCGACTTGATTCGGAGGTTGCACCGGTCGAGCACTTGATCTTGAACTCCTTGTACTCATCTTCGCTCATCAAAGGATATTTCACCTTGATCTTCTCATAACTATCACCTTTATCAATCATTTTCTTCACGCGCTTCTCCAAGTAGACAGGGCGGGCTCATCTTCGTGAGGGCGGCACTGTTCACTTTATTCCCTGCGAGGCGTGTGTTTTCAAATTCGGCAAGGAACTTGTATCATTCGTGCAGCTTCGTGAAGAGGAGGTTGCGCAAATTCCCTCGGTCCTTATGCCTAAGGTTCTCGGTGTTGATCGAGACGGTGCTCCGGAGAATGCACCCGAGCTGAACCGAGTACCCCTTGACTATATGTTTGGGCTCCGTTGGATTCCTGATGGAGTCCACTTGAGTGAATTCCTCCTTGACGGTGCGGAGCGCATTCAGACGCCGGTCCTTCCTTTGCTTCTTCGATTGGCTGCCATCTGTGTGTGCGCCGCCATCATCAGTGGTGGCATCCTCGGCGGCACCATCAGTGGTGTCATCCCCGACGCCACTAGGGGTTGTGTAATCAGGATCGGTGTCTTTCACGGCGTCCTCATAGCGGTGAGGTTGTTCCTCCATCTCCTGGGACAGCTCCCAGAATTGCTTGCCGCCCGAACCACCGGCCTCATCGTTGTGGGCCATGTTTCGCTCTAAATAGGAAAAAGTTTGGTCAAAAGTTGGTTATTGTCAAGGAACAAGATCATGGTCTCATCATTTAGGGTTTGTCGACACCGAGGCACCCTAAAAGCCTAAGCTTTCATCATTTAGGGTTTGTCGACGCCGAGGCACCCTAAAAGCCTAAGCGTACATCATTTAGGTTCTCATCGACACCAAGGCATCTGGGGCAGCCAAGTTAAGTTTTCATCATTTAGGGTTTATCGATGCCGAGGCACCCTAGGTTGGGCCTAATCACTTGGCACTAATCACTTGGCTCTATTGCCACCTATGTTGGGTTTATCATCTAGGGTTTATCGATGCTAAGGAGAATTCTAAATTGGGCCTAATCACTTGGCTCTATTGCCACCTATGGTTTAATGCAGCAAGAATGGCAGGCAGTTGATCCTACTTAACTAAGTACTAAGATACCCCGCCCATGCATTAGTCATAAGTACCCCATATGTCCTATTTTAGCAAAGTCATGCTAAAATTCACGGAAAATTTTAGCATGACCTTTGCTGAAAATAGGACATATGGAGTACCAATTTGCCGTAACGGAAGTTAATCGACATTCCGCAAACTCAAGGGCCTATCTTTGCTCAAGTTTTTGACAAGAGCCTCAAGAAAACAACATTGCAACATTCAAGTTCACAGGATAAAAAATCATCCACATTCACCAACCCACATGATGTTAAAACCCACATGAGCTGTAAATGACTTAAAAACCCACATGATGTTATAACTGTATACACTGAACATGATGATACCAAATGGGAAGGAAAATTGTATAACTCTAGATTAGTGTAGCCACTATCTAACAAAACCAGAATGTTAACAAAATTACACCATGATGATACCAAATTCTTGTAGCAGTACAATGAGTTCACAGGATAAAAAATCATCCACATTCACCAACCCAAACTGGTGGAGATACAAAGAAACAGAACCTCCCTGTGTTGCATAACAGCAACAGCAACAGGTTTATTCTTCTTCTTCATAAACATTAATTGGTGTGGGTCACTCTATCTGCCCTCTAATGACTCACTCAACTTAACAGGACAGACCACAAGCATTGTTTTGGTTCCAACAACTGTTGTAAAATACATCCAGCAAAGGTGCTCTAAAATCAGAAATACCACCCCCCCAAATCTTTAGCTCAATTCTGAAAATACATGGTCTTCTAGTTACAATACTACGCCCCAACAGTCAAAATTTCAAACCACACACTTACTTTCAACTATAAAAAAAACTGACTTGTTGTTAATGAACAGTGGCTAAAGATATATAAAACTCCATTGCAAATGTGCCATGTCAATAAAACAGCTCATGGAAGTAAACTACTAGCAGGCTCAAAAGTCAAGTAAACTGAAGATTATGACAGCTTGCAAACACAGGACCATGTCATTATCATGGCAGTCCACTATATATTTTTATGACAAAATACATCATTATCGGGGCACATTATGGCCATTTTCTTACATGATGCTAACTGTACCTAATCTGAACATATTTCTCACCTTGGAGGTGTTGTTGTTGCACCGTCTGAACTTCAATTCCTTTACCTCCTTGGAAACCTGAAATATGCAGATGTATATGATGATTCTAAGAAAAGGGAAAAGGTGTATCAAGAACAGATTCACATGTGTGGTTGTTAGCCATTTTATAACATTGCATAGCATTAATCGATGTGAGCTGAGCCTTTCACCACTATATAATATTGCCATATAAAATTACAAATTTATGTAACCTGGATTTTTTGTATGAAACCTAGTCAATGTGAAAATATATAAACTACTAATCTACTAGTTATCAAGTTGAGAAATTGACCGCATATAAGCAAAAGCAATATCAGACTTGACTAGAGATACTTGTAAAGTTGTAAGTTATATCTTACCAAAGTGTGCTAACGGAAACTGTACTAATTAGGGTTCTTATTATGTTCGGTATATAAATTCTTCTCAATTACTTAGGAAAATTACTGGATGTCTTAAAAATTACAGAGGGAGTTAATAATTTCAGTTTCATAAGAAAAAATTCATCAATACTATGCATGATCTTCCTACTATGCATCATTTTCCTACTATACTTGCTACTCATCTTCAGAACCAAACAGCAGCAAAAACAGTTGAAGAGAGGCTCACGAGAGGACACTCAAATTTGCTAACCCTAGAACACGGGGGAAGAGGGCTGTGGTACTTGCGGGAGGTAGCCTAGGGGGGAGGAGGGGAAGGGGGGAGAGGTGAGGAATCACCTGTGGGATAACGGCAGGCTGCCGTAGGAGGGCGCCGGCGTCGAGGGGGAGGCGGCACGTCGAGGAGGAGGCAGCATGTCGAGGAGGAGGTGCGTCGAGGAGGAGGCGGCGCATCGAGGAGGAGGCAGCGTGTCGAGCTTGCCACCCACCTTGGAGCCGGAACCCTAGGGCGTGCAGGCGCGGCGGACGGAGGGGACGGAGGGGGCGGCGCTCGCGGGGGAGGCGGGGCTCGGGGGGAGGCGGTGCTCGAGGGGGAGGAAGGGGAGAGGGAGGCAGCGGGGGCGCGTGGGCGGCTGCGGCGGCGGCGTACGGTTGGGGTCGATCGAGGGGAATCTGGCGAGGGAGGGAGGGAGGACACAGTGCGAGGGCAGTAGGTGGAGTGGGGGGAGGGTTCTAATGGCGCACCACCCCCTCGTGCGCCATAAGTACGACTATTCTAATGGCGCACCTCCCCTCGGTGCGCCATTAGAATTTTGATCTAGCCCGACTTGTCAGGTTATATACCACCTAACCCTATCTACATCAGAACCTGCCCACTAGCCCGACCGGTCAAGACGCAGCACACACACACGGAGGTCCCGGGTTCGATTCCTGTGCTCCCAATATTTTTTATGCATTTTAAATGTTGTTTGATATTTATTTGTGTTTAAATATGGTCAAACTTGTTTAAATCATAACAGTAATATTTTTTATAAAAACAGTAATAATTTTTAAAACATATGTTCAAATTTGTTACTTGAAAATATCATCGGTGGCGGGGAGGGTGCGGGGCCGGGTGCTGTCGGCGGTGGAGCGGGGAGGTTGCGGTGGGTCGTCGGCGGTGGAGCTAGCAGGTGAGGTGCGGGTGGGATCGAGATGGAGGGGATCGAGATCGAGATGGAGGGGAATCGAGATCGAGATGGAGGGGATCGAGATCAAGTGTCCTCATGAATTAAAAAGTGCCCATGAAATTTAAAATATTCATGATATCAAAAGTGCCTATGAAATCCAATCGAGAAATGAAGACTACGATTTAAATACAATCGATCTTAGCTAGCTATCTGTTCACAATCTTCTTGCCCTTCTTTTTCGCAAATGGAGTTCTTACGTGGAACGGACGTCCTTTAGGTAGGGTGGTCCTGCTTCTTCTTGTGGTGTGTGCTGCTACTTCATCGTAAATCGTCGCCATGTTCGATCTTGGTCGCCGATTTGTCAAGTCTTGCTCATTGGCTACTCCATCCATTCCGATGATCTTCCTTTTGCCTCTCCTCACGACAACACGACCGGGCTTGACGGGTCGGTAATGAAGAAGCATTGGTCCACTTGGGAAGCCAGTACCCATGGCTCATTTTTCGCGGTGACGCTTTGCGCCATGATCTTGGATTTGGCCGGGTATAACCATGGTGGTGAAATACGGTCTTATTTTAGGACGCTCTTGGCCCATCGACACGGAACATCGGGACCTTCTCTCCAACAGTAGCTCAGCTCCCAGATCTCCTCGATCCTTCCGTAGTATCTGTCCTTGTCGTTGCCGGTGTAGGATTTCATCGTTACCCCGGAGTTCTGATAACCATCGCTCTTCATGTCCTTGTCCTCGGTGTAGAATGTGTAGCCGTTGATATCGTATGCCTCATAGGTCATCAGGTTGTGCTCGGCGCCCTGTGACAAGGCGAATATGAGTTGTTCTTCCGCGAAAGAATCCTCATGTAAAGGGTGCGATGAAGCTTCGCTTGAACCAACGTGTGAAACATGAGTTGTGCTCTTTGAGTATATCTCCGTCCGTCCTCTGTTGGCCTCGGTCATTGTACGCCTTCTCAATAAAGGTTTTGTGCTCTACCACCCAAGGATCGACCACGCCTATGTGTTGTAGCGCGACTAGGTTTGCTCTTTCAAAGTCGGTGAGTCGACTCGTAGTCGACATGCATTTCGCGGCGACCCTCACGGTGACCCCATCCAGCGAGCCTGCCGAGGTGCTGTTGACGGGCAGACCAACGGGTTCTCGATGCCTAGATAATTCGTGCGAGGAGATGCACTCTTCGTCGAAAAGCCTGGCTATACTTCCCTCGACATGACATGTTCGAACGTATCCTTTGATGACACCATTCATCCTTTCGAACGGCATCATGCTGTGCAAGAACGTCGCCCGAGTTGGATGATATCCTCCATGATATGGACCAGCAGATGCACCATAACTTCAAGAATGCGGGCGGAAGTACATCTCAAGCTCGCATAGTATCACCACGATCTCTTCCTGTAGCCTTCGAGTTGCCTCACGCCAATCGACTTCCGAGATGACGCCAAAAAGTTGCATAGGCCAAATAGCGTTTCACGGACGCGCGCCCATGATCCCATGGATTGCAAGCTGGAAGAATCAGGTCATCAAGACGCGTGACGGTCGTGAGACTTCATCCCGCTGAACTTCGCTTCACTGGGTCTAGGTATCTGCTTATCTTCCCAGCAGAATCGTAAGGAAGTTTTAGTCCTAGGAGGCAGGTGAAAAACTGCTCGATCTCCTCCTAACTTAGAGTGAAGCACATGGGAGGGTAGTCATTTTCGGTCTTCTTGGCCTTTTTGCCTTTGCGACGACTTTTTGTGTCCTGCTTCGCCTCATCATCATCATCATCATCATCATCATCATTAGCGTGAAGCTCCTGCCTGATGCCCATTGGTTTCAAGTCTGCCCTTGCTTTCGGCCCATCTTTGGTCCTCTCTGGCATGTTGAGCAGGGTACCAAGCAGACTCTCGCACACGTTCTTCGTGATATGCATGACATCAAGGCTGTGAGGCACATGGTGGATCTTCCAGTACGGCAAGTCCCAGAAAACAGACCTCATTTTCCATACCTTCAGCAGCTGCTCTGGCGCTTTCGCTTTTTTCCGGCTCGCGCCTTTTTTCCGGCGGTGGGCAGTCTTTCCAATTTTTCAACAGCTCGTCTATTTCTCGCCGCTCCTCGACACGGGCGTTTTGGGTTCGGTTTCACCATCGAACAGATCCTTGCGTTTCCTCCACGGGTCATCGTCGCGAAGCCACCTTCGATGTCCCATGAACACGGTTTTCAAGACCCGGATCTCTATCTAGCTGGCGATACGTTGTGTCATCCATGCACCTTACGCATCCAGAAAATCCGTGGACTACCTGCCCGCGAGATATCCGTGAATCGAGATAGTCGTGGCACCGTCGTGAGGGTGCGGCTCTCATAGGGAAATATTCTTTCTCTGGCGCCCCACGTATTGGCTGGCGTTTTCCACAGCGTGTCTAGCTCCTCCTTCAAGAGCCCCGGATCTGATTGATGTCGTTCCCTGGTTGTTTCGCCCTTCAATTAGCATACTCATGTGAATGTACTTCCTCTTCATGCACAACCAGGGGAAGGTTGTACATCCACACAAACACAGGCCAGGTGCTATGTGTGCTTCTCGCTGCCAAACGGATTGACTCCATCGGTGCTCGCGCCCAGCACGATGTTCCTTGGATCCTTCCCAAATTCTGGGTATTCGAAGTTCAACGCTACTTTCGCTCGCATCCTTAGGGTGACTCAGCATCTTGTCTTTTTATTTATCTCCGGATCATTTCCGTCATCTTCCCGCTTCTTCTCCTCCCTATCCGCGTGCAACGCAGGAGATTTGCTACCTTAGGGTCCGCGAAATACCGCTGCACGAGGAGTGATCGGAAAGTACCACACCGATTTTCGAGGAGCTTTCTTCCTCTTCTTGTATCGAGTGACGCCGACACCGGACATATGGTAGACTCGCGTGCTCGTCCCGATAAATGATTCAATTGTTCATGCACACATGGTATTTCACGTGCGGTAAATCCAAAGGACACACGATTTTATTCGCCTCCGAACTGGTAGAGCACTTGTTCCCCTTGGGAAGACGTTCGTGCTGTAATGACATATTCTCTTCAAGCATGCGTCGGTCATTTTGTGTTTTACCTTCATCTCCGAGCCATGAGCGTTACTTTCAGCGGGTATCCTCGGCCTGCATCCTTCATACAATGGAGTAACCGTCTATCTCCAGCTTGATCCAGCTTGGCTTTCTCGGCGGCAGCTCTTACGTTATCCGTCTCGCTATGAAGCAACTCTTGAATATGAGGGTCCTTCACCCAGCCTCCATCGCCGCTCGCGCTCCGCATCTTCATCTTCATGATCGTGCCCTTCGCCTTGATCTTCCTCATCATCATGTACGACATCTTCTACATGATGATTGTGTACATCATCACCGTCGTGGTCATGTCCCGGAGATTCTTCGTCTTCTCGCCCGCCCGCCGCGCGGTGGTTGTCTTGTTGCCCTTCCTCATTTCTTGCCCGCCCCCATGGACGACTTCATAGTCATCTTCATCACCTTGCCACCAATAGCCATCCATGAAACCACGCAAGAGCAGGTGGTCCCGCACCTGCCCGAATCCGGGTCCGCAATAAGGCTCTTCACTTGCATCTTCGACACGGACATCTTATCTCCGCCTCGTTCTTTTGAAGCATCTCGGCCTTGGCGGAGCTCAAAACCTATTCATGATGCCTTCGGTCATCGTGCGGACCATGGTCGTCATGGGTAGAGCAAAACGATATTTTAGAACCAAGAAAAATTTGGCATGACCTTCCTAAAATAGGACCAAAAAGAATGCATAGTGCCAAAATTCTCTGCTAAACGGAAATGAATCAACATTCCGCAAAATATTGGCAACTATCGCATTTCAAATACCGTACCTGCAAACACAAACATATATGCAACACCACAAACACAAGCAACACCACAAACATACATAGATCTAGCTAGGCCACAAAAGTGCATGTGCACGTTGTTGGAGCGAGCTAGGGAGAAAAAAGTAGATCTACAACATGAAGATAGCTTTCCCCTTACTTACCTATCAAAAAAGGTAATTTCACCACTTAATTTTGATGAATCTATGGTGCAAATGAGGTGAGGAGGAGGAGGCAGCCGACAAGCTTAGAGAAGGA
The DNA here is from genome assembly GCA_021605205.1 of Aegilops longissima. NCBI lineage: Eukaryota > Viridiplantae > Streptophyta > Magnoliopsida > Poales > Poaceae > Aegilops > Aegilops longissima. The sequence continues at coordinate 652,957,551 of CM038679.1, read as the reverse complement.
GGTGGGGGAATGAAGTGGGGAAAGTGAGTGTGTAGGTGTGGCTGTCCAAAAATATCTAGCTGGTCCCAGGTTACTAATGGCGCACCACTAAGCCATGCGCCATTAGTAACCCAACATACTAATGGCGCACCACAGAGACATGCGCCATTAGTAGTTTTGCAAAAAAAGTAAATAATAATAACTTTTATGATAATGGCGCACCGTGGAACACTGCGCCATTAGTGGTTTAAACTACTAATGGCGCACTTTGGCATAGTGCGCCATTAGTAGGTTTGCAAAAAAGTAAAAAAAATTATATACTAATGGCGCATTGTCTTGGTCGTGCACCATTACTAGTTCTAACTAGTAATGGCGCACTTTGCCATCCATGCACCATTAGTTTGTATGGAAAAATGGGGAAAAAATCAATAGTAGTGGCGCACCGTGAGCACGGTGCGCCATTAGTGTCTTCCACACTAATGGCGCACGAGCAACCGGTGCGCCATTAGTATATAGTAGTGGCGCACTACTTACCTGGTGCGCCATTAGAATCAGTCCTATCTATAGCCCTTTTCCTAGTAGTGTCAGATCATTACAGACTGTTCTGTTTCTGATAGATTATATTTTCATCGCATGGTTTGCTTGTTTTCTTGTTTCTATGGCTTATATTTCTCAATATAAATTGTAGAAATGATATGGTACAGTAGGTGTAGCGACCAGACCTCAAACAGTCTGATCTCTGTGCTCAGGTGTCATCCCTGGATCAGTAATGCTGACACCACACAGTACTTGAAGGATTTATAACAGAGTAGAAATCACACACTTATTACATCGAATGTCTCAAAAGAGAACTTAGCAAAATAAATATGGCTTAAGGCCATCTAATAACTGATGTTCTCTGAGCTTCTCGAGTACTAAACGCAAATGTTCCTTATGTTCCTCTTCATTCTTCGAGTAAACCAGAATATCATCAATGAACACCACGACGAACTTATCCAAAAACTCCATAAACACCTTGTTCATCATGTTCATAAAATAGGCAGGTGCGTTAGTCAGACCAAATGACATAACGGTATACTCATACAGCCCGTACCTGGTGGTAAAAGTCGTCTTAGGTATATCCTGCTCTCGAATCTTCAACTCATGGTATCCCGATCGCAAATCGATCTTGGAAAATACCTTAGCTCCTTGCAATTGGTCAAACAAGTCGTTGATCATCGGCAACGGGTACTGATGAAGTCATGTACCTAGGGTAGGGTCATAGACCTGCCCAAAGGTACCCTCCCCAAGGACACTCGCGAAAGAAGCTGCCTTCCAGTCGACCTGGTAGGCTTCCACTCGACAGATTCAAAGACACTCGACCATGAAGACCTACTCGACCACCAGGAGTTCAAGAGCCACTCGGCGTCCAAACGATCTGTAGTTAAGTAGTCTTTATGGTCATGATGACACTTTATGTAAGGCGTTACCAGTAACGCCCAGCCTTAATGTACCTTAAACCCTCCATTACGTGGGATGGCTGGGATCCTAGCGCACTCTATATAAGCCACCCCCCTCCACAGGTAGAAGGGTTCGCACCCCTGTAACTTATACGCATATAATCCAGTCGACCGCCTCCGGGCTCCGAGACGTAGGGCTGTTACTTCCTCCGAGAAGGGCCTGAACTCGTAAATCCCTTGCGTATACAACTACTCCATAGCTAGGATCTTGCCTCTCCATTCCTACCCCCCCATTCTACTGTCAGACTTAGAACCACGATAGTTGGCGCCCACCGTGGGGCAGGTGTTCTAGCGATTTGTTGGAGAAGTTGGGATTCTTTCGATCTCCTACATCATGGTTTCAGGTGGAGTCCTGGTCGAGGGCCGCGAGATCCGTCTCGGTGCGCTCACGCTCATCACCGACGACTCCGCTTGGCTTCAGGAGGCTCCACTCGGCGTGGGACGCGCCTCCCGTCCGCACGGGCGACGACTTTGCAGCGTGTGTCCGTGGCGTCCTCCTGCGGCAACCGTCGACCCAAGATGGGTCGGCTCTGTCAAATCCTCGCTCTGGGCCTCCCGCCGGCGCAAGCGTTCCGGTCGGTCGAGGCTTCAGCGGTGGGTGAGGCATGTGGTGGCTCGCCAGTCGGCCACCCCCCAAGTCGCGGCGGTCGAGCCCGACGAATCTCTCTACGGCCTGTTCGATCTGTCGACTGGCTCCGCCGAGACTGCGTCCGAGTGCGATAGCAGTGACCCGGCGGCAGAGGTTCTGATGGTCGACGGACCACGCAGTCCCCCCGGATTCCCCCGCACCGACGGAGGTGACGGTGGAGGTGATCCGGCGTAAGCCCACAAAGAGTACCTGCCCGAGCCCCTCACTTCGCTTCAGAGGGAGGAGCTTCGCTGATGGAACATGGATGCACTTCACACTCCTATCGTTGGAGAAACCCCCGAGGCTCGTGCCTTGGAGGATGCGCGCTTGGCCAACCTGGCTGGCGACTTTCGACCGAGAACCTCCAGCGAGTACTCGACGAGCGCCGCACGCACCGGGGTTCCTAAATCCGATCGGCGTCGGCTCTTCCAGCCACCAACTCAGGTATATTGAACTCCGATTCAGAATTTAGCAGCTGCCGCCCGTATAGCAGAGTCCATTCAGCCTTCGATCGGAGGCGGTAGAGGTTTGCTACAAATCAGAGATCTGCTCCGGCGGGGGGATCAAAACTCGGTCAGATTACAACACGGAACAGGATTCACAGCAGATCCGTCGCTGCGAATTCAGTCTAGTCGGCCCATAGTCCGAGATCGCCCCCGAGGCGTGAGGAACGTGGGGGCCGGCGTGATGATCAGTACAAGAGCCGCGAGCAATATGAGCACCGATTCGATCGCAATGATCGACGTCGAGTGCCCACTCCTCCCCCAAGGGGTGGATCATACGCTCCTCGGCAGCAGGACGACAGACGCCAGCACAGTGTTGGGCGAAGAGTTCCAGTCGACCCCAAGGAACCAGGCTTTGATGCGAGATCTATTATCGTTCAAGGTTTGGTCGACAGGAAAAGAGCTCACCGAGAAGGCCATGACAGAGATGTTCCCTCCAGCATCAGAGTTCATGTCTCAGGGCCAGAATGTTTCAGCAGAGCCATCAGAGCCGCGGTGATTCCTCCCAACTTCAGGTTGGTGACTGGAGTCAGCAAGTTCACTGGTGAATCCAAGCCTGACACTTGGCTTGAAGATTACTGAGTGGCTGTTCAGATCGGCGGCGGCAACGATGAGGTGGCCATGAAGCATTTGCCTCTTATGTTGGAGGGTTCAGCCAGAGCGTGGTTAAATCAATTAGCACCCAGCAGTATTTACACTTGGGAAGATCATGCCCGAGTGTTTGTCAGGACATTTGAAGGGACTTGCAAGCGACCAGCAGGGTTGACGGAGCTGCAGTCGTGTGTGCAGAAGTCGAGTGAAACTTTGAGAGATTATATCCAGAGGTGGATCACTTTGCACCATACAGTTGAGAATGTATCTAATCACCAGGCAGTCTGTGCCTTCAAAGAAGGTGTCAAGAACAGAGAGTTGAGTTTCAAATTCGGTCGATTGGAGATATGACCCTGAGTCGGATGATGGAGATTGCCACCAAGTATGCAAATGGTGAAGAAGAGGACCGGCTCCGGAGTGGTAAATACAAATCGGCCGCTAATGAGGCCGGCGGAGGAAATTCCAGTCCGAAGCAGAAGCGCAAAGCCGAGCCAGCTGCTCCCGGAGAGGCCTTGGCTGTGACCCCAGGAAAGTTCAAGGGGAAACCCAAGGGTCCTTGGAACCCCAAGAAGGTGAAAGACCAGGATGGAATTGACGTGTTGGATCTGCCATGTCACCACGAAGAAAGATGAAGAGGGTAAACTCATTTACCCGAAACATACCACTCGACAGTATCGGCTCTTGATTCGGCAGTTCCAAGGGAAACAGCCCAAGGACAAGGATAAGGAGACAGACAAAGTTGAGGACAAGGATGACAGTGATGATGGATATCCCCAGGTCAATTCCACCCTGATGATTTTTGCTGACGTCGAAAGCAAAAGTCGATTGAAGGTTATCAATCGGGAAGTGAACTTGGTCGCTCCGGCAACGCCCAACTATCTGAAATGGTCCCAGACCCCCATCACATTCGACTAGTCTGATCACCCGACGCACATTGCCACCCCTGGGAAGCAAGCGTTGGTGGTCGACCCAGTCGTCGAAGGCACTCGACTGACCAAAGTTCTGATGGATGGTGGTAGCGGCTTGAACATATTGTACGCAGAGACGTTGAAAGGGATGGACATTCCGATGTCCAGACTCAGTACCAGTAACATGAGCTTCCACGGAGTCATTCCTGGAAAGAAGGCTGAGTCACTCGTCCAAATTGCTCTTGATGTAGTTTTTGGTGATTCGAAGCATTTCCGGAAAGAAAAGTGACCTTTGAGGTCGTGGATTTCCAGAGCGCTTATCATGCTATTCTGGGAAGACCAGCGTATGCACGTTTCATGGCCCGACCATGTTACGTGTATCTTAAACTGAAGATGCCTGGCCCCAAGGGCGTGATCACTGTTACGGGCAATCGGAAGAAGGCGGAAGAGTGCTTCCAGAAGGGCTCTAAGATCGCCGATGCTCAGTTGGCAGTGGTAGAGTTACAAGAGTATCAGAAAACTGCAGATCCGAGTGATTTGTTGCGAGCTAAGAAGCCAGCTACGGAGTCAGCATTCCAGTCGTTCGGTGAGACGAAACAGGTTCACATTCACCCGACTGATCCCAATGCTGCTCCGACCAACATCTCAACAACACTCGACTCAAAATAGGAAGAAGCGCTCATCCAGTTCCTCCGTGAGAACTGGGACATCTTTGCATGGAAGCTGGCGACATGCCGGTGTTCCTGTGGAGCTGGCTGAGCACCGCCTACGAGTCGACCCAAAAGTCAAACCGGTTAAAGAACATCTTCGACGGTCCGACGTCCAGAAGAGAAAGGCCATTGGTGAAGAGGTGGCTCGCCAATGTCGTCATGGTCCCCAAGAAGGACAAGTCGTTGCGCATGTGCATCGATTTCAAGCATATCAATCGGGCCTGCCCGAAAGATCATTTCCCTCTTCCTCGCACTGACCAAATAGTCGACTCAACTGCGGGATGTGAGAGGTTGTCTTTTTAGACGCCTATTCGGGTACCATCAGATCCGCTCAGTATGGACCCGATGAGATCAAAACAGCGTTCATCACTCCATTCGGGTGCTTCGTTATGTCACCATGCCATTCGGTCTCAAGAATGCGAGCCACATTCATGAGGATGATTCGAAGTGTTTGCTCACTCAAATCGGTCGGAATGTGGAAGCGTACATGGATGATATAGTGGTCAAGTCACGAAAGGGTTCCGACCTGTTGGTGACCTTGCTGAAACATTTGCCAATCTCGGGAGGTATGATATCAAGCTTAACCCATCAAAGTGCACATTTGGAGTTCTGGCGGAAAGTTACTTGGTTTTCGTTTCGAGCGAGGAATCGATGCTAACCCCGAAAAGGTTGGCACTATACATCGAATGAAGCGCCCTGTGCGTGTGCACGATGTCCAGAAGCTTACTGGATGCTTGGCCGCTTTAAGTCGATTCATCTCTCGCCTCGGTGAAAAGGCATTGCCTCTTTACCGACTGATGAAGAAGTCAGACAAGTTCGAGTGGACTCCAGAAGCTGATGCGGCGCTTGCAGAGCTAAAAGCTCTGCTCTCCACCCAGCCGGTGCTTGCTGCTCCTATCAGCAAAGAGCCTTTGTTGCTTTACATTGCAGCCACTGGACAAGTCGTCAGTACCGTACTTACGGTCGAGCGGGAAGAAGAAGGAAAAGCCTTCAAAGTTCAACGCCCAGTTTATTATCTTTCTGAAGTGCTGACCCCATCAAAGCAAATATACCCTCACTATCAGAAGCTTGTTTATGGGATTTATATGACCACAAAGAAGGTTGCTCATTATTTCTCTGATCATTCCATTATAGTCGTCAGCGACGCCCCATTATCGGAAATTCTTCATAACAGAGATGCAACTGGTCGAGTGGCTAAATGGGCGATTGAACTCCTTCCCCTTGATATCAAATTCGAGGCAAAGAAAGCCATCAAGTCCCAAGCAATAGCAGATTTCCTCGCCGAGTGGACTGAACAGCAGCTTCCGACTCAAGTTCACTCGGAGCACTGGACTATGTTTCTCGATGGTTCCAAGATGCTGAACGGTTCTGGTGCGGGGGTTGTGTTGGTTTCCCCCCGAGGAGATAAGCTCAAATATGTTCTCCAGATTCACTTTGATTCTTCCAACAACGAAGCAGAATATGAAGCACTCCTGTATGGGTTGCGTATGGCCATTTCACTCGGCGTCCGTCGCCTTATGGTCTACAGCGACTCGGATCTGGTTGTTAATCAAGTGATGAAGGAGTGGGACGTCATAAGGCCAGCTATGACAGGTTACTGTAATGCAGTGAGAAAGCTGGAGAAGAAATTCGAGGGGTTAGAGCTTCATCATATACCCCGACTGAAAAATCAAGCTGCGGATGATTTGGCGAAGATAGGGTCCAAGAGGGAAGCCATTCCCAGTGATGTATGTTTGGAGCACATCCATGCACCATCAGTACAGGAGGATCCTTTCACAGAAGAAGCCCCGCAGCAAAAGAGTGCCAGTGATCCGACTGAAGTTGAGGTCCCAGCCGTGGTCGACCTGATTATGGAAGTTGTGGTCATCACTCCCGACTGGACAGTGTCGTACATCGCATATATCCTAAGGAAAGAGCTCCCAGAGGATGAAGAAGAGGCTCGACAGATCATCCGTCGATCCAAAGCCTTTACAGTGATCAAGGGACAGTTGTACAGAGAAAGCGCGACTGGAGTCGGCCAGAAGTGTATCACGCCAGAAGAAGGTCGATAATTCTTGAGGATATCCACTGGGGACTGTGGCCATCATCGTCCTCTCGGACCATTGTGGCTAAAGCATACCGAGCGGGATTTTACTGGCCGAAAGCAAATGAAATGGCAAAAGAAATAGTCGACAAGTGTGAAGGGTGTCAGTTTTATTCCAACATGTCACACAAGCCCGCCTCAGCCTTGAAGACCATTCCACTCGTCTGGCCCTTCGCTGTTTGGGGATTAGACATGATTGGACCGCTGAGAACTGGCAGAAGCGGCTTCACTCATTTGCTAGTAGCGATCGACAAGTTCACCAAGTGGATCGAAGCCAAGCCCATCAAGAACCTCGATGCATGCCTCGCTATCGGTTTCATCGAGAGTTGATATTCAGATATGGATTTCCGCATAGCATCATCACCGACAATGGGTCAAACTTCGATAATGACAAGTTCAAAGCCTTCTGCGCCTCTCAGGGCACGCGGGTCGACTATAATTCAGTTGCTCATCCTCAGTCCAATGGACAAGCAGAGCGTGCAAACGGCCTCATTCTCAAAGGGCTGAAACCACGGCTGATGCGTGATCTCAAGCACGCAGCTGGAGCTTGGGTCGACGAACTTCCATTAATTCTTTGGGGATTGAGGACCACTCCTAATCGGTCGACTGGGAGAACTCCATTCTTCCTGGTCTATGGAGCTGAAGCAGTTCTACCGAGTGACCTGCTTCACAATGCGCCTCGAGTCGAACTATACTCTGAAGAAGAAGCGGAACAAGCCCGACAAGATGCAGTCGACCTCTTGGAAGAGGAGAGGGAGATGGCCCTGATCCGCTCGACTATCTATCATCAAGACTTGCGTCGATTCCATGCCAGAAATGTGAAGAGTCGAGCCTTCCAAGAGGGAGATTTGGTCCTCCGAGTGGATCAACAGAAACCACACAAGCTTGCTCCCACTTGGGAAGGTCCCTTCATCGTCACAAGAGTTCTCCATAACGGAGCGTATCATCTCTACAATGTTGATCGCCAGATCGACGAGCCTCGAGCTTGGAATGCGGAGCTGCTCCGCCCCTTTTATACTTAAATACTCACTCGGTTGAGATGTAATAAAAGTACTTTTGTAGTTTGTTTATCTAAGACAAGAATGTTATAATTTTCCCAGTGATTGTTGTAACTTTTTGTTGAAATTTCCCCCAGTGGGTGGCTTAGCTGCGAATCCGGTTCGCCTAAGTTTGTAAAAAAAATCCTTTCCGAGTGGCGAGCCAGCCTCCCACGGGGGCTTAGCTGCGAATCCGCTTCGCCTAAGTATTCAAAATCCTACCGAGTGGTGAGCCAGCCTCCCACTCGGGGGCTTAGCTGCAGTCCAAGTACTCGCCTAAGTATTCAAAATCCTACCGAGTGGTGAGCGAGCCTCCCACTCGGGGGCTTAGCTGCAGTCCAAGTACTCTCCTAAGTATTCAAAATCCTACCGAGTGGTGAGCTAGCCTCCCACTCGGGGGCTTAGCTGCAGTCCAAGTACTCGCCTAAGTATTCAAAAATCCTACCGAGTGGAGAGCCAGCCTCCCATTCGGGGGCTTAGCTGCAGTCCAAGTACTCGCCTAAGTATTCAAAATCCTACCGAGTGGAGAGCAAACCTCCCACTCGGAGGCTTAGCTGCAGTCCAAGTACTCGCGTAAGTATTCAAAATCCTACCGAGTGGAGAGCCAGCCTCCCACTCGGGGGCTTAGCTGCAGTCCAAGTACTCGCCTAAGTATTTAAATCCTACCGAGTGGAGAGCAAACCTCCCACTCGGGGGCTTAGCTGCAGCCCAGTGCTTGCCTAAGTGATAAAAATCCTACCGAGTGGAGAGCAAACCTCCCACTCGGGGCTTAGCTGCAGCCAGTGCTCGCCTAAGTAATAGAAATCCTACCGAGTGGAGAGCAAACCTCCCACTCGGGGCTTAGCTGCAGCCAGTGCTCGCCTAAGTGATAAAATCCCACCGAGTGAGAGAAAACCTCCCACTCGGGGCTTAGCTGCAGCCAGTGCTCGCCTAAGTGATAAAAATCCTACCGAGTGGAGAGCAAACCTCCCTCTGGGGCTTAGCTGCAGCCAGTGCTCGCCTAAGTGATAAAAATCCCACCGAGTGGAGAAAACCTCCCACTCGGGGGCTTAGCTGCAGCCCAGTGCTCGCCTAAGTGATAAAAATCCTACGAGTGGAGAGCAAACCTCCCACTCGGGGGCTTAGCTGTAGCCCAGTGCTCGCCTAAGTAATAGAAATCCTACCGAGTGGAGAGCAAACCTCCCACTCTGGGGCTTAGCTGCAGCCCAGTGCTTGCCTAAGTATTCAAAATCCTACCGAGTGGAGAGCAAACCTCACACTCGGGGGCTTAGCTGCAGCCCAGTGCTCGCCTAAGTGATAAAAATCCTACCGAATGGAGAGCAAATCTCCCACTCGGAGGCTTAGCTGCAGTCCAGTACTCGCCTAAGTAAGGAATTCATCCCAATCCGCAAGGACGGCGAGGTACAGGTCGACTACTACCTTCTCCTTCGGAGCTTTGCCACAAGTACAACGTGCGGTCCATCCCAATCCGCAAGGACGACGAGGTGCAGGCCGACTGCTACCTTCTCCTTCGGAGCTTCGCCACAAGTACAACATACGGTCCATCCCAATCCGTAAGGACGACGAGGTACAGGTCGACTGCTACCTTCTCCTTCGGAGCTTCGCCACAATTACAACGTGCGGTGCATCCCAATCCGCAAAAACAACGAGGTCAGTCGCAGTCGGTGCTCCGTCTCTACCTGCAAGATAGATGAAGTACAAGTCGACTGGAGTTTCACCTCAAGGATACTACTTACAACAATGAAATATATTCCGAATGAAGAGCAAAATTCTCTCGAAGGCAAATAAAGCATGTTCAAGGATAGATCAAGTTCGGATAAACGTCCTACGGATCCGAAAGTGCTCAGGCGTTAAGCCTGTTAAAGTTTGTCGGTTACAAAAACCACTCGGCATTCCGAGGCAAATTTAAGGTGGGACTTAGAAGTTTTTTACTCCTCCGGTGGAGGACTGGAAGGTGCAACAAACTGGTCGAGGTCGATTCCGTCGGCAATACGGGTAGCAGCAGCGATGAAGGTCTCCATGAAGGATCGGAAGTCGTACTTCCTGGTGTTGGCAACTTTGAGGGACGCCAGCTTGTCCTCTTGCGCTTCCTTGCAGTGGACACGAACCAGAGACAGAGCAACATCAGCACCACACCTGGCAGAAGACTTTTTCCATTCTTGCACTCGACTTGGAATCTCATTCATCGAGTCATTATGATTCAAGGTCGATTCAAGCGCCCGCTTTCCGCCGAGAGGGTTGAGTCGATCCGCGACACCGCAGCTTTCGGTCGAGCAAGATAATCCACCACGCTAGCAACGCAAGACTCCAGTCGGAGCACATTCATAGCAGCTTCGTCCTTCACATGAGAGTTGATGGGGTCCAGGCTGGTTTCCACTCGACTGGTTTCTTCTTTGAAGTTTCGACAGAATTCTGAAAATATAGCTCAGACTCAAAACAACAATCATGCGATGAGCCGGTGATAGCAAGACAGTCAGATAAAAGAGATTACCTTCAAGCATGAGGAACAGCTTCTTGGCGAGCCCTTCAAGATAAATCTCCAGATCATTTCGCTTCCCCGCCAGTTGGCCGGCCTTGTCAGACAGAGCAATCTTGTCGTTCTTCAGTCGAATAACTTCCTTGTTGGCCGTGTCAAGAGCGGCTTTCAGCTTGGCATTTTCATCTTCAAGTTTGTCGACTGAGGCAAGTTTCTCTTCAGCGAGCTTTGTTTTCTCCAAAGCCATATACATGCCTCTCGCAAGGTCAAGGTCCTTCTTCTTGAGTCTCCTCCAGTTTATCTGCAAAGCAACAATGAGAACAGAGTTGAGAATGAACAGAAAAACAAAGACAGTCGTCATGTTCTCACCAGCCATACCTTTTGCTTCGTCCTTCGCATACGCAAATTCTCCGAGCAAGCTTCGTGTCGAGGTTGAGCTGGATCTGTTTGTTCTCTAACTCAAGATAGCGAGCCACAAGCTCGCAAGATTTCTACAAGGAGTCAATCAACAAAAGACATCAAAGACAGATCACTTCCGAAAGTGACTAAGGAAAATCGTAGCATTTCTAAGACTACAGCTGAATCAAAACATTCGACAAGAGTCTCGGGACTACACCAGCGGGTGCACTCAGCGTGTTCTCACTGGTTTTACCAATTTGGTTCGACCATCGACCAAAAGAGGCAAAAAGGTTATGATTCTAAAACCATGGCTAATTGTCGCCGTCACCATGTAAAAAACAGTTCTTTAGACTATAGCCGATTGCCCACAGTCCACCATAGTCTCGGGACTACACCGGTGGGTGCACTCAGCGTGCCCCACCGGTTTTGGTTCCATTCGACTTGGTCCGACCAGGTCGAATGAAGAAGTTCAGTGTAAAGACTATAGTCGATCGCACATGATCCACCATAGTCTCGGGACTACACCAGTGGGTGCACTCAGCGTGCCCCACAAAACTCAATCGACACACCCACCCAATGGGTGTACAGATATGGAAATCTTGTAAAGAAGCAGTTTCAGGTAGCATGTCCTAACAGAGCAAGCAGTTTCAGGTAGCATGTCCTAACAGAGCAAGCAGTTTCAGGTAGCATATCCTAACAGAGCAAGCAACGATCGACTTACTTGGACATTGCTCTGGAGAGCTGAACTAGCGTCATAGGCCGCCTGGCTGGCCTCTCGGACTGCCTTCACTTGCTCCATCATGATCCCTGCCTGGCGTATAGCCTCCTTAGCAGCACTCACTTGGTCTTCCGGGACGTGGTGTGTAGCAAAAAGGGATGGTGGTTCAGCAGTCGACGAAGTGGGTCGGGCACTTGTCAGCGGTACAGGAAAAGACACAGAGGTCCGAGCGGTGTTGCCTCCATCAGAAACCAGCGTCTCAGGTATCGTCACAACTGGAGCAGCCTTGCCAACAGGCACCCTCTTGTTCTTCCTCTTCCTCAACGGCGTTTCCTCGTCATCATCGGGGAGATCAATGACATGAGGTGGAACTACAAGAAAGATTCAAAAAGTAAACATGGAAATCCAATCGACTAAAAGCGAAACTGCAGAGATCATACCAAGGTTGGAGGTGACGGCATCTTCCATTTCCTGATCTTCGTGCTTGGCTGAGGTCTCGGAGGTAGCAGCACTGCAGATTTCGAGAATCGGCTGATCAGTCATCGAGTCGACCAAAAGTACACTCATATTGAATAGGGAAATACAAGTTCTGCTGGTTACCCGGAGATGGTGGGAATGACCATCCACATCTTGGGCAGGGCCTTCGCCGGCTTCGACGATGTTGCTCGAGGATGCTTCGGCGGTTTCTCAGTCGGCGCATGGGAAGTTGTCCGAGGTCGCTTCGTCGACTACCCAATGGGCGCAACAGCTTTACCGCGCTCGGCCGCCGGGTCATGCGTCAACTTGGACCTTCTCTCCGAGCGGGGAGGCTCGACGTCTTCCTCCTCTTCCTCCTCCTCCTCCTCTTCACCAGAGATGTCATCCCCCTCATCCTCCTCGCCGTTGGACTCCCATTCCTCCTGGCTTTCATCTCCGCTTCCTTCTCCTTCTTCGACTGGTTCCTGCGCCCCGTTGGGCATCGAGTACATCTCAGTGGTGACCTAGAAGATGACAAAACAAGGCAAAAGTCAGTCGACGAATTTGCATCAAAACAGAATGAATGCAGCAGAATCACGGTCGGAGATAAGTGGTTATACCTTGTCTGGATCATAAGAATGGTCGAGTGGGGGAATCCTCCTAGCTCCGCGAGGATTATCTTTGTTTCCTGTGATGGCAGTCATCCACTTCTCCAGTGTGGCGTCATTGACCTCCTCTGGATGGACCGAGTGGTATCATCCGAACCAGAGTACATCCACATCTGATGGCCTCGGTATTGGAGTGGCTGAATACGCCGTTGGAGGAAAACTTCCAGAAGATCCATGTCGGTCACCCCGTCGCGAATGAGCTGGACTACGCGTTCCATCAACAATTTTACTTGGGCCTTCTCCTCTGGTAGCACCTTCAGGGAAGATGGTTTGTTCACTCGACTCATGGAAAAAGGAGGGAGTCCAGTCGACTGCCCCGGCATCGGCTGGTCTTGGCAGTAGAACCTGGTCGACTGCCATCCTCTAACCGAGTCGGGGAGAGTCATAGCCGGAAAAGCGCTCTTCCCCCTCATCTGGACCCCGAGTCCCCCACACATCTGGATTACTTGGGTTTTCTCGTCATTCGGGTTCGCTTTCTTCACCGTCTGAGAGCGACAAGTGAATATATGCTTGAAGAGGCCCCAGTGCGGCCAGCAACCCAAGAAGTTTTCGCAAAACGACACAAAAGCAGCAAGATAGACAATGGAGTTGGGAGTGAAATGATGGAGTTGCGCTCCAAAAAAGTTCAGAAACCCCCGGAAGAAAGGATTCGGCGGCAGAGAAAATCCCGATCTACGTGAGTGGCTAGGAGAACGCACTTACCCTCTTCAGGCTGCGGCTGCCACTCCGTTCCCGGAAGCCTCGCCGACCCATGGGGGATCAGTCCCTCGTTGGCCAGATTGTTGAGGTCCTTCTCGGTGATGGTCGAGCGGATCCAATCTCCTTGGACCCAACCCTGCAGCAGTTTGGACCGCGAAGAAGATCCGCCCCGACTGGGCGCTCTCCCCTTCGCCTTTGCCGTCGCCTTCTTCACCCGCTCCAAGGCTGCGGTCTTCTCCTTCACCATGGTCGCCGGCGAAGCAGGTACTGAGCTGCGGCGCTGAGCAGGCTAAGGGCACAGCAGAAGGATTTGCAGGCGGAGGAAGGGGAAGATTGGGGTCGCACTATTCAAAAAACCCCGTCTGATGCCTTATATGAGGCCGCTTCCGAGTGGCTGACTGGTAGGCCCAGGCAATCCTGTCAAATCCCGCAAAAGGCATGCACGCGATATGTAGCGAAGAAGGCGGCGCGAAGATCGAGGCGTCATCGCCTTATCCCATCCGAGTGCCGCAGTTTTCTCCGCTTTGCGCGCTTCCCAAAATTCAGATCCCGTGAAATCCGCTAACCGCGGAGCAACCTGTCAGACAGCAGATTTCCTCCGATCCGTCGCTCGGAAATCTTCAAGTTCACAAAGTTCACTCGACAAATGTGAAGAATGGATCAAGGTGACTGAAAGAGAAGTTGACGCCATCGCTAAAAGGTCGTTGATCCAGAGTAAGACACACTCGCAACACAAAGAACAGGTCGGAAAGATTATCAACTCCTTCCTCAATCAAACCTCGATCCATTCGGGGGCTAATGATGAAGTCATGTACCTAGGGTAGGGTCATAGACCTGCCCAAAGGTACCCTCCCCAAGGACACTTGCGAAAGAAGCTGCTTTCCAGTCGACCTGGTAGGCTTCCACTTGACAGATTCAAAGACACTCGACCATGAAGACCCACTCGACCACCAGGAGTTCAAGAGCCACTCAGCGTCCAGACGATCTGTAGTTAAGTAGTCTTTATGGTCATGATGACACTTTATGTAAGGCGTTACCAGTAATGCCCATCCTTAATGTACCTTAAACCCTCCGTTACGTGGGCTGGCTGGGGTCCTGGCGCACTCTATATAAGCCACCCCCTCCACAGGTAGAAGGGTTCGCACCCCTGTAACTTATACGCATATAATCCAGTTGACCGCCTCCGGGCTCCGAGACGTAGGGCTGTTACTTCCTCCGAGAAGGGCCTGAACTCGTAAATCCCTTGCGTATACAACTACTCCATAGCTAGGATCTTGCCTCTCCATTCCTACCCCCCATTCTACTGTCAGACTTAGAACCACGACAGGTACTTGTTCTTAATGGTCACTTCATTCAATCCTCGGTAATCAACAACCATTCTTAATGATCCATCCTTCTTTTCTACTAGAAGTACTGCGATCCCCAAGGCGAAGAACTTGGGCAAATAAAACCTTTATCCAGTAACTCCTTAATCTGCTTCTTAATTTCTTCCAAATCTTGCGCGGGCATCCTATACGGTCTTTTAGATATCGGCCCGAGGTTCGCAATAGCTCAATCGAAACTCAATGTCTCATCCCGTGGCATGCACGCAACTCTTCCGAAACACGTCCGGGTAATCCTTCACCTTTGGTACTTCCTCTGCACAACTCGATAAGGTATTTACATGTGCCTTCCTCGGCTCATGCCGTGATACATACCTAATCCTCCTTCCTTCTGGGGTAGTAAGCAAAATCGTCTTACTGGCGCAATCAATGTTCCCTCCATACTTTGATAACCAATCCATGCCTAATATCACATCCAATCCTTGTGATTCCAAAACTATTAGGTCCGAGGGAAATAAGTAGTTTCCAATCCTTAATGGCAGTCGATCGCACCATATACTTGCCATATATTCCGCTCCGGGTGAGGTTACTAACATGGGTGACCTAAGGGCTTGGGTTGGCAATTTATACTTATCCACAAATCCCCTTGATATGTATGAATGCGATGCACCGAGATCGAAAAGAACAACTGTAGTAAAAGTCTTAACCAAAAACTTACCTATTACTGCATCTGGCTGAGCTTCAACCTCCTCCACGGTAACGTGGTTCACCTGTCCCCTGTTGAAAGGGTTCGGTTTCCTTCCTGAGCTTCCATTGCCATTTCCATTTTGGGCTTCAGGACATTCATTTGCATAATGCCCAGTCCTATTGCACTTAAAGCAAGTGATTTGGCTCAGGTCTCTCTTGGCTGGGGTTGACGGGTTGGTGCGGTTTTGTCCATTGCTTCCTACATTCCCGTTCCCATTCTTGGTGCCATTATGATTGTGCGAGCTACCTCCTCCATGGGTATGCTGAAATTGTCCTCCCGGCTTCGGGGTAAAGTGTAGCTTCTGCTGAGCTCCAGAATTGTGCTTCCCTTGTCCATACTTCCTCTTGCAGTTATCAATCTGCTGCTGCTTCCCTTCAATCATAAGAGCATGATCTACCAACTCCTGGTAGTTGTTGAAAGTGGCTACCATCAACTGCATGCTCATCTCATCATTCAGTCCTTCTAGAAACTTCTCCTGCTTAGCTGCATCTGTAGCAACGTCATCTGGGGCATAACGTGCTAACTTACTAAAATCATCCACATACTGGCCAACTGTTCGTCCTCCTTGGCGCAAGTTGCAAAACTCACGCTTTTTCATGGCCATAGCTCCTGCTGAAACATGGGCAAGTCAGAAGCTTCTTGAAACTGATCCCATGTGGCGGTGTCTACAGGATAAGTGGCTGTAAAATTCTCCCACCATGCTGTTGCGGGTCCTTCCAGCTGTTGTGCGGCAAATTTCACCTTTTCCCCATCTGTACATCCTGCAGTGGCCAACTCCCTTCCTATCTTACGGAGCCAATCATCTGCAACAATCGGCTCGGTGCTACTGGAAAACACCGGCGGATTTAGCCTCAAGAAACGAGTCAGATGGTCAACAGGTGGTGGTGGTGGTGGGTTGTTGTTGTTGTTATTGTTGTTGTTGTTGTTGCCTTGGTTCTGTACCAATGTTTGAATCAAGGCATTCTGCTGCTGAATCAACTGAGTGATCTCCGGCGGGAAAACAAATCCGGGGTCGCGTCTCGGAGGCATCTGGGGTTGTAGAAAAGAAGAGAGAATATAATAGAACGAGGTCTAGGGAGAAAACACTACCCATATGCACATGAGACAAAAGCACACAATATCACTCCAATCAATTCAAACAAGGGCATACAACGGTCTAACTATCATTACAAAGTGCTGGGACTAAAACTAATTTTTAATGGGGGAAATACTACTACTTGTTATGGTGGTCAACTAGAAAAACTGCTCCGATGAAGATTCCATGATATCTGCTCCAGCTTCATCAACAAAGTCATCATCACTGTCGTCGGGATCCGAGTCGGTGTCATCGATGATGATATAATTATCCGGGAAAGTGGGTTCGTCAACTTCTCCTTTGGGTGTTGAACCTCCCATGAATACTCCAATCTTCTCCTTAAGGTCGTCGTTCTGTCTTACTAGAGCGACGATCTCTTCCATATAGTGTTCACGTGTAGCCTTAAGTTCTTCTTCTAGCTCCTTGATCTTGGTCATAGCCTTTTGTAGATCCTCCATACCTGCGCACATCTGGTTCTCCTGGCGTCGGATGTGCTGGTTTAATTCCTGAAGCTGTGATTGATCTGTCCCTCCTGGTGCTGATCATCTCCCATTTCTCATCTCGGCGCCCACAAATCTGGTAGATAGTATTCTTGAGATCATTGTGATATACTTTTCCAATTCGCCCCATGGCGATGTGGGCTGCCATGCTCTTTCCTAGACTCCATGTTGGTGCATCAAAGGTAAACTCTATGGGCTCCATGACTGGTGCAAATTCCCTTCCTGGAATTTGAACTTGAATCATCCAGCGCTCCTCTTCGGGTAAAGTGGCGTTGAAAGTCCCGGTGAAGCTTGGTATTCCTATGTTCAGGTATCTAGTGACTTCCTTCAAGTGATATCCAAAGGGTGTATCTTCATCCGGTTGTGTGAACTTGTTCCTTGCATCCGCCATCCTAAAAGAATAGAAAAGATGAGGAGTTAGAGATGAGAAGAAAGAGTAGTGATCTAGGGCTTTAGCTTAGTGGCCGTGTCCTACAGTCAGCGTGTGCTCTGATACCATCTTTGTAGCGACCAGACCTCAAACAGTCTGATCTCTGTGCTCAGGTGTCATCCCTGGATCAGTAATGCTGACACCACACAGTACTTGAAGGATTTATAACAGAGTAGCAATCACACACTTATTACATCGAATGTCTCAAAAGAGAACTTAGCAAAATAAATATGGCTTAAAGCCATCTAATAACGATAACAGCGGAAGGCTTGGAAGATAAGGGAGTCCATCAACTCCAACGGCATCACTGAGTATAGAACCACGACCTAAAAGCACCTTACTCGTCATCTGAAAAGTCTGCAACATGAAAAGTTGCAGCCCGAAAACGGGTCACCACATGGAATATGCTGGCAATGTAACACATAGAGAGTAATGAAAGGGTAAGCCTATACTACATGCATATATGGCTGGTGGAAAGCTCTATGGTTACAGTTTTGCAAAAAGCCAATTTTTCCCTACTGCAAAGGAATAAATTTATTTAACTATCATGGTGGTTGTTAAACATTGAGAATGGTTTGACATCCTCAATCCCAATTAAAATAATCATCATTAAAACCCAACAGTATTAATTAAAGTAACATGATGAGATTCACTTGATAATCCAAGTACTAGATACTCAAGATGTCCATAACCGGGGACACGGCTAATCATGATTAGTTTATACACTCTGCAGAGGTTTGTGCACTTTTCCCGCAAGACTCGATCTCCTCCGTTTGATTTCTCGCACTACAAGGTGTTTGAGAAACGGATGACCGAGACATAGTCTTTCAGAAGCGCTAGCACCTTACGAATGGGTAGACCGTACCAACCTACAACCCCTACATCAGCTAGTCTACCACTGTAAGAGTTCGCACGACTTAATCAACTATGCTAGAGCCCATAGTAGCATGTGGCTGCACACGGAAGTTTCTAGCATGAACAATCTTATGATCCCTTTGAGCCTGGGTGGCGGTCCATAAAACAAACAGCAAATCCGTCTACCAGTGCCTAGATAGGCAAATCCTGGAGTAGCAGTACCTCAATCCACCCGGATGTGTGTTTAAGTTGCCACCTTAGATAAACCATTAAATAACAATCTCACATCTGTCATGGATATTCACTCAAACCCAATCCACGCTCACGAGCATAGCATGGCATAATAAGCAAACGAGAAGTAACTCCCAAGGGTTTGATAATAAATCAGGTAATAGGTACTACCTCAACTACTTCCCAAAACCCACAATTTAATTAGATCATAATCATGCAATGTTTGAGGATTGATCTAATGCATAAAAACTGGGTATGAAAAGTATATGATCAAAGTGTTACTTCCCTTGCTGATAATCCGCGAAACCTAGAGACTCGAAGTAACAGGCGGCACACTCCGGGTATTCCATCACAGACAAACAAACAAGCATGCAATAAGTACTCATCTAATGCACATGTAAAACTCAAATAAGATATCTAACCAGAAGGTTCAACTTAAGAACTCCGGTTTGCAAAAAGAATCAAATCAAACGAAGCAACGAAAGTCAAACGGTGAAAGAAAACAGCTTCGTTTTACTAATATGGACCTAAGTCAAATTTTACAGAAGCAAAAACTTGTTTAAGTTGGCTATTCGGAAAGAGGGTTTCGAGACGAAACTCTAGGCGCTTGAATCTCCTGATTCCGATAAACGAGCGAAACGTTATACTAAAACGAAAATCGAATCAGAAATCGCGATCAGAAATAATCGCGGAAAATCCGAGAAAAAAAACGACGAACAGCTTAACGAACGAACGAACTTCGCTATTTAACCGAACCGAAAATAAATAAACCGATCTAATAAAAAAACAGAAACTAAAAAAAAAACCGGCGAAAAACCGACGGAAAAACCGAACGGTTTTTCGAGAAAAACCGACGGCGTGGATTTCGAGGAAACCTCGGCGGCGATCGGCGTGATGGCATGGCGGCGGCGGCGGCGGCGGCGGGGCGGCGGCGGCGGGTCTTGCGTGAGGCTAGGGTTTGGTAGCGGGGGTGGCGGGGGCTGCTCCCCCCCTTCCATGGCTTATAAAGTCTAGGCGGGCCGAGTCCGGTCGGACACGGCCCGTAGGTCGGTTCGTTTTTTTAAATAATTCCGCGCAGAAAATCAAGCGAAAGAAATACTAAACGGACTCCAAAAATCCCAAAATAAATTTTCCCCGGCTTATAAAATCGAGTCGGACAAGATGAACATTTATTTGGGGCCTAAATGCAATTTTGAAAATGCACATTTTTTCTAAATTCTAATAAAATGGCGAAAAACTCCAAAATAAAATCTTATTTGATTTTATTATTAAATCCTAAATATTTCTTTATTTTTGGAAAGTCATTTTATTCCCTCTCTCATATTTTTGTAATAGAAATTATTGATGATAAAATAATTAAAATCAAATTATCCCATTTCCAAAATTTGGGAAAAACTCAAATATGAAAATAACGAAATTCCCAACTCTCTCCGTGGGTCCTTGAGTTGCGTAGAATTTCTAGGATCAAAACCCAAAGCAAATAAAGTATGATATGCATTGATGTTCTAATGTATAACATTCCAAATTGAAAATTTGGGATGTTACAGTAGGCATTATGTGAGAACAATTATGAATGTTGTCTTTGATAGTACCAAAGTGAATGGTTTGCGCTTTATCATACTAACCTATCTCACGTAGTTCCGTTAAGTTTTGTGTGATTGAAGTTTTCAAGCTTTGGGTGAGATGTCGATATGAGAAAAATAAGGAGTGGAAAGACCCTAAGCTTGGAGATTCCCAAGGCACCCCAAGGTAATATTCAAGGAAGACTCAAGCGCCTAAGCTTGGGGATGCCCCGGAAGGCATCCCCCTTTCGTCTTCAAAACTATCGGTATACCTTACTCGGAGCTATATTTTTATTTGTCACATGATATATGTTTTGCTTGGAGTGTAGTTTTAATTTTACTTTCTGTTTGAATAAAATCATTGGATTTGAAGTCTTGAATGAAATAGAATCCTCCCATGGCTAGTTAATTATTTGCCTACTCAGTGTTCTTCACTTATATCTTTTTGGAGTAGTTTGTCATTTACTCACGTGCTTCATTTACATCCTATGAGTAAATGGTTGAATGAATTGAATACCATACATCTGAATTTATATATGTTTCATATGCTTATAACATGGGGAGTAATGACTTCACACATAATAAGTATAGGTAGTAAACTTATTGAAAGTTAGCAAACATAGAATTGGTCACTTGAACAATTCATGAAAGAATATTGAAGGAAGAGAGATTTCACATATAAATATACTATCTTGGACATCTTTTGTAATTGTGAGCACTCATTAAAATATGACATGCTGAAAAGTTGATGATGGACAAGGAAGACAACTTAATAGATTATGTTTTCCTATATCTGAAACGTTATATTGTCTTGGATCATCCAACATGTTGAGCTTGCCTTTCCCCCTCATGCTAGCCAAATTCTTTGCACCAAGTAGAAATACTACTTGTGCTTCCAAACATCCCTTAAAATGAGTTTTACCATGAGAGTCCACCATACCTACCTATGGATTGAGTAAGATCCTTCAAGTAAGTTGTCATCGGTACTTGCAATAAAAATTGCTCTCTAAATATGTATGATCTATTTGTGTGGAGAAAATAAGCTTTATACGGTCTTGTGATATGGAAGCAATAAAAGCGACGAATTGCATAATAAAGGTCCCTGTCACAAGTGGCAATATAAAGTGATGTTCTTTTGCATTAAGATTTTGTTCAACCAACCTTAAAATTGCATGACGACCTCTGCTTCCCTCTGCGAAGGGCCTATCTTTTACTTTTATCTTCTACCTTATGCAAGAGTCATGATGATCTTCACCTTTCCTTCTTTTTACATTTTATCCTTTGGCAAGAACATTGTGTTGGAAAGATCCTGATATATATATATATGCCCGTGCGTTGCAACGGGGGAGGAAAAATAATAATGTATACTTAAATTTAGTGAGAATTGTACGTACAAATACAACGCCTCATGTTGCTCCGCAAACAACACGCTAATTGCCTCGCCCATCCAAATGCCCACCAACACGGCATGGCGGCATTTGGACGGTACCAACCAATGGCCCGAAGGTTTATTAGCCGCTTATTAATCATGAAATAAGCCTTGGCACCCATAGCAAAAATAAGACATAATCAATAGAGAGGCTACTAAATAAATAATTAACACATTATATACTAAAGATGCAATGCACTAACTGTCTTCATGTGTAATTTTTAGGCTGCCTCTCTTCCATTTTTCAATGGATAAATCAGATCAACACGTCATTCACTTCTTATCAATTTTCAAGATGTCTTGTTGATACCTAAGGTAACCCATGGATGTATATATATTGGTGAAGTTAATCTGAAAAAATCAAGGAGGGGTTACTCTCTTTTTTTCGAGAAATCTTCCGATCTATTCATCGGGCTGTATCAAACTTTATTGTAATAAACAGTCAAGAAGTCACCGTGTTAAGGCCCCATAAAACCAGAACACCAGACATAAATGTATTGTGTGCTCATTTGGTAAGAGGCATCACAGATCTGAGTGAGAATTGGCCAATCAGTGGCATTTGAAAACAGGGCGATTGGATTTAAGATTAATTATCATGTACGTATATATCTGCGTATAATTTCCCACAAAAATATTAATGCATTAATGCCACAAAAATATGGCACCTCTCTAATGTTTATTTTTATCTTTTAGATAGAAGTGCCCGCCGCTTGTTTGTGTGTAGGGTGGCTGCCTTTGTTTTCTTTCTTCTATCTAGTACAATTGAAATTCATATCAAAATTAATTTCATGTTTCCTTCTTGATTGGTCAGGGACTTTATTAGCATACTAAGTCACCTGGCCATCAATACATTAACCCACCACATATTTTATTATCATACTAAACTGATTGTGAATCAATGTGAGTATTTCTTCCTTAAGTCATGCCATGTCTCACACCACATATAATATAGAAAGGCTGATTAGCCTCTATTTCCTTCCCCGTTTAGCAGACCACATAAAAAGAAGGTTAAAAAGCTCCTTATATATGCAAATCAGTAAGGGCTACCATAATTTGCAGTTTTTTTTAAGATAGTTAATGCCCAAAGGGCGCTCCCATTATGGCCATAAATTCCATTTTTAGATCCACCAAATATGCACCAGCCACGTGCATGTTTTTTCTTTCATCTTAATCCTCCTGCATGACCATGGTTCCTTTTGATATAGGAACAGACTGATTTCCTTTCTTATTTTCGTGTCACATGGACTCAATTCCTTTCCTTACTCATTTGACCATGTATAGAATGTGCAACGTCCATGTCTCATAAATTCCCTCATTTGCTTCCTTATTTCACGTGCATGTCTCATGAATTCCTTCCTCTCTATAGATCAGAGAAACTTTGTTCTCCGCCTTTGCTAATTGATTTCCAGGACAGCTCCTCGATAACAAGGAAACTGCCTGACCTATATAAATTAGGAGGGTTAGATGTAAAACGGCGAGGTGGGACTAATAAGGAGAAGAACTTCGTTTTTGAACAAAGTTGGTGTTGGGTCAGTTGGTTGCGCACGTTATATTTGTGTGGGAAGTTGTGGGTTCGATCCCCCATGACAACAAATATATTTTTGCCATTGCATATTAGTTAGGCTGTGATGGGCCACAACCCAAGTAGCCCGCACCTTGCCCTCGCGTGGGCCGGCTTGCGCTGCCGTGACGGGAGTGCTTTTTTCCAATATAACGTACGAATCTTTTCTAACACACAGAAAATAGTACCACCTCGGGTACAAAAAAAATCTTGCATGGTGAACGGATGAAAATTTGAGAGAAACGCACCTTGCTTTATTAGTAGGTATATATATATATATATATATGATGTAAGTTATCATGAACTATTATTGTTGACATTACCCTCGAGGTAAAAGGTTGGGAGGCGAATCTATAAGCCCCTATCTTTCTCTGTGTCCGATTAAAACTTTGAACCCATAAATATCACGTGAGTGTTAGCAATTGTGAAAGATTAAATGATGGTTGAGTATGTGGAGTTTGCTAAATCAAAGCTCTGAGATAGACCCTTCCTGAAAATAAGATGAATTGCAATTGTTTGATGGCTGAGAATATAGTATGTTAGTTTCAAGAAAGTCTATGATCTATACTTTAACATGTGAATAGCTTGTTACTTGATCATGAAAAGTTTTATGAGATGAGCTACTTTATGACATATAATGATGCTAGAAAAGGTGATTGAAATTATCATTGATCAAACTTGTGCACTTGCTAGCATTCACACTTCATAAATTATTTCTTTTATCATTTACCTACTCGAGAACGAGCAGGAATTAAGCTTGGGGATGCTGATACGTCTCCAACGTATCTATAATTTATGAAGTATTCATGCCGTGTTTACAATAGTTTTATATGATTTTGGTATGATTTGATTAGAACTAACCCGGACTAACGTTGTTTTCAGCAGAACTACCATGGTGTTGTTTTTGTGCAGAAATAAAAGTTCTCGGAATGCGATGAAAATCAACGGAGAATTTTTCTGGAAAATATGAAAAATACTAGAGCAAAAATCTACTGGAGGGGCGTCTCGTGGGCCCCACGAGGGTGGGGGCGCGCCCCCCTGCCTCGTGGACTCCCCGAGGGCCCCCCAGATGTGAAATCAACACCAACTTCTCCTATAAATATAGAAACCTTCGGGAATTAACCTAGATCGGAAGTTCCACCGCCGCAAGCCTCTGTAGCCATGAGAAATCAATCTAGGCCCTCTCTGGCATCCTGCCGGAGGGGGCCATCATGACCGGAGGCCATGGAGGAGGATCCCGGAGGGGCCATCATCGCCATGAAGGCCAAGGGACAGAGGGAGAACCTCTCCCCATCTAGGGGGGAGGCCATGGAGGAGGAATCACAAGGGGGAGAACCTCTCCTCCTCTCTCTCGGTGGCGCCAGATTGCCATCGGGAGGGGAATCATTGTTGCGGTGATCGTCTTCATCAACATCACCATCATCATCACCATCCTCATCTCTTTTACGCGGTGCACTCTCCCACAACCCGCCGTAATCCCTACTTGAACATGGTTCTTTATGCCACATATTAAGATCCAATGATGTGTTGTCATCCTATGATGTTTTGAGTAGATATCCTTTGTCTTTGGGTTGCTTGATGATCTAGATTGGTTTGAGTTGTATGTTTTATTTTGGTGCTGTCCTATGGTGCCCTCCGTGTCGCGCAAGCGTGAGGAATTCCCGCTGTAGGGTGTTGCAATATGTCCATGGTTTGCTTATTGTTTGTGTTGCGTGAGTGACTGAAACACAAACACGGATAAGCGGGACATGGCGTATGGGAATAAAGAGGACTTGATACTTTAATGCTATGGTTGGATTGTACCTTAATGATCTTTAGTAGTTGCGGATGCTTGCTAGAGTTCCAATCATAAGTGCATATGATCCAAGAAGATAAAGTATGTTAGCTTATGCCTCTCCCTCATATGAAATTGCAATAGTGATTACCGGTCTTGTTAACAATTGCCTAGGACAATTCCGCACACTGATCCATCATTATTCCACACTCGCTATTTATAATATTTAGTAATATATTCTAAATTTATGATAACAGCACCTACTTTTATATTTTAGCTCTCCGATACCATGCAAAGTTATCCTCTTTATACCCACAACGTAGTTTTATTCCTCGTTTCTAGTTGGAAGCAAACGTTCGGTGTACGTAGAGTCGTATCAGTGGTAGATAGGGCTTGAGAGAATATTGATCTTACCTTTAGCTCCTTGTGGGTTCGAAACTCCATACTTATCACTTCCACCTTTGGAAATTGCTACGATGATTCCCTGCACTTGGGGATTATCACACACCACGCGTGCAGCCACTCCGGGCCCGCCTCCAACCACCACGCGAGCCGCGTGAAGATGTTCGGCGTAACGGCGCCCGGCCAGAGGGCCGCCATCATCACCGCGCCGGCCTCGGAGAGCCGCCCCATCTGCTCGCCCAAGACACGCAGACGAGCTTCGGCGATGGTCACGATCTCTGGGAAGGTCCAAGCAAACTACGGATCGGTCCCGGAGCCCACTTCTCCCTGCGGATCACGCTGGAAACGGACGGCCTCCTCCGCCAGCCTGCGCGTCTCCAGCAAGTGCCCCGCCAAAAAGAAGAGCAAGATGAATCAGTAACCAAGGGAAAGAAGCCGGCTTCCCAACCTGGCAAATCCAAAGAAAGCACTTACTAGAGAAGGACTCTTCCAGGTGCTGCGCTGATACGTCTCCAACGTATCTATAATTTTTGATTGCTCCATGCTATATTATCTACTGTTTTGGACATTATTGGGCTTTATTATTCACTTTTATATTACTTTTTGGACTAACCTATTAACCGGAGGCCCAGCCCAGAATTGCTGTTTTTTGCCTATTTCAGAGTTCCGTAGAAAAGGAATATCAAACTGAGTCCAAACGGAATGAAACCTTCAGGAACGCGATTTTCAGAGCAAATATGATCCCGGAGACTTGGACCCTACATCAAGAAACAAAAGAGGAGGCCACGAGGTAAGGGGCGCACCTAAACCCCCAGGGCGCGCCCTCCACCCTCGTGGGCCCCCTGTTGCTCCACCGACGTACTCCTTCCTCCTATATATACCTACGTACCCCCAAACGATCAGATACGGAGCTAAAAACCTAATTCCACCGCCACGACCTTCTGTACCCACGAGATCCCATCTTGGGGCCTGTTCCGGAGCTCCGACGGAAGGGGAATCGATCATGGAGGGCTTCTACATCAACACCATAGCCTCTCCGATGAAGTGTGAGTAGTTTACTTCAGACCTTCGGGTCCATATTTATTAGCTAGATGGCTTCTTATCTCTTTTTGGATCTCAATACAATGTTCTCCCCCTCTCTCGTGGAGATCTATTTGATGTAATCTTCTTTTTGCGGTGTGTTTGTTGAGACCGATGAATTGTGGGTCTATGATCAAGATTATCTATGAACAATATTTGAATCTTCTCTGAATTCTTTTATGTATGATTGGTTATCTTTGCAAGTCTCTTCGAATTATCAGTTTGGTTTGGCCTACTAGATTGGTTTTTCTTGCAATGGGAGAAGTTCTTAGCTTTGGGTTCAATCTTATGTGTCCTTTCCCGGTGATGAGGGGTAGCAAGGCACGTATTGTATTGTTGCCATCGAGGATAACAAGATGGGTTTTTTATCATATTGCATGAATTTATCCCTCTACATCATGTCATCTTGCTTAAGGCGTTACTCCGTTTTTATGAACTTAATACTCTAGATCCATGCTGGATAGCGGTCGATGAGTTGAGTAATAGTAGTAGATGCAGGCAGGAGTCGGTCTACTTGTCTCAGACGTGATGCCTATATACATGATCATACCTAGATATTCTCATAACTATGCTCAGATCTGTCAATTGCTCAACAGTAATTTGTTCACCCACCGTAAAATACTTATGCTCTTGAGAGAAGCCACTAGTAAAACCTATGGCCCCTAGGTCTATCTTCATCATATTAATCTTCCAACATTTGTTATTTCCTTTGCTTTTTACTTTGCTTTTATTTTACTTTGCATCTTTATCACAAAAATACCAAAAATATTATCCTATCATATCTATCAGATCTCACTCTTGTAAGTGGCCGTCTAGGGATTGGCAACCCCTTATCGCGTTGGTTGCGAGGATTTATTTGTTTTGTGTAGGTGCGAGTGACTCGCGCGTAGCCTCCTACTAGATTGATACCTTGGTTCTCAAAAACTGAGGGAAATACTTACGCTACTTTGCTGCATCACCCTTTCCTCTTCAAGGGAAAACCAACGCAGTGCTCAATAGGTAGCAAGAAGGATTTCGCACCGCTGTCGGGAGGTCTCACATAAAAGTCAACATACCAAGTACCCATCACAATCCCTTATCTCCCGCATTACATTATTTGCCATTTGCCTCTTGTTTTCCTCTCCCCCACTTCACCCTTGCCGTTTAATTCTCCCTCTCTTTTCCGTTTGCCTCTTTTTTCGCTTGCCCTTTGTTTGCTAGTGTGTTAGATTGCTTGTTTGTCACGATGGCTCAAGATAATACCAAATTATGTGACTTTACCAATACCAACAATAATGATTTCCTTAGCACTCCGATTGCTCCTCTTACCAATACTGAATCTTGTGAAATCAATGCTACTTTGTTGAATCTTGTCATGAAAGATCAATTCGCCGGCCTTCCTAGTGAAGATGCCGCTACTCATCTAAATAGCTTCTTTGATTTGTGTGATATGCAAAATAAGAAAGATGTGGACAATGATATTGTTAAATTGAAGCTATTTCCTTTTTTGCTTAGAGATCGTGCTAAGGCTTGGTTTTCGTCTTTTCCTAAAAATAGTATTGATTCATGTAATAAATGCAAAGATGCTTTTATCTCCAAATATTTTCCTCCCGCTAAGATCATCTCTCTTAGAAACGATATTATGAATTTTAAGCAACTTGATCATGAACATGTTGCACAAGCTTGGGAGAGGATGAAATTAATGATACGTAATTGCCATACTCATGGTTTGAATTTGTGGATGATTATACAAAAAAATTATGCCGGATTGAATTTTGCTTCTAGAAATCTTTTAGACTCGGCCGCGGGAGGCACTTTTATGGAAATCACTTTAGGAGAAGCTACTAAACTCCTAGATAATATTATGGTTAATTATTCTCAATGGCACACTGAAAGATCCACAAATAAAAAAGTGCATGCCATAGAAGAAATTAATGTTTTGAGTGGAAAGATGGATGAACTTATAAAATTATTTGCTACTAAGACTGTTTCTTCTGATCCCAATGATATGCCTTTGTCTACTTTGATTGAGAATAATAATGAATCTTTGGATGTGAATTTTGTTGGTAGGAATAATTTTGGTAACAACGCGTATAGAGGAAACTTTAATCGTAGGCCTTATCCTAGCAATTCCTCTAACAATTATGGTAATTCCTACAACAAATCTTATGGAAATTTTAATAAGATGCCCTCTGAATTTGAGACTAGTGTTAAGGAATTTATGAATTCGCAAAATAATTTCAATGCCTTGCTTGAAGAAAAATTGCTTAAAGTTGATGAATTGGCTAGGAACGTTGATAGAATTTCTCTTGATGTTGATTCTTTGAAACTGAGATCTATTCCTCCTAAGCATGATATCAATGAGTCTCTCAAAGCCATGAGAATTTCCATTGATGAATGCAAAGAAAGAACCGCTAGGATACGTGCTAAGAAAGATTGCTTTATAAAAGCGTGTTCTTCAAATTTCTATGAAAATAAAGATGAAGATCTAAAAGTTATTGATGTGTCCCCTATTAAATCTTTGTTTTGCAATATGAATCTTGATAATGATGGGACTTAATATGATCCACCTTTACCTAGAAGGCGTTCCAAAAATTCAGAGTTTTCAGATCTTGATGCTAAAATTGATGAAAGTGGGATTGAAGAGAACA
Source organism: Aegilops longissima (assembly GCA_021605205.1). NCBI lineage: Eukaryota > Viridiplantae > Streptophyta > Magnoliopsida > Poales > Poaceae > Aegilops > Aegilops longissima. Next base: position 652,928,598 of record CM038679.1, on the reverse strand, counting down.
AAACCTATAGGATCTTCTTGGATGATAGTTATTTGATCTTGCAGAAATTTCCAGAAACTTTCTGTTCACGAAAACAATTGTTAAAAATAACCAGAACGTGATAAAATACTGATTCCAATTGCTTCTGATCAATAAACAAATTTTCTAGGTCTTACTATTTTGGCTGATTTTTTGGAATTCCAGAAGTTTGCGTTAGTTACAGATTACTACAGACTGTTCTGTTTTTGACAGATTCTGTTTTGCGTGTGTTGTTTGCTTATTTTGATGAATATATGGCTAGTAAAATAGTTTATAATCCATAGAGAAGTTGGAATATAGTAGGTTTAACACCAATATAAATAAATAATGAGTTCATTACAGTACCTTGAAGTGGTCTTTTGTTTTCTTTTGCTAACGGAGCTCACGAGATTTTCTGTTGAGTTTTGTGTTGTGAAGTTTTCAAGTTTTGGGTGAAAGATTAGATGGATTATGGAACAAGGAGTGGCAAGAGCCTAATCTTGGGGGTGACCATGGCACCCCCAAGATAATTTAAGGACACCAAAAAGCCAAAGCTTGAGGATGCCCCGGAAGGCATCCCCTCTTTCGTCTACTTCCATCGGTAACTTTACTTGGAGCTATATTTTTATTCACCACATGATATGTGTTTTGCTTGGAGCGTCTTGTATGATTTGAGTCTTTTCTTTTTAGTTTACCACAATCATCCTTGCTGTACACACCTTTTGAGAGAGCCATACAAGATTTGGAATTTGTTAGAATACTCTATGTGCTTCGCTTATATCTTTTGAGTTATATAGTTTTGCTCTAGTGCTTCACTTATATCTTTTAGAGCACAGTGGTGGATTTGTTTTATAGAAACTATTGATCTCTCATGCTTCACTTAGATTATTTTGAGAGTCTTAAATAGCATGGTAATTTGCGATGAGACTCCGGACGAAAAAAAGAAAAGAGGCGATAAAAAAGAGAAAAAAGGCCCAAATAAAAAAATGAGAGAAAAAGAGAGAAGGGACAATGTTACTATCCTTTTTACCACACTTGTGCTTCAAAGTAGCACCATGATCTTCATGATAGAGAGTCTCTCATTTTGTCACTTTCATATACTAGTGGGAATTTTTCATTATAGAACTTGGCTTGTATATTCCAATGATGGGCTTCCTCAAAATGCCCTAGGTCTTCATGAGCAAACGAGTTTGATGCACACCCACTTAGTTTCTTTTGTTGAGCTTTCATATACTTATAGCTCTAGTGCATCCGTTGCATGGCAATCCCTACTCACTCACATTGATATCTATTGATGGGCATCTCCATAGCCCGTTGCTACGCCTAGTTGATGTGAGACTATCTTCTCCCTTTTTGTCTTCTCCACAACCACCATTCTATTCCACATATAGAGCTATGTCCATGGCTCACGCTCATATATTGCGTGAAGATTGAAAAAGTTTGAGAATGTCAAAAGTATGAAACAATTGCTTGGCTTGTCATCGGGGTTGTGCATGATTTAAATACTTTGTGTGGTGAAGATAGAGCATAGCCTGACTATATGATTTTGTAGGGATAACTTTCTTTGGCCATGTTATTTTGAGAAGACATCATTGCTTTATTAGTATGCTTGAAGTATTATTATTTTTATGTCAATATTAAACTTTTGTCTTGAATCTTTCGGATCTGAATATTCATACCACAATTAAGAAGAATTACATTGGAATTGTGCCAAGTAGCACTCCGCATCAAAAATTCTGTTTTTATCATTTACCTACTCGAGGACGAGCAGGAATTAAGCTTGGGGATGCTTGGTACGTCTCCAACGTATCTATAATTTTTTATTGCTCCATGCTATATTATCTATTGTTTTGGACATTATTGGGCTTTATTATTCACTTTTATACTACTTTTGGGACTAACCTATTAACCGGAGGCCCAGCCCAGAATTTCTGTTTTTTGCCTATTTCAGAGTTTCGTAGAAAAGGAATATCAAACGGAGTCCAAACGAAATGATACCTTCGGGAACGTGATTTTCAGAGCAAATATGATCCCGGAGACTTGGACCCTACGTCAAGAAACAAAAGAGGAGGCCACGAGGTAGGGGGCGCGCCTACCCCCCAGGGCGCGCTCTCCACCCTCGTGGGCCCCCTGTTGCTCCACCACCGATGTGAGACTATCTTCTCCCTTTTTGTCTTCTCTCTTTTTGGATTTCAATACAATGTTCTCCCCCTCTCTCGTGAAGATCTATTCGATGTAATCTTCTATTTGCAGTGTGTTTGTTGAGATCGATGAATTGTGGGTTTATGATCAAGCTTATCTATGAACAATATTTGAATCTTCTCTGAATTCTTTTATGTATGATTGGTTATCTTTGCAAGTCTCTTCTAATTATCAGTTTGGTTTGGCCTACTAGATTGGTTTTTCTTGCAACGGGAGAAGTGCTTAGCTTTGGGTTCAATCTTGCGGTGTCCTTTCCCAAAGGATGTGGGGCAGCAAGGCACATATTGTATTGTTGCCATCGAGGATAACAAGATGGGGTTTTTATCATATTGCATGAATTTATCCCTCTACATCCTGTCATCTTGCTTAAGGCGTTACTCCGTTTTTATGAACTTAATACTCTAGATGCATGCTGGATAGCGGTCGATGAGTGGAGTAATAGTAGTAGATGCAGGCAGGAGTCGGTCTACTTGTCTCGGACGTGATGCCTATATACATGATCATACCTAGATATTCTCATAACTATGCTCAATTCTGTCAATTGTTCAACACTAATTTGTTCACCCACCGTAAAATACTTATGCTCTTGAGAGAAGCCACTAGTGAAACCTATGGCCCCCGGGTCTATCTTCATCATATTAATCTTCCAACATGTAGTTATTTCCTTTGCTTTTTTACTTTGCTTTTATTTTACTTTGCATCTTTATCACAAAAATACCAAAAATATTATCCTATCATATCTATCAGATCTCACTCTCGTAAGTGGCCGCGTAGGGATTGACAGCCCCGTATCACGTTGGTTGCGAGGATTTATTTATTTTGTGTAGGTGCGAGGGACTCGCGCGTAGCCTCCTACTCGATTGATACCTTGGTTCTCAAAAACTGAGGGAAATACTTACGCTACTTTGCTGCCTCACCCTTTCCTCTTCAAGGGAAAACCAACGCAGTGCTCAAGAGGTAGCATGAGCTTCAAGAAACGTACCGCGCCGCTCCCTGGCGTTGGTACGGTCATGCTCCTGAAGCGTCTTCTCCAAGTCGGCGACCTTGGCAAGGGCCGCCTCTAGCTCAGCGTCCTTGGCCTCAGCCTCCTTCTCGTACTCCTGGCGGCGGCGGAGTTCCGCCTGGTGGGCCTCCCCCATCATGGTCCCTAATGCCTTCAGGCGTTCCACCTCGGCCTGAAGTTGTCCCTTGTCATTGGCCAACTTGTCGCGTTGCTCGCTGGCCTCCTCCACCTTGGCTGCCTCCGCCTTGAGGCGGTCCACCTTGGCTTCGAGATGGCTCTTGTCGCCCGCAAACTGCTCCTGCAGCCGACCGGCTTCATCAAGCGCTGATATGTCTCCGTCGTATCTATAATTTTTGATTGTTCCATGCCAATATTATACAACTTTCATATACTTTTGGCAACTTTTTATACTATTTTTGGGACTAACATATTGATCCAGTGCCCGGTGCCAATTCTTGTTTGTTGCATGTTTTTTGTTTCATAGAAAATCCATATCAAACGGAGTCCAAATGGGATAAAAACTGACAGAGATTTTTTTGTAATATATGTGATTCTTGGGAAGAAGAATCAACGCGAGACGATGCCCGAGGGGGCCACGAGGCAAGGGGCGCGCCCCAGGGGGTTAGGCGCGCCCTAGGCCCTTGTGGCCACCCCGTAAGGCAGTTGGTGCCCTTCCTTCGCCGCAAGAAAGCCAATATCCGGATAAAAATCATGTCCAAATTTCATCCCAATCGGAGTTACGGATCTCCGGGAATATAAGAAACAGTGAAAGGCTAGAATCTGGAGCGCAGAAACAAAGAGAGACAGAGAGACAGATCAAATCTCGGAGGGGCTCTCGCCCCTCCGCCTCCATGGAGACCATGGACCAGAGGGAAACCCTTCTCCCATCTATGGGGAAGGTCAAGGAAGAAGAAGAAGAAGGGGGATCTCTCCCCCTCTCTCCCAGTGGCACTGGAACGCCGCCGGGCCATCATCGTGTGACGGCGATCTACAACAACACCTCAATCATCTTCACCAACATCTTCATCACCTTCCCCCATCTATCTACAGCGGTCCACTCTCCCGCAACCCGTTGTACCCTCTACTTGAACATGGTGCTTTATGCTTCATATTATTATCCAATGATGTGTTGCCATCCTAAGATGTCTGAGTAGATTTTCGTTGTCCTATCGGTAATTGGTTTATTGCTATGATTGGTTTAATTTTCTTGTGGTTATGTTGTTGTCCTTTGGTGCCCATCATATGAGCGCGCGCGTGGATCACACCATAGGGTTAGTTGTATGTTGATAGGACTATGTACTGGAGGGCAAGAGTGACAGAAGCTTCAACCTAGCATAGAAATTGATGCGTACGGGATTGAAGGGGGACCAATATATCTTAATGCTGTGGTTGGATTTTACCTTAATGAACGTTAGTAGTTGCGGATGCTTTCTAATAGTTCCAATCATAAGTGCATAGAATTCCAAGTTAGGGATGACATGTTAGCAGTGGCCTCTCCCACATAAAACTTGCTATCGGTCTAGTAAAGTAGTCAATTGCTTAGGGACAATTTCGTAACTCCTACCACCACTTTTCCACACTCGCTATACTAACTTTATTGCTTCTCTACCTAAAACAGCCCCTAGTTTTTATTTACGTGCTCTTTATATTCTTGAAAACCTATCCAACAACACCTACAAAGTACTTCTAGTTTCATACTTGTTCTAGGTAAAGAGAACATCAAGCGTGCGTAGAGTTGTACCGGTGGTCGATAGAACTTGAGGGAATATTTGTTCTACCTTTAGCTCCTCATTGGGTTCGACACTCTTACTAATCAAAAGAGGCTACAATTGATCGTCGGGCCCGTGCCGCCTTCGCCTCCGCCACCTCGGCCCGTGATAACCCACAAGTATAGGGGATTGTTTGTAGCCTTTTTCATAAATAAGAGTGTCGAACCCAACGAGGAGCTAAAGGTAGAACAAATATTCCCTCAAGTTCTATCGACCACCGATACAACTCTACGCACACTTGACGTCTGCTTTACCGAAAACAAGTATGAAACTATTTTGAAGGTGTGATGCTAGAACTACTTTGCAAGAATAAAATTAGAAGTACTTTGCAAGATAATAAAAGTTAGGTGTTTAGTAAAAGGGTTTGTGTCAACAAGAAAGTTATTTGTCCCTAGGCAATCGATAACAAGTACCGGTAATCATTCTTGTAATTTTATATGAGGGAGAGGCATGAGCCAACATACTTTCTCTACTTGGATCATATGCACTTATGATTGGAACTCCAGCAAGCATCCGCAACTACTAAAGATCATTAAGGTCGTGAAACCCAACCATAGCATTAAGTATCAAGTCCTCTTTACTCCCATACGTCATGCCCCACTTACTCGGGTTTAAGCTTCTGTCACTCTCGCAACCCACCATAAGCGAACCATGAACATATTGAAACACTCTGCAGGGGGGGCCTCACATTTGCGCGAGAACGGAGGGCACCGTAGGACAACACCATAAATAAAATATACAATCATACCAACAAAGATCAAGATTAACCCACAGGACAAAACGGATCTACTCAAACATCACAGGATAACCATAGATCATTGGGAAATAATATATGGAGTTGAGCACCATGTTTAAGTAGAGATTACAACGGGGAGAAGGGGTGTTACAACACTGCATAGAGGGGGAGAGAGTTGGTGTTGACGGTAGCAAGATTGTTGATGTAGATCGCCGTCCCGATCCTTGCCCCGGCGGCACTCCAGCGCCACCGGAAGCGAGGGGGAGAGAGCCCCCCTCCTTCTTCGTCTTCCTTGGCCTCCCCCTAGATGGGAGGATGGATCCCCCTCTGGTCCATGGTCTCCATGGCGGCGGAGGGGCGGGAGCCCCTCGGAGGTTGGGTCGCTCTCTCTGTTCTCTTCTGTTTCGCGCTCCCTGGTCTGGCCAAAAACCTTTTCCTATATTCCAGGAGATCCGTAACTCTGATTGCACTGAGATTTTAACACGATTTTTTTCCAGATATAAGCTTCCTTGCGCCCGAAGTAGAGCTCCAACCGACGTTCGAGGAGGGCACAACCCACCACCACGCACCAGGGGCCTCTGGCGCGCCCTGGTGTCTTGTTGGCTGTGTGGGCCTCCGTTTGCGGTGATTCCAACTCCCAAAAATCACATATATTCCAAAATAATTCTCCGTAAAATTTTATTGCATTTGGACTTCGTTTGATATGGATTTTCTGCGATACAAAAAACATGCAACGAACAGGGACTGGCACTGGGCACTGGATCAATAGGTTAGTCCAATAAATCATATAAAAATTTGCAAAAATATGTGAAAGATGTATAATATTGGCATGAAACAATCAAAAATTATAGATACACGGAGACGTATCAGCATCCCCAAGCTTAATTCCTGCTCGTCCTCGAGTAGGTAAATGATAAAAAGGATAATTTTTTATGTGGAATGCTACCTAGCATAAACTTGATCATATATCTAATCATGGCATGAATATTAAGACATAAGTGATTCAAAGCAATAGTCTATAATTTGACATAAAGACATCAATACAAAGGCATCCCAACAAACAATCATGTATTTCAAAATATCAAAGCTAAAGAAAAGCTATCCCTACAAAATCATATTGTCTTTTCATGCTCTGTCTTCTTAACAGAAAGTATTTATCATGCACAACCCCGATGACAAACCGAGCAATTGGTTCATACTTTTTAACGCGTTTCAGCTTTTTCAACCCTCACACAATACATGAGCGCAATCCATGGATATAGCACTATGGGTGGAATAGAGTATGATGATAGGGGTAAATATAGAAAAGACAAAAAGGTAAGAAAGTATCACATCGACGCGGCTAACCAACGGGCTATGGAGATGCCCATCAATTGATATCAACGTGAGGAGTAGGAATTGCCATGCAACGAATGCACTAAGAGCTATAAGTGTGTGAAAGCTCAATATGAAACTAAGTGGGTGTGCATCTAATCCTATAATGAAAAAGTCCCACTAGTATATGAAAGTGACAACATAGGAGACTCTCCATATGAAAAACATGGTGCTACTTTGAAGCACAAGTGTGGTAAAGGATACTAACAATGATCCTTCTCTCTTTGTTTATTTTTTTTTCTTTTTTTTCTTTTTTTCTTTTTCTTTTTTTTCTTTCTCTCATTGTCCGGAGTCTCATCCCGACTTGTGGGGGAATCAGTCTCCATCATCCTTTCCTCACTGGGGCACTGCTCTAAAAATGGATAATGATGATCATCACACTTCTATTTACTATAACTCAAAAGAAATAAAAATTACAACTCGATACCTATGACAAAGTATGACTCTATATGAATGCCTCTGGCAATGTACCAGGATGTGCAATGATCTAGCGTAACATGTATGAAAAATGATGAACGGCGGCTGAGCCACAACTACTATGTCAGCTATATGATCATGCAAAGGAATATGACAATGAATGCTCAAGTCATCAAACGGAAGCGGTGGAAGTTGCACAGCAATATATCTCGTAATGGCCATGGAAAAGCCATAATAGGTAGGCATGGTGGCTATTTTGAGGAAGATATAATAAGGCTTATGTGTGATAGAGCATATCATATCACGGGGTTTGGATGCACCTGCGAAGTTTGCACCATGTCTCGATATGAGAAAGGGCAATGCACGGTACCGTAGAGGCTAGCAAATTACCAAAAGGTAAGAGTGCGTATAATCCATGGACTCACATTAGTCATAAAGAACTCATATACTTATTGCAAATGTTAATTAGCCCTCGAAGCAAAGTAGTACTACGCATGCCCCTAGGGGGTAGATTGGTAGGAAAAGACCATCGCTCGTCCCCAACCGCCACTCATAAGGAAGATAATCAATAATAAATCATGCTCCAACTTCATAGCATAACGAGAGACTATACGTGCCTTTTCGGGAATCACAAACCTTAACACCAATATTCTTACTAAGCACAACCATTTACTTGTACCTCCCACATATTCCATCTCTATATCGCAAAACTATTGCAAGGAATCAAACATATCATATTCAGTGATCCATAAGTTTTATGTAGGATTTTATAACTAACCATGCAAATGACCAATTCCTGTTGACTCTCTAAATAGATATATATAAGTGAAGCATGAGAGTTTAATTCTTTCTACAAAATTCCATGCTCTAACAAATATAAGTGAACCAAAAGAGCATTCTACAAACAATGGTTTTCTATGTGAAGAGAAACAGGCAATCCAAACTTCAAATGATATAAGTGAAGCACATGAAGCATTCTATAAAACCACACTCAAAAGATATAAGTGAAGTGCAATGAGCATTCTATAAATCAACCATGGACTATCTCATACCAGCATGGTGCATAAAACAAAAGTGAAAACTAAATGCAAAAGACGCTTCAAGATTTGCACATATCCCATGAACGAAACGAATCTGAAAACATATCGATACTTGTTGAAGAAAGATGGGATGCCTTCCGGGGCATCCCCAAGCTTAGACGCTTGAGTCTCCTTGAATATTTACTGTTCCTTCAGCATCCCCAAGCTTGAGCTTTTGCCTCTCCTCCTTCTCCTCACATCGAGACCTCCTCGATCTTCGGACACTTCATCCACACAAAACTTAACCAAACTTTTAGTGGCGGGGTTAGTGAATATGGCAATGAAATCACATCATGTACTACTGTAACATTGTTGTATAATTATAAACAAGCATTACCCACTGTATGCTATCACAATTCTATGGCCCCAAGTCAAGGAGGATTCAACAAGAATTCAAATATACGCAAATAATGAAGCTATAATAGCAATCTGTGAAAACATGACAGTCTGTAAAGATTCGAACATCCACCATACTTCTGTAACTCTAAAAATTCTGAAAAATAGGAAAATTAAGCATTTTGTATAGAAAGACGGTACAAAAGCTTTCAGAACTGTTTGATATTCCAGTAAAAAATGTAAAATCACGCACTACAGCCAAAGTTTCTGTTTTGCACCGCATAAACCAACAAGCAATTTAATCATCCTAAAGGCAAACCTTGGCACATTATTTTTATAATACAATGGAATTGTACAAGGGGATGCATTTTTTTAAAAAGTTTCTGCAATTCAAGATTCATAAAGTTTCCATGGGCATGAACAAAGTTCAAGGATGTCCCCCACTTTCACAATGCTCGTCTCTCTCACTTTCGCTTTTCTTTTTGTGAAGTTTTAAGGTTCCCCCTATATTTTTTTTGTTTTTAAACTATATAAAAGAACTCAACAGAAATAAATGACTCTCTAAAACTTCCGGGTTGTCTCCCTAGCAACGCTTTCTTTAAAGCCATTAAGCTAGGCATAAAGTGCTCAAGTAATGGATCCACCCAGATCCCAAGGTATATCAAAGCCAATTTGAATCAACAATGATTTGTAATTTAGTAGTGAGAATAAAACAACATAAATCATGCAATGATGAAGTCTAACTCTCTTCCTATGCATTAGCATGTCATAAAAGAACAATTCATGCACATCAAGTGAAGGCCAATACATAGCATAAGAAGTTTCTTGCAATTTTATCGTATTGGAAACATAGAGAGGCGGAGATATAGTTCCTCTCTCATAATAATTGCAAGTACGAGCAGCAAGCACATGCATATTATACTAATCAAAATTATCATGTGCAACAGTAAAAGGCAACCCATCAATGTAATCCTTAATAAGTGCAAACTTCTTCGATATAGTGTAGTCGGGAGAATTCAAAAAGATAATAGGACTATCATATGTGGCCGCAATAGCAACAATTTCATGTTTAACACAAGGAACAATAGCAAGTTCATCTCCATAAGCATCATTCAAATTGGCATCATGGCCACAAGCATAGCAAGCATCATCAAAATGGGATATTTCAAACGGATCAACGGGATCATAGCAATTATCATGGCATTCATCCTTCGGTAAGAACAAAGGGAAATTAAATAATGTATGAGTTGAAGAGTTACATCATTAGAAGGTGGGCACGGGTAGCTAATCTGCTCTTCCTCCTTTTGTTCTTCGCTCTCCTCATCATCTTTTTCATCCAATGAGCTCACAGTTTCATCAATTCCTTCTTCAATAGACTCCTGCAAAATATTAGTCTCTTCTCGGACAAAGGAGATTTTCTCAATAAATTCATCAATATCGGAGTTGTATTTATAATTATCATAGAAATATTTAAGGATGGCAAATTTTTTAGGTCTATAAACATCATCACCAAAAGCTTCAAACTTTTCAAACAAAGATTCAATTTCATAAGCACACTTAAAAGCAACAAATTCTTCTATTCGTTCCCCATCATAATAATCATATCTACCATTAGAATAAGAAGCTAAGGATTCATTATCATTAAATTCACATGAAAAGGGAAGATGTGGAGCGTTCATCCTAGAGCAACAAGTATAATCATATATCAAGCATAACTCCCAGCATACCAATGCAACATATAAATTTTATCCCATAAAAGTTTCCCTTTTTGTGTTAATCTATAATCCGTAAAGTATTCATGTTGATCCAACGTTACTCCCATTATCAAGTTGAATGGGGTTTTCTCAGGATTATCAAAGTAGTGCATAATATTTTTCACATAACGAGCATCTAGGATTTTAGGAGGTTCCCCGTCTCCATGAGTAGCAAGTACCACAATTTTTTTTGGTGTTTCGTGTTCCATATCCATAACTAAAGATAGAGAACAACTTAGAACAGAAAATAAAAACTACTTAGTGATAAAGCAAACAAGCACACACGAGAATATTCACCCCACGCTATTGCTCCCCAGCAACGGTGCCAGAAAAAGGTCCTGATAACCCACAAGTATAGGGATCGTTTGTAGCCTTTTTTGATAAATAAGAGTGTCGAACCCAACGAGGAGCTAAAGGTAGAACAAATATTCCCTCAAGTTCTATCGGCCACCGATACAACTCGGTACCTGTCATCGTGCTTTCAGACATCCAAGGTTTGAACAAAATCTCAATGGATTTTGGCACTGTGCTTCCCGACTGACCTGGGTAAGTGCCCGTGAGGAGCAACATGGTGACATTCGTTCATCTCTCGGAAGAGGTTAATTCTTGATCTGAGTATGGGTGTGTCATTAAATTTAGGTAACAAGATTGACGCATGGACTGCTCTCTCGGAGAGATGCCATTCTTATCCCGGAGGAACGTCAATACGAGTCGGTCCTAGATCCAAACTTGTGAGTTTCACGCTCTGAGTCCTAGAAGAAGGCTCAAAACAGGTCCACGGAGGAGCGTTAAACTCACCTTATAGGAATTTTTTTAGTAGCCGACGGGAGCCTTAGAACTTGTGTGTTTGTTATTCGCCCCTCGTACCGGTCAGGCCGTACTGAGTGGAGATTACTCTAGTGGGGGCATGCTGAGTTACCGTCGGTTCTTTGGGGATTGAGAACAACACCAAATCGGTCGACTGATCGAACTCCCTTCTTCATGGTCTATGGGGCTGAAGCCGTGTTGCCGAGTGATTTGCTTCACAACGCGCCCCGAGTAGAACTTTTCTCAGAAGCTGAAGCAGAACAAGCTCGACAAGATGATGTTGACCTTCTGGAAGAAGAAAGAGAGATGGCCTTGATCCGGTCGACCATTTATCAGCAAGACCTCCGCCGATTCCATGCCAGAAACGTGAGAGGTCGAGCGTTTCAAGAAGGAGACCTTGTGCTCTGAGTGGATCAGCAACAGCCTCACAAGCTTGCTCCTGCTTGGGAAGGTCCCTTCATCATCATCAAGGTGCTCCACAATGGAGCGTATCACCTCAACAATGTGGAACACAATAAAGAGGAGCCATGTGCTTGGAATGTGGATCTGCTCCGCCATTTTTACACTTAAACACTCGAGTCGACGAGTTGTAACAAGAATCATTCAGTTTGCTTATCAAAGACAAGATTTTTTTTGTACCTTAATAATTGTTATCCTATCAAGTTATATGTTCAAATCCCCCAGTGGGTGGCTTAGCCGCAAACCTGATTCGCCTAAGTTTCAAAAATCCTACCGAGTGAAGAGCAACCCTCTCACTCGGGGGCTTAGCCGCGAACCTGATTCGCCTAAGTTTCAAAAATCCTACCGAGTGAAGAGAAACCCTCTCACTCAGGGGCTTAGCTGCAGTCCTGTACTCGCCTAAGTTTCAAAAATCCTACCGAGTGAAGAGCAACCCTCTCACTCAGGGGCTTAGCTGCAGTCCTGTACTCGCCTAATTTTCAAAAATCCTACCGAGTGAAGAGCAACCCTCTCACTCGGGGGCTTAGATGCAGTCCTGCACTCGCCTAAGTTTCAAAAATCCTACAGAGTGAAGAGCAACCCTCTCACTCAGGGGCTTAGTTGTAGTCATGTACTCGCCTAAGTTTCAAAAATCCTACCGAGTGAAGAGCAACCCTCTCACTCGGGGGCTTAGCTGCAGTCCTGTATTCGCCTAAGTTTCAAAAATCCTACCGAGTGAAGAGCAACCCTCTCACTCGGGGGCTTAGCTGCAGTCTTGTACTCGTCTAAGTTTTAAAAATCCTACCAAGTGAGAGCAACCCTCTCACTCGGAGGCTTAGCTGCAGTCCTGTACTCGCCTAAGTTTTAAAAATCCTACCAAGTGAAGAGCAACCCTCTCACTCGGGGGCTTAGCTACAGTCCCGTACTCGCCTAAGTTTTAAAAAAATCCTACTGAGTGAAGAGCAACCCTCTCACTCGGGGGCTTAGCTGCAGTCCCGTACTAGCCAAGTTTCAAAAATCCTAACGAGTGAGGAGCAACCCTCACACTCAGAGGCTTAGCTGCAGTCCTGAACTCGCCTAAGTTCAGAACATGTCCTAGTGACCGAGTCACAAGTATGACGTGCACTCCATCTTGATCCGCAAGGATGACGAGGTGCAAGTCATGTGCAGCACCTGGTGCTTGCACCCATGACCCACTCGACGGAGCTATGCCACAAGTACAATGTGCGCTCCATCTTGATCCGCAAGGACGACAAGGTGCATGTCATGTGCAGCACCTAGTGCTTTCACCCATGACCCACTCGACGAAGCTACGCCACAAGTACAACATGCGCTCCATCCTGATCTGCAAGGACGACGAGGTGCACGTCATTCACAACACCTAGTGCTCTTGTCCATGACCCACTTTACGGAGCTGCGTCACAAGTATAACATGCGCTCCATCCTGATCCACAAGCATGACGAGGTACAGGCCGTGTGCAACGCTTAATGATCATGCCCACAACCCTTTTGTCAATGCTGCGTCACAAATCCAATGGCAATTCCGAGTGAAGGATCAAGTATCACTCCAAGTCAAGAGATTCAAAAGCAGCAAACACAAAGACGAGCATATTCAAGAAAAAACCAAGTTCAGATAAGTCTCGCAAGGTTCAGAACCGCAGATAAAAGCACTCGGACATCAGGCCTGATGGAGTTTTACGGTTACAAAATCACTCGGTATTTCGAGGCAAATTTAAGCAAGACATAAGGTTTGTTTACTCCGCAGGAGGAGAGTTGGCAGGCTCGATGAACTCGTCCAGGTCAATTTCGTCTGCAATGGGAGTAGCTGCGTCGAGGAAGGTCTTCATGAAGGACGCGAAGTGAAGCTTCTTGGTGTTGGCAACTTTGAGCGCCACTAGCTTCTCTTCCTTGGCCTCTTTGCAGTGGACACGAACCAGGGACAGAGCCACATCAGCACCACATCTAACAGATGACTTCTTCCATTCCTGCACTCGACCAAGAATCTCGTTGAGTCGAGTCATCAGAGACTCGAGGTCATTTTGAAATGTCACCCTGGGCCAGAGGGCCATGTCAATCCGTGACACCGCCACCTTCAGTCGTGCGAGGTAGTCCATGGCACTGGCAAGTCGAGATTCTAGTCGGAGCACGTTCATGGCAGCTTCATCCTTAACAGGGGAGTTGATGGGATCCAAGCTCGTCTCGATTCGCCCAGTCTCTTCCTTGAAGTTTTGGTGGAATTCTGCACACACAGAGAGATGATGAGTCGACAGCCATACGACGAGTTGACAAAAGAAAATCAGTCGGACAAGTGAAAAATACCTTCAAGCATAAGGAACAGTTTCTTGGCAAGTCCTCCCAGATAAACTTCCAGCTCATCCCTCTTTCGAGTGAGGTCTTCAACTTTGTCAGTTAAAGCCCCCTTGTCCTTCTTCAGTCGAGTCACCTCCTTGTTGGCTTCGTCAAGAGCCGTCTTTAGCTTAGCGGTTTCTTCTTCTAATTTGCCGACCAAAGCTAGCTTCTTGTCAGCAAGTGCGGTTTTCTCTTGTGCCATTTTTTATGCGGCCGCAAGGTCAAGGTCCTTGTTGTCCAGAGCTTGCTTCATTTTTTCTAAAAGAAATAACACTCGGTCAGAATGAGGAAAGAGAAAGATGTCAAGAGAGCCAGTCGGCAAGCTGTTTACCTCCCATACCAGCAATTTTATCCTGAGCCTTCTGCAAGTTTTGCTTGGCTAACTCCAGGTCAAGGTTGAGTTGGATCTGTTTCTTCTCCAAATCAGCAAACCGAGCCCCGAGCTCACAAGATCTCTGCAGTCAGCCGACAAAGTCAAAGATTGGTTGCTTCCGGGCAATAAAGTACAAGTTCAATTAGGTACGGCAGAAAGAGTTCTAAGACTACTGCCGAATCAAACATTCAATAGTAGTCTCGGGGACTACACCCAGTGGGTGTACTAAGCGTGCCCCCACTGGTTCGATTCTTCAATCGACTTGGTCAGTACAATCGACATGAAAAAAGAGAGGAAACAACAGTTATTCTCAGACCACAGCTGACTGCCAGCAGTCGACTATGATCTCGGGGACTACACCCAGTGGGTGCACTCAGCGTGCCCCCACTGGTCTAGATTCCACTCGAAATGGTCCGCCCAGACAGAGTGGAAGAACCATCAAGAAGTATTTTGTTCAAAGATACAATCGACGCAACCTAGTCGACTCAAGTAAAAAAAATCTACTCAGAAAAATGTTGAAACACCCAGTGGGTGTACAGATGCAAGATGCAGACTGACAATTGATGCACATTAAAGGTCTTTAGGTAGCATATCCTAACAGAACAAGCGTCAAGCTACAAGATCAGTCAGAAGTCAGCTAACCTGGACATTGGTCTAGAGTGCTGAGCTAGCGTCATAGGCAGCCTGACTGGCCTCGCGCACCACTTTCATCTGCTCCATCATAAGGCATGACTGGCGTATGGCTTCCTTGGCAGCACCCACTTGATCCTCCGGAACATCATGGGTGGTCAAAAGTGGAGAAGGTGGAACAATCGCAGCAACTTGAGGCTCTAAGGCATGGAGTTGCACGGACGAAGCAGGGACTTGTACAGTCGACGAAGAAGGACGCTCAATCAACACAGTATCGACAAAAGTAACAGAAGTTCGATTGAGGTCCCTGGACTGCTGGATCACTGGTTTGACAATGGTGTCATCTGGGATGCCTTGCTGCCTGGCACTCCCCTACCTAAGGTCCTGCCCCTCCTCCCCGTATGCCTCTGGGCATATCTTCATCATCGTCTGGAAGTTTAATAACATTCAGCGGCGCTGCAGAAGACTCGACCACAAGGGCTTAGTCGGCCGGTAAATCAACTGACAAAATGACGGCAAGATGGCAGGGGTCATACCTGCTTTGGAAGAGAATGCATCTTCAATCCCCTCATCACCTTCATCCTTGTAAATGGAAGTCCCTGAAGTAGCAGCACTACAACTTTCAGGATTCACTCGGTCAGGTTGGAGAATGAGTCAACCATAGTACAGAAGTTTACAAACAACACAAGAGCAAAGGGACAAAAGTAAAATACTTACGCAGAGGCAACGGGGACGTCCACCTTGATCTTTGGCAAGGCCTTTCGAGTCTTTGTGGGTGCCACCTTGGGCTGCTTCGGGGCCTTCTCCGTCGACTCGGGAGTGGATGTCCGAGTGCGCTTCAACACCTGCGCACTCGACGCAACCGCTTTGCCGCACCCACCTGCTGGGTCGTGCGTCTGCTTGGGGAGTCGTCCAGAATGAGGCAGTGATTCGACTTCCTCACCACTGCTCGAGTCGTCGTCATTGTCACTTTCATCTTCAGATATATAGTCAGCGCTCTCGCCTCCGCTCGCCTCTCCCTTCTGGACCTGCTCTCCATTCGGCATGGAGTACATCTCGATATAGATCTGCAAGGAAAAGGAGTGCACAAGCATCAGTCAGGTTCAAGGATAATTACGAACCGGAACAAGAAGACACTCGGCAATAAAGGTCAGACCTTGTCTGGTTCATTGGCGGCGTCGAGTTGTGGAACCCTCCTAGACCCCCTGGGGTTCTCTTTGTTTCTAGTGATCCCCTGCAACCACTGCGCCACTGTCTCCTCGATAACTTCCTCCGGGTGGATCCGAGTGGTGTCTTAAATACCCGAGTACATCCACATAGGATGATCGCGGGCCTGGAGTGGCTGGATGCGTCGAGTGAGAAACACCTCAAGCAAATCCATACCAGTCACACCATCACGGACTAGTTGGACTACCCGTTCGACTAACATATTCACCTCTGCTTTCTCTGTTGGAGTCACTTTCAAGGGAGAGGGCGGCTGGACTCGATCCATGGAGAAGGGAGGAAGGCCAGTCGACTAGCCAGGAGTCGGTTGGTCCTTACAATAAAACCAGGTCGACTGCCACCCTCTTACTGAATCGAAAGAATCATGGCTGGAAAAGTACTCCTACCCCTCGTCTGAATCCCTAGACCTCCGCACATCTGAATCACGTGCGTCCTCTCATCACTCGGATTAGCCTTTTTTAAAGACTAGGAGCGGCAGGTAAAGATGTGCTTGAAGAGACCCCAATGCGGTCGACAGCCCAGAAAATTCTCACACATGGAAACAAACGCAGTGAGATATATGATGGTGTTGGGGGGAAAGTGGTGAAGTTGGGCTCCGAAAAAGTTCAAGAAACCCCGGAAAAAAGGATGAGGGGGCGGAGAGAAACCACGGTCAACATGAGTCGCGAGGATGACGCACTCACCCTCCTCCGGCCGCGGCTCAGACTCATTTCCCGGCATCCTCCATGATCGTGGGCAATCAAGCCTCCTCCGACCAGATCCTCCAGGTCTTCCTTCTGGATCGTGGACCGAATCCAGTCGCCTTGGATCTAGCCAGGCGGCAGGCCGAACCTCGATGACGACCCCCCCCCCCCGGCTTGTCTTCTTGCCCTTCGCCTTTGTCGTCGCCTTCTTCGTGCACTACAGAGCCGCCGTCTTGTCCTTTCCCATTGCTACCTCTTGAGCACTGCGTTTGATTTCCCCGAAGAGGAGAGGATGATGCAGCAAAGTAGCGTAAGTATTTCCCTCGATTTTTGAGAACCAAGGTATCAATCCAAGAGGAGGCACACACAAGTCCCTCGTGCACTGCACAAAACGATAGCTACTCGCAACCAACGCGATTAGGGGATGTCAATCCTTCACGGTCACTTACTTAGAGTGAGATCGATAGAGATGATAGATAATATTTTGGTATTTTTGGTATATAGATGCCAAGTGAGAAGTAAAAGGCAAAGTAAAAACAAAGCAAGTATTAAAGTGATGGAGATTTATATGATGAGAATAGACCCGGGGGCCATAGGTTTCACTAGTGGCTTCTCTCAAGAGCATAAGCATTCTATGGTGGGTGAACAAATTACTGTTGAGCAATTGACAGAATTGAGCATATTTATGAGTATATCTAGGTATGATCATGTATATAGGCATCACGTCTGAGACAAGTAGACCAAAACGTTCTGCATCTACTACTATTACTCCACTCATCGACCGCTATCCAGCATGCATCTAGAGTATTAAGTTAAAAACAGAGTAACGCCTTAAGCAAGATGACATGATGTACAGGAATAAATTCATGCAATATGATAAATACCCCATCTTGTTATCCTCGATGGCAACAATACAATACGTGCCTTGCAACCCTTTTTGTCACTGGGTAAGGACACTACAAGATTGAACCCAAAGCTATGCACTTCTCCCATTGGAAGAACTCCCAATCTAGTTGGCCAAACCAAACGGATAATTCGAAGAGACTTGCAAAGATAACCAATCATACATAAAAGAATTCAGAGAAGATTCAAATATTATTCATAGATAAGCTGGATCATAAACCCACAATTCATCGGTCTCAACAAACACACCGCAAAAAGAAGATTACATCGAATAGATCTCCATGAGAGAGGGGGAGAACATTGTATTGAGTTCCAAAAAGAGAGAAGAAGCCATCTAGCTACTAGCTATGGACCCGAAGGTCTGAAGTAAACTACTCACACTTCATCGGAGAGGCTATGGTGATGATGTAGAAGCCCTCCGTGGTGGATGCCCTCCCGTGAGCTCGAACAGGCCCCAAGATGGGATCTCGTGGATACAGGAACTTGCGGCGGTGGAATTAGGTTTTTGGCTCCTGTTCTGATCGTTTGGGGGTACGTAGGTATATATAGGAGAAGGAGTATGTCGGTGGAGCAACAGGGGGCCCACGAGGCAGGGGGGCGTGCCCTAGGGGGGGCGCCCCCACCCTTGTGACCGCCTCTCTTGTTCCTTGGCGTAGGGTCCAAGTCTCATGGATCACGTTCGGTGAGAAAATCACGTTTCCGAAGGTTTCATTCCGTTTGG